>JACCIE010000129.1:0-321353 GCA_018906755.1 Sycophaga agraensis | reverse complement strand
TAAATTCACAATGGCGCCCGACCAATGGTGGCTAAATAGATTTATAACATTGTAAAGTACGTAAGTTAGATCAGCAATACAGAACGTGAAATCATTTTGCCGAACCCGTTATATTTGTTAATTCTAAGATTTTAGATGCTTATATGGAAACAAATTTTGTTTACAAATATCAAACTAAGTCAGGGAGGAATTGTAAGCAAAAGCACAATATTTATAGGTTTTTCGATAATAGGCAGATTTCAACACGAAATAAAATGGCGTTCGTACCACGAGACGACAACATACATAGTAAGCTCTCGTGATCCCCCCCACTCCTAGGTCTCCCCCCCCCTACACTCTTTTCCCCTCCCTCTGTTCTTCTACTCTCCCAATCCATTTCCTCTACTTGTTGCTCCACACTCGCTTACCTACGGCCCTTCCCTGACTTGTTCACCTCCCCTCTACCCCCCCTCGCCGCACTTGCCCGTATATACGCCCTTTTTTTACTACCCACCGCCATAAAATCATTCCGTCTCCCGCCCTTCCCCCTTTCCCTCTCCCCCCACTTTTCCACTTCCACCTATTATCTCCATCTCGCCCACCTGCTTCCCCCCGCCCCAACCGCCACCTCCCAAATACATCAGTCCCTGTCATGCCAACCCCCCCCCTACATATTCCTCCTCGCCTTCCAACACTATCGTATTCCCCTTTCCAACTTCTCTGCGTGCCTCTTCGTGTTTCTCTTCCCTCCTTCCCCCCCCCCCCTTCTTTTTTTTTTTTTTTTTTTTTTTCCCCCCCCCCCCCCCCCCCCCCTGCCCCCTTCGTCTCGCCCCCCCCCCCTCGACACGAGAAGGCGAAAGGGCTCTGTGGCCCTCCGCCGCCTCTCCTCGCCAGCGCTGGAGAAAGGGCGATCGGTTCGCCAAGCAGCCCTCGCACGGAGAGCAAACGAGCGCCCCATATGGGCGTGGACGCCCAGGCGAGCAGGAGGCAAAGGAGGAATCGGAGAGACGCGAAAAATGTGTCGAAGGGAAAGACACACCAACAAACGACATGATAAAGCAAAACGACTGCAGAGAGCGACGAGAAGCAAATAAAAGTCGCCACGTAGTGAGCCGAAGAAAAGGGCAAGGACAGAGAGCAAAGACGACAGAGAGGAGGGACTAGGACCATGAGTGCAGGAAAGGAAGAGTATAGACGAGGAGTCCAAGCCGATATAGGGCATAGACGAATGTACGATAGAGAAGACAAAAGAAAAGTATCAACAAGAACCAACGGGCCAGGAGGAGAAACGACACAAAAGACATAAACAAGAAAAGCCCGTAAGACAGACTTCGCTCCCCCCCCCCCTTTTCCGCCCCCCCGGCACAATCCATCCGTTATCTGCGACCCACCCCACCTAACCATCCAATCTCCTTACACGTTACCTTCTTCCCGTCTTATCACCATCCAACACCCCCATCGCGGGGATGAGCAACGGGCAATTAACAGAATAGCAGGGAAGGCGAGAAGGGGCACGATGGGAGAGCTGGACCACGCTCTGACGAGTCGACGTATTCGATCGAGCTGTCGGGCGGCGGGCCCCGCTGCAGGTGTCGTCCCCGTCCGAGACCAAGCGAGGCCGAGGATAGTGACAGAGGAGGAATAAAGGAGCGTAGCGGTGAAGAGGAGAGAGATGGGGGAACCGACTGAGAGGGGACGGGCAGACCGAACAAGAGACCGGCGAAGAGTAGCAAGCAAGAAATTCCGAGAGCACGAGCTAGAGAAAGAGAGGGAGAGGATGAGTGGGAGGTCAAGCTGGACAACAAAGAGAACAGCGGAACGAGAAAATGGAAAAATCCGATAACAACAGCCCAGAAAAGAGACTAAGAATTCACAGAATTAAATGGAGTTCGCCATCCCCCCCCCCCCACGGCACCTGGACCTCAGCCTGCCACCCCCCCCCCACACACCCGTTTTCCCCGGCCCTTACCACCGACGGCCCACCCCTTTACCCAGTTACCCACCGTGACAGACGTGCAGGCAGTATGACACAACAACCAGACACAGTCATCCCCCAACTGCAGCAGTCCAGAACGCACACGACACACAGTTTGTACGTTTACACCACCGTACACGCTGTGACATGGCTGCGGTGCGGTGCACACACCTTTGCAGCCCCCGCCCGCACACAGCTGCTCTCACTGTTCGACTGGAGCGTTACGCCCTGCTCCACCATCTTTGTGCTGCCCACAGTGTCCACGAAGTGTGCCTGCACCAACACTGCTTGTTGCCCCCCCGCCAGCCCACCCCCGGTCCCTTTCACACCAGGGCATGACTTTTAGTCACGTATTTCGACCCTGCCACACATTTTTTTGCCCGCCACGCCGCTGACTCCGGCCCCGCCCCGCCCCTCCGGCCCCTCTCTCTTCCTCTTTCCTGTCGCCCTGTACATATTATGTATTTTGATATTCTTATACATAAAAGTCAACAAACGCGAGATCGGAAGCGTTATTACTTGTTATTAAAATCATAATTTCAATATCGAAGCAATTTTTATAGACATTTTGCTTCGTGTGGTATTTTAGAATAATATTAATATTTTATTTGATATTATATAATCCGTTTCATTTTGAAATGTCACGTACAAGGTCCCGTTTACGAAGGTTGTATGAAATTATTTCAATCCAATCAATCTGAAGCTTAATTGAGAAATCCCTTTGTGCAACGACTATTGCATCATTATCTTTGTCTGTACCTGGCCATATTAATGTGAATATTAATATATAATAATGAACTATTTATAAAAATATAATATTAATCCAAAATATCTGTAGTAATAAACTTCTTTGATCTTCGTAATAAAATATCTTGTAATGATTTAATTTATTTCTCAGCAAAAGTGCTAGGTGAATAGACGGCGTCACAGACGAGGGGCAATCGATAATATTCACTTGTATATTCGAAACATTATATTTTATTATAAAAGGTCGGTATTATTATAAAATCGTACATTAAAGCATACCACGCTCTACACTCATACATTCCATGCTCCTCGCATCTTCTTGTTGACGATGTTGTCGTTGCGGCCGTGATGTCGATGCCTCCCTCATGCAAAATCGGCGCTTCTCTTGGCGTTAGCAGCCCTCAGTGCAGTTGCACTACTTATTACATTTCAGGGGCGTCTCCCCGAAACACGAACTGTTCCAAAGAGGCTCGTCTACTTCTTATTGGCAAGTGGAAGTCTTAGGGGTGAAGCCCCGCGAAAAAATACTTCCTTGAGGTGAGCCTTGCTGCCTTTTTCGTCCCTGAATTCGGAGAGCAAGGATTGTAACGGCTCGGGCAGCGATAACGTCGCAAATTGATTAGTGTATGTAGCCGCGTGAGGTAGTACGTCCCTCACTGCGGCTTGCGAGCAAGAGAGCGTTTCATACTCACTGCCGAAATTATTTAGTGGAAATCGGCTATACCCCCACTATTTCGCACGATTACCATTTAAGAGAGGCATACTAACACACATTATCCATTAGAATCTGTAGTATTAATTTTAATATATCATTATATATTAAAAATTATTCATAACCAGTTGGGTGATTTTATCCAAAATATAAATTGAATCATATAAAAGATACAGAAATTGATTTACAATTTCTGTACTTTAACTTTTTTTCAGAATTTTGTGTTTACTGAAACATTACTAATATCTTAACTAATACAATAAAATATATTTTGAAAATACGCATGTATACCAAAAATACAGTTAATCTATTTATTTAGCGGTAACCAACTCTTGTATAAAATATTATTTTGTAACATTACAACAACTAGACATGATACAAAATGAAGTAATTACTAAATAAATAATGAGTTTAATTTTCAATTTGTCTAAGTTAGCAAAGTTGAATTTTGATGCTATAGGAAGTAACGATGATAAAGTGACCCAAGCAGCAGAGTAGAGGTTCGTGGTGGTGGAAAATCGCTCGGAGGAGGGCAGAAGGAGGTGGTGTGAACTGGGCTTGCCAGCACACGGAACAGCGGGGGGTCGATAAGTCGTCACCCCCGGCGCTAGCGAGAGGTGGGTAAGGTGGGTGGGTGTGGGTGCCGTAGGTGCAGCAGAGCAAGCGGCCCGCGCCGGCGGACGGATGCTCGGCAATGCGGCACCGCGAGCCGTTTAATGGCCCATTACTCGAGAGCGGCCTTTGGTCTGGGCGGCGCGGTGGCGTGCGCCCGAGTCCGAGTGCCGAACGCTCTTCGAATTGGGTTACGCAGCCACGCCTGACGAAAGTCGATCGCCCGTAAATCTCGGGGCTCCCGCGAACTTCTCCGCCGGCGCTGTGGCGCCGGATTGCAATCGCGGCACGCGAGCCCAGTCGTCGCGCGAGACCGCCGCGACTACATCCGCCCGGGTATAAAGTATCGACCGCGGGGAGGGCCACTTGCCGGCCCGCGAGCTAATGCTCCTGCGCCGCCGACAACCAGTGTGGCTGCCGATTATGCACTCGACCCCACGAGCAATCCGCTTGGCCGTCTCCTAGACCGGGACAAAGCTGCGCCGATTTATTTGGGGGAACTCGCTGCGGGTCGGCCAAACCGCCAAATTTGAAATTCAGAGGTGGAGAGGGAGAAAGCGGGTCGTGCACTCGGTTCGCGGGGCCGATTTCGACAGCTCGGCCGTCTGCAATCGATTCTTCTACAACCCTCTGTAGGCAGGTCGTCCTTCCTTCTTACTTCGCTTTCTTCTAACCTACCGCAGTCGCATCTAAAGACGCTCTCATTTTTTCGTTTTTTCTCGTCACGCGCGCGCACTCGGGCAATAAAAGGCCGCTTCATCTACCTGGCTCGCTTTATTATTTGGCTTTTTACTCTACTTGTTTGACCCTTGCTAGACTAATATCAAGTAAAGGCTATCTTTGCCTTTCTTCATCTTTCTTTCGACTTTTTGATAAACATTGACAATACGGTTGGAAGCACCAAAATAAAGCTTTCCCACTTTCGTAATTAATTATCTTGAAACTGTGGAAATTTATGCACCAGAATAATGTCCACACTACAATAAATAACTTTTTTTATCGCAACAAAACCCTCAACTGCTCTCTTTCGGTAAAACGTATATATTCTGAATTAGTATTAAAATATAAGCATAGCATTATAGCATTTAGATTTATAATTTAATTTCATGTAATTAAATATTATTTGGCAATGATTATAAATCTCATAGTGCTTGTATTTTCCGTCGTTGCTATATTAATATTCTTATAGTTAAACAATGTTTCAATGCTTTCAGTTCAATCTATTGATAGTATATCTTAAGTAATGCTACATTTACAAAACGAATTGTATTTTATTTTCTGTCACAAAAAATATTACAATTAAAAAAGATTGATTTTTATATTATGATATTTAAACATTATGTCTGATAGTATATCTTGAAACAATCAAGATTTTTCTCTATGTAGAAATATAAAAATATAAATAATACTTTTTTACATTTTACGATTTTCCTCCAGCGTAGACTTCCTTCAAAATGAGTTTCAAAGATGAATCGTTAGGGCTGTTGTATTGAGCTAAATTTTACAATTTTATATGTTGTAAGAATGTAATTGATTTAATAATTATTTAGGTAATTTCATATTTTTAATTATATTTTCAGTATAGTACATAATTTGGTCCATAATAATAATGCATCAGTTCAAGAAGTCATGGGATGCCTAGAATTTAAATGTTTCTAGTACAAAATTTATTAACTTTTTTGAGAGGAAGTTTACGTAAAAAATGTAAAATACGTACCTTAAAAATCTGAAGTGTTATATTTTATTAGAAACACCCTATAATTATAAAGAATAATTTTCTTTTGAGTTATAATATTATATTTTTGTCTTAAAGTTGATTAAAGACTATCCAAGTTTTACGGGTGAAATACCCTCTTAATATAGCAAATATTTGATATCTTTTCTTTTTAAGACTTTCTAATTTTTGCGCTTAAAAGTTAGTATTCTGTGTAAATTGACATTTAATTAATTTATTTATTGATATTAAATAAAAATTACTTTTACTAGTCTTATTATTTTTGTTATTTTTTATATCTTATGATTTTATTCTTATGAGAAAAACTTTTTTTTTCTTTTTAATAATACTTACATTACCGTCAGAAGTAAATTAAATGCATACATATACTTTTAGCTTATCCTCAAATAAAATAAATCCTGATATGATACCCACTGTCCTTTCCGAAAACATCCGTTTAAACACATTTTCTTATCTCTCAAACAAATTAGATAAGAATCGTAAATACTAGGCGCGTCAGCGCTGAAATAAGTATATCAGTCGCACCCGGTATAAACCAGTTGCTCAAGGAACTGATGCTACTCAATATCTTTAAAATTGTCCATCGTAAATAATCTCGATAAAATCCTAAAAACTGCACAGTCCAGAAGAAATTAGTTTTTTTATCCGAAATTTCCAAATTTATATGTGGAACATGTAATGAAAGTTTTCTTTTAAAATGTTATTTTCTATTTACCTTGAAACAACTAAAAATATTATCAAATTTATTTAATTAACTTTAAGAATACAAAATAATATAACTAGCGTTGAAAATAAACATTCATTGTACATATTACAAAATGATGTGTGCAGGTAATATTTCTTTAGTAATATAAATATTAAAATTTAAATAAAAATTAAAATAAAAAATAACCATAAAAGGTACTAAAATATAAAATTATTTAATTCAATATATTATCTACATTATACATTTCTCAAAGTTATTAAAAACATAACACGTAGGCTGAAAAGTTCGTAGGTTGACATATAATGGTGCTACTAGTATTAAATCTATATGATTTTTAGTCAGCCCTAACCTTGGAAAGATAGGTGTATAAATTTGACAGCTGTCAAACTATTAGTTTATGAGATATAGCTTTTTGAGTAAAGCAACTTGTTTCGTTTAAAATAACGGATAAAAAGGAAGTTCGTGTGTTCATAAAGCGTTGCTTTTTGATGAAAAAATACTGTTGAAGACAAGGCTTGGCTTGATAGACATTATTTGGACTCTGCATCAGGAAAATGAACCATTGAGAAATGGTTTGTTAAATTTAAACGAGGCGAAATGAGCATCGAGGTCAAAAGAGACTGTTATCGACGAAAACATAAAAAAATCCACAAAATAATTTTGGATGACCGTACAATGAAGTTGATCGAGATAGCTGAGCCTCTAAAGGTACCACAAACGTATTGGACACATTCTGAATGAATATTTGGATATGCGAATGCTCTGTACAAAGTTGGTTGCAGTGCAAGCTCACAATCGACCAAAATGAATCGATGATTTTGAGCAGTGTTTAATCGTAAGCAATCCGAATATTCGAGTCGCACAGTTAACAATGAAACATGGTTCCATCATTTCACATTGGAGTCTAATCAACAGTTGACCGAGTGGACTTGACGGGATGAACCGACTCAAAGCGTGGAAAGCCGCAACAATTAGCTAATAAGGTTATGGCATCAATATTTTGGGATGCGCATGGTATAATATTTATCGATTATATTGAACTGTCTGTTTGATAAGCAATTTTTTCCTATTCTCACACCTCAAGAGAATTCTCGTTGGAAAGAAATTTAACGCCGATGAAATGGTAATCGCTGACACTGAGGCTAAAGACAAATCGTATTATAAAAACGGTGTAAAAAACTGTATGACCGTTATAGTCGTTGTATCGCTCTCAAAGGCAACTATATTGATAAATAAAATAAAAAATTTTATCACAAAATATCCCCCCAGCAGGCGCCGCGTACGTAACAATATATAATAATATTTTTAATTATAAAATTTTTTTCTATGTTACCCTACGAACTTTTCAGCACAACTATTATATATATTTAAAAAACATTTTTTCTCTATATGAAATTTGATAGTTAAGTCATCAGCTTATTGATTTCTGATGTTAATTTTACAACGAACATTATCACGTATAAGCCTACGGCGGGTCCCACGGTAGTCAGCAACAGACGATAGTCCAGAGCAGATGCGAGTTTCCTCTCCCCGGCGAACATGTAAGCAACAATAAACCATCACCAAGTACAATAGGTAGCACCGTATATAAATAAAACTCAAATGAGAAAAAGAATCATATGAAACAGGGGGCATGATAACGAGGATGGAATAGTAACATTATAAAGCGGTTAATCAAAACAGATTCAGTAGTGGTCTTTTTATTTGGTGAAAAATGCTTGTTGTTTGTGGTTGATTGATCATATTAGATAAAAAGGATTTACATTAGAATTAATTTTTTCCACAATTTTGTTGATTCTCAACGTACTTACCTACTTATCCTTATGTATTTCCATTCTTACTCTTTCGTATCGCATTTTCCGGTATGGCTAGAGGATAAGGTTTTAAGAAGTATACTATGTATTTATTGACGCGCTTCCTTTCCGAAATGCGATGAGAAAGATCCGTAGCAAATACATAAATACTGTCGCGCCGCGCACCTCGCTCTCTTTTCCTTCCCGACGACTACCGTGCGTGCTTCACCTGCCCGGCCCACCGACTGTGCGAACTCTGGCTCACTCCGTCCCGCTTTGTGTACCGGGAAGCCGTTCGCTCGCCCGATAGGCCTACTCCTGCACCGCTACGTACGCCTTCGCAAGAACGTCAACTGCTCGGAAGTATACAGCATTACGAGGAGCCTTCCAACGGACATCCGACGTCTAAAGATAACCGAGGAATATCGATAGGGTTGCAGATCGTAGTCGCAGCGGCGAGCCGGCTAGGTCAAAGGGTCGACCACGCATCGAAGGTCATCGGGGGGATTGGAGCCATCGTGTTACCATCCGACATGCAATGCACGAAGTAGTGCTACTCTCATCTTTGAAGAAAATAGTGAGATTTTGTTCCTAACATGATAATTGCCATTAACAATTTATTTACAATAAAATGAAAGTATAAGAAAGGGTCTATTTACTCAATAAAACTTATAGAAAACGCTTTTAATGTATTCTCAGATTTCAGTTTTCGGTTAATTAAACCTGTGCACAAAGCTAGTTTGTCGATTGAGGAGCGTGCCTCCGTAAGCTTAGGCACGTTTCGATCGCAGATTGATGTACGATTCACCAACTGAAGTACATTTGAGCTTTGGCTATGGCGAACAAAGGAATTCCAAGTTTAATTACATACTTACAGGGTTGCAGAGCGTAGTCGCAGCGGCGAGCCGGCTAGGTGGAAGGGTCGACCATGCATCGAAGGTCATCGGGGGGATCGGAGCCATCGTCCTATCCCACCTCCGAATCGATAAGTATTTTATAATCGTTGCGAATCTGATAGTAGGCTCGACCGAAGAGCGGCGGTTGACGGGGAAAGTTTCTGTGCATAAATAATCTTTTCATCTTAGCTTTACAATAGTATAAATAAATTATCTTCTGTGAAGTAAATATCTAAATCGGGGATATTGTAACGGCCTGATTTTCATGTACTTATTGACGCGCTTGCTTTCCGAAATGCGATGAGAAAGATCCATAGCAAATACAAATACTGCCGCGCCGCGCACCTCGCTCTCTTTTCCTTCCCGACGACTACCGTGCGTACTTCACCCGCCCGGCCCACCGACTGTGCGAACTCTGGCTCACTCCGTCCCGCTTTGTATATCGGGAAGCTTCCCGCTCGCCCGACTGGACCTACTCCTGCGTCGCTACGTACGCCCTCGCAAGAACGTCAACTGTTTGGAAGTATACAGCATTACGAGGAGCCCTCTATCGGACATCCGACGTCTAAGGATAACCGAGAAACATCGATAGGGTTGCAGAGTGTAGTCGCAGCGGCGAGCCGGCTAGGTCAAAGGGTCGACCACGCATAGAAGGTCATCGGGGGGATCGGAGCCATCGTGTTACCATTCGAAATGCAATGCACGAAGCAGTGCTACTGTCATCTTAGAAGAAAATAGTGAGATTTTGTTCCTAACATGATAATTGCCATTAACAATTTGATTACAATAAAATGAAAGTATAAAAAAGGGTCTATTTACTCAATAAAACTTATAGAAAAGGCTTTTAATGTATTCTCAGATTTCAGTTTTCGGTTAATTAAACCTGTGCACAAAGCTAGTTTGTCGATTGAGGAGCGTGCCTCCGTAAGCTTAGGCACGTTTCGATCGCAGATTGATGTACGATTCACCAACTGAAGTACATTTGAGCTTTGGCTATGGCGAACAAAGGAATTCCAAGTTTAATTACATACTTACAGGGTTGCAGAGCGTAGTCGCAGCGGCGAGCCGGCTAGGTGGAAGGGTCGACCATGCATCGAAGGTCATCGGGGGGATCGGAGCCATCGTCCTATCCCACCTCCGAATCGATAAGTATTTTATAATCGTTGCGAATCTGATAGTAGGCTCGACCGAAGAGCGGCGGTTGACGGGGAAAGTTTCTGTGCATAAATAATCTTTTCATCTTAGCTTTACAATAGTATAAATAAATTATCTTCTGTGAAGTAAATATCTAAATCGGGGATATTGTAATGGCCTGATTTTCAAGTATTTATTGACGCGCATGCTTTTCTAAATGCAATGAAAAAGATCCATAGCAAATACAAATACTGCCGCGCCGCGCTCCTCGCTCTCTTTTCCTTCCCGACGACTGCCGTGCGTACTTCACCCGCCCGGCCCACCGACTGTGCGAACTCTGGCTCACTCCGTCCCGCTTTGTGTACCGGAAAGCTTCTCGCTCGCCCGATGGGCCTACTTCTGCATCGCTACGTACGCCCTCGCAAGAACGTCAACTGCTCGGAAATATACAGCATTACGAGGATCCTTCCAACGGACATCCGACGTCTAAGGATAACCAAGGGATATCGATAGGGTTGCAGAGCGTAGTCGCAGCGGCGAGCTTAAAAAAGATTCAATTTAGAATTCCCACGTAGCATGGAAGATTACAAAAAGCTTCCATAAAGCTTTTGTGAAACTTTCATAAAATTTATTAAAAACATTCGGTAATTTTCTTGGAAATATTGGTAAAGCTTGTACAAAGCCTACATAACGATTTTGAATATTATTTTGAAGTTTATAAGACTTTCACGAAATTTTCCGAAAATGGCATGATGCTGGAATTATTAATATTATAATAGAAAAATTCCACATATTAATATTAAAATTTTGTTATAAAAATTTAATTTTTACGAGGAATTTATATATTGACTAAACTTGCAAGAAAATGAGATTTTGCGTCGACCACGCATCGAAGGTCATCGGGGGGGGATTGGAACCATCGTCCTATCCCACTTCCGACTCGATAAGTATTTTATAATCGTTGCGAATCTGATAGTAGGCTCGACCGAAGAGCGGCTGTTAATGGGGAAAGTTTCTGTGCGTAAACAATCTTTTCATGTTAGCTTTACAATAGTATAAATAAATTATCTTCTGTGAAGTAAATATCTAAATCGGGCATATTGTAACGGCCTGATTTTCTTGTACTTATTGACGCGCTTGCTTTCCGAAATGCGATGAGAAAGATCCGTAGCAAATACATAAATACTGTCGCGCCGCGCACCTCGCTCTCTTTTCCTTCCCGACGACTGCCGTGCGTACTTCACCCGCCCGGCGCACCGTCTGTGCGAACTTTGGCTCACTCCGTCCCGCTTTGTATACCGGGAAGCTTCTCGCTCGCACGATGGGTCTACTCCTGCATCGCTACGTACGCCCTCGCAAGAACGTCTATTGCTCGGAAGTATACAGCATTACGAGGAGCCTTCCAACGGACATCCGACGTCTAAGCATAACCGAGGGATATCGATAGGGTTGCAGATCGTAGTCGCAGCGGCGAGCTTAAAAAAGATTTAATTTAGAATTCCCACGTAGTATGGAAGATTACAAAAAGTTTCCATAAAGCTTTTGTGAAACTTTCATAAAATTTATTAAAAACATTCGGTAATTTTCCTGGAAATATTGGTAAAGCTTGTGCAAAGCCTACATAACGATTTAATTTTTACGAGGACTTTATATATTGACTAAACTTACAAGAAAATGAGATTTTGAGAGATCTACTTATAAAACTATTGTGCAATATTTTGTAAAAGTAGCTTTTTTATATTTTATTTGATATTATATAATCCGTTTCATTTTGAAATGTCACGTACAAGGTCCCGTTTACGAAGGTTCTATGAAATTATTTCAATCCAATCAATCTGAAGCTTAATTGAGAAATCCCTTTGTGCAACAACTATTGCATCATTATCTTTGTCTGTACCTGGCCATATTAATGTGAATATTAATATGTAATAATGAACTATTTATAAAAATATAATATTAGTCTGAAATGTCTGTAGAGATAAATTTCTTTGATCTTTGTGATAAAATATCTGTAGTATTAATTTTAATGTATCATTATATATTAAAAATTATTCATAAACCAGTAGGGTGATTTTATCCAAAATATAAATTGAATCATATGAAAATACAGAAATTAATTTACAATTTGATTTACAAGTGAATATTAATATTGTCACGTACACGCCTTCTGCGCGATACGCGACAAAGCCGCGAAGGCAGCGGCTCCGATATCCGCTGTCGCGGGGAACCGGGGGCCCCGCACGCATAGCGCGGGCTCATCTTCAGTCGAGCCGCGATGGAGCCGCGAAGGCAGCGGCTCTGATATCCGCTGTCGCGGGGAAATCGGCGGGTCCCACGAGCAGCCGGGCCACAGCAACAGGAAGCTTGGAGCTGACCCGCGACATCAGCAGCTCAGGTAGCCGCCGATCGACGAAAACTCGCGGCCTCGAGCCGACGTCCGCCTGGCAACAGCAAGGCGCCAGGAGGATTCGCAAGATCGGCAACTCCAACCATGACGGAGGCATACGGAGAATTCGGCAAGCCACGGGTGGGGTAGAGCAACGCGAAGCGGCTATAAAAAGTGAGGGGAGCAATAATCGGGGCTTTTTAGTTATCCTACGTCGCGTTCGAACGACACTCGTCGAAGTGCCGCCTCTTCTTCCCGACGATCCACGTAAGACGCTCAATAAAGCAACTTATTCTTCCACCGCAACTTGGTGTCCGAGTCTCCTCGCCACCCCTCCAGTCTCCAGTTCCTGTTGAGAGTTCGATCCCTGCCACCGGACGCACCCACCGCACTCACTCGCTCGTTCAAGAGCAGAGACGCGCGCCGCCGCCTCCCCCCAGCAGGCGCCGTGTACATAACAATATATAATAATATTTTTAATTATAAAATTTTTTTCTATGTTACCCTACGAACTTTTCAGCACAACTATTATATATATTTAAAAAACATTTTTTCTCTTTATGCAATTTGATAGTTAAGTCATCAGCTTATTGATTTTTGATGTTAAATTTACAACGAACATTATCACGTATAAGCCTACGGCGGGTCCCACGGTAGTCAGCAACGGACGATAGTCCAGAGCAGATGCGAGTCTTCTCTCCCCGGCGAACATGTAAGCAACAATAAACCATCACCAAGTACAATAGGTAGCACCGTGAGTAATTTATTTCGCGAATCTTTCACGTAATACGATCTTTCGACTTCTCTCCTCTCCCATGTAACAATTATATCGTGAATACTTATAATTTATTTCTGATATCATATATAAGCTAAAGGTTAATATATATTATATTTATTACTTAACTTATATTTATTTTTAAATTATTATAAACTACGTGCTTACAACGTAGGCAGACAGTAGGAATAACTGACAAATTATATATACAAATTATATAATAGTTTAAACATTAAAAATAAGAACAGAAATAGAAAAGTTTGTGACTTTAACTAAGAATATCAGAATTTTAAGAATAGAGTCAGAATAGTAGAAGGTCATTGGCTTTGATTTCTGATTTTTGAAATCGTCCTGCTGAAATTTTTTATGTCTTATACATTTCGGAAATGTAGTAGCTTTTATGCGCTATACCGCAGCTACTTCGATCCAATAGATTCATCAGGGAGACGGATAAGGAGAAATCGAAGTTTCTACGATCATGAAATTGACGATATATTATTATATAATATTTCAAAATATAGTAACGTATAATTAGAAATAATATTAATCCTAAAATATTTAGTGTTATTGATAAAACAACTTTAATCGAAACTCGCTTTGAGGACTCATTGGGCAATGCAACGACACAGCCATGTATAATAGTTGTGTAGATCGTCCCTGACAGGTTGCCTGGATTACATGGCTGCGCAAACTACGTGGGGCGTATGCTGTATTTTGCCGGACTCCTGTCGCGGTAGTGAACCGCTGCTCGCTTGTTCTCTTCGCTAGGTGTGATTCTTCCGGAAGTGCGTGGCGTCTTGCGCTTGATATCGAGAACGCTTTCACCAGATTCGACACGCACATCTCGGGTGCTAGTATTCGCATTGACGCGGATTCTTGGTAAGGAGTGACGTAAGTTCTACGTCAAATCACGTCTTTCATGCGTCTTTCATTTTCTATGAAACTATCGTGCGCGCAAGATCCGCGACCTCGGCCCCTTCCTGTGCTCGCGCTCCATACGTCTAGGGCTTCTACAATACAAGACAATACAAGATTTTTTAAAATATTGTCTTGCTCTTGAAAAATGTTGAAACCAACGATCTTGTCTTGGTCTTGAGTAACTCTTGAATGGTTTAATATTGTCTTATATATTTACTTTACAAATTTGTTCTTTTAACGTACTTTTCATCCATGTACGTATGCAAAGCATTGCACGTATTGATTTGTACTGCAGAGAGCTTCTATTTGGTGTAATAATAGATGCAGCTGCAGAAAATAATCGTTCAGCAGTGACGGAACTTGCAGTAATGCTTAAAATATCTCTTGCCATTTTGGCAAGATTTGGATATAACAGAGAATGGCTTTTCCACCATTCCAAAATACATGTTTATTTCACTTTTCCAATTATCTTCAGATTTTTTTTCGTTAATATACTATTAATATTTAAAAAATCATCCGGGACAGTTTCACAATGTTGCGGAATCGTTTGCTTTATAATTATATCATTTTTAAAATATTGCGTTTTAAAAATTTCTTCGAATTTTCGAATGGATTTTTCTTTAATATCTTGTCCCCATTTAGTTAAGTCAAATCTAGCAATTTTATATCGGAGATCTAGAATTAGTGACACCGTGTATATCCAATTACACTTAATATAATGTTTAATTATTTTATACTTTGCGGCTTGGAAAGCAAGCAAAAGATTTTCATCTTTTAAAGTTCTATCTGGCTTCTTATCCAAATCTACCACAATTTCTTCTATTTTTTCGATTAACATATTAAAAGCGATAACAGAGGATAGCAATGTGATTTTTTTGTCAATAGAAACTATATTTGTAACTTGTTGAAAATATTTTAAAAAGTTTATTATTTGTAAAATAATATTCCATTTATTTTCAGAAACTGTTAATTGCATTAAATCGGGAATGCAATCATATAAAATATTGAGCGCAGGTTTTAATTTTAAAGCGACTTCAAGCATTGTGCAAGTGCTATTCCACCTCATTCTAATATCCAAAATAGATTTAAAAAGTTTTATGTTAACCGCATTATAAAAACTTTCTAGTTTGCACGTTAATACCTCTGAGTGTCTAATTTTTATATTGGTGTTTCTTATTTTGTTTATAACATAGTTGAAATTCTTATTACTTTAATTAATTTCGTCTTCAAGAGACATATCTTCGTCAATATCGTCATCATCGTTATTATCATTTATTTCATTTCAATATATTAATTTAAAATTTTCGCTAATTGGCACTTTTAATAACTTGAGACAATCTTGAACACCTAGTTTTAAAATATGCGCGAAACACTTAAAATGTTGATCTTCGCTATTGAAAATTGTATTTTCATCAAGCATTACTCGAGCGAGTTCAAATATAAATGTTGTATTAGCCGAAGCATTATCTAAGGTTATATCTTCGACTTTGTGCTTAATATCAAAAAAATTCACCTTTTGATTCAATAAAATCTAAAGCTAAAGAATGGTATTTCCAATCATCAGCTATAAAATGAATCGTAATTCCATAAAATTATTTAAAAGATGGAGACGACCACGCATTACCGGTAAAAGAAAAATTAGATAGGTTGTTTTTTAAAACTTGCTTTAAATTTTCTTGCGTAACCTTAAATTCATTTATAGTTTTATTGAGCATGCATGACTTTTTCGGTAATTTTATGGTATTATTAATGAATCCAAAAAAGTTCTGTGTAAGACTATCGTCAAAGAAATTATATGGCAAATTTTTATATGCTAGTCAAGATACTCAACTTCTAAAATTTTCAACTTTCTTCTCTTTCGGTTTCTAAAAAGAAATATTTTCATAAATTTGATAATTTACTATAATTTAAAATAAGTACAAATCGACATCTCAGTCAAAAACTAGCACAACTCGTTGGAATGCAGTCTATTGAGTCATCTACAAATTTGAGTTGTGCTAGAATCAATCTGTATGCGTACAAGGTAAAACATGAGTGTGCGAATGAATGAATGAATGCATTTATGGAGTTAGACAAGCTATAGATTGCGCGCCAGCTTCTTCTACGTAAAACGTATACGCGATTGAATGCTTGATCGTGTTTTGTATAATTTGAGACAGCTTGTGCATTCTCGCGCGGACTCGTGACAATATCTACTAACCAAAGCTAGAGAACTAGAGCTATTGATGTAAGGTCGATTAAACAATATACGTATGAAAACGTTTTAAAAATAAAAAATGAATTTCGATAAATCATTTACACCACGTGATTAGAATTATTTCTTATAACTTGTATATCATTTAAAGTTATACATATGTATTTATCGAAATCATTGTTGAGGTTATCAGCGAATCAAGTAGCGAAATTAAAATACTCCATAAAATACTTTATACTTCGTTAAAATATTTTCACGATTTTATACATTCTGAATTAATTGCTTGTTTATAAATATAGTTAAAATTTGTAGTTACGCTATTATCATTATATAATAAAATTTTTAATTTAAAAGTAACCGAGGTGTTATATTAAAAAAGCAATATTAAATACTACAAAACTTACTTTTAGAAATTCATCGACTCTAATTTGATTTTTCGACATTGTGGACTCATTTGGAAACATTTTTTCAAATTCTTTTAAATGGTGATTTTTTAAATGCAATTTCATGCCAGTTGTATTTGCGTTCTTTCTTTTCATTATGACTGACCTTGATTTTCCTTCGCACAATACACATATCCTCTGCTCTTCACCATTTAAACTGATATATCGAAAATATTAATTGTAATTTTTCTTCTTAAAGCTATTCGATAAAGAATTTTCGTCAATATTAGTCTCGATTTTAGTGATTGTTTTTTGACTATTTTGGTCGTAAAGATCATCATTATTTAATTCACTTCGAGAATCACTTTCTTTGAACTTTCTTTTGTTCATTTTTTATTTTTTTGAAATAAATTAATGAAGAGGTCAATACAACAATCATGAGATCACGACTTGCAACTACAGACTGAATCTGGAACAAAGTCTTCGCTGGCGACAAGTTGCTGCGATTCATTTTTATTTATCGAAATAGTAAACGAAAAACCATGCATAGACAACAGTCGCCAAGGCACTCGTAGTACCTTCAGCGCTGGTCCAAATAATAAACAGGGATCGCGCGAGATCGAATCAAATAACAGCAATCGATCTCAAATATTCTCATATTGAGCAAGATTAAGAATCTTGATAATTCTTGTGTTAAAATCTTGTTTAGATATTGTTCTTACTTCAAACCTCTTGATCTTGTTTTTGATCTTATATAAATATTTTTGTCTTGATATTGTCTTGATTTTCAAGACAAGATAAGATAATATCAAGATTAATCTCGACTCTTGTTGAAGCCCTATGACCATACCCGTATTTACAGTTTGAAACCACGGTCTCTCTGAGTCTTGATAAGACCATGCTCATGCCCGGTGATTGTTATAAGCTTTAGATTAGCGGTGCAGAGTATATTCATGATTATCATCAATTTTTTTCGCGCATCTAAATTTATTTGCTGCAAATTATTACATCCTCGATGTACACAAAAATACCTAGACATATTCCTCGACTCTAGGGGGTATTGATTTTTAAAGAGCCGGAGTTTGTTGCTAATGAACCGTTGAAAGAACGCGGGAGCATTTTATAAACTGAAAAATATTATTTGCTTTAATTTATAGGGACTAAAAAACGAGCTAAACCTGGTATTATGGTATTTCTGGATTCATGAGTATTTGATGGAATACTGAAGCAAGGTGAAGTACTGTATAGTTTTTATATAATATGGTAAAATAAAAACTCTCTGCGATGTTGGGGATGGAGTAAGCGTTTTTGACGGTTGTCTTTTAGAATTTTCTTAAATCGAGGACAACTTGCATAATAGAAATTCATCGAGACTGCTTTCAATATCCTATATTTTTTTACTCACATTTTTTTCTGATAAGAGGGGTAGAAGAGGGTGTTTGATAGAAAATTATCACGGGAGGGAACAAAAGATTGTTATAAACCTAGAAATTAGGTTAATCGCTTAATAAAGGGTTTTCCGAGAGTTTGAGTGGTAGGTAAAGCATTATAGACTTTTTTGTCAAAAAACAATTAGCCCACTATGTTATAATATTCGGAACAGTTTATACATCATTAAAATAAAAAAGTAACAGCCAATTTTACCGACGAATATTTGTTATTAACGTTCTTATGCAAAAAATTGCACTTTTTTGACTTTTTGCTTATAACTTAAAACTTAAGAAGCGATCAAAATGTTATAAAGGTATGACGGAGCCCTCGACTAGCCTGCAACACGGCTGGCGTGTTTGTAAACAGGGATCCGAGGCTCCGTCAGCGCGGCGGGCGGGAATCAGCAGGCGGTTGGCGCGAAAAGAAAAGCGCCGATCGCCGGGTGACCGGAGTCGATCAATTTACGCGTGGCCCCGAGTGCTCTCGGGTTATGATCCGAGGGGCCATGTACTCTTTTTAATGCAGTTGAAATCTTTTGTAATCTCTGTAATCTTCCGAGTTCGTGCTCGACAATTTCACAGAAATCCGGAAGTAAATTTATACAGGACCGATGCTAGGCGCAGTGGAAGGGAGATCGGCGGCCGCTCCGTCGGGACTACGGGACGAGTGGTGGAAGAATTTCAAAAGATTGCACGGGATTACAATGAGCTTCGGCAGGATTCTTCTGGACTCGCGCGATTTCAACACGGATTCTTCACTTTTTCGAAGAGTACGCGACTACGCGAGACTCTAATTTCTAATATTTCTAATTGTTTAAAATTTTTTAAACAAAAAAAGAATTTTATTACTTTTTTGTCACAAAGTCTGACGTAATAATTAATATTAGGGAAAAAATCTTTTTAATACTAATTATAAATATTTGCCTTTTAAATATTACGTGCAAATATTGTTAAATTTAACAAATACACGGAGAGAAGGACTCTAATAAAATTTACTATACTTGTCAGTAGAGTAGGGACAAACTCGACACTTTGAGCCTTTTTCATTTAATTACGTTCATTAAATCCTATACGTACAGAAAAAAATACCAAACAATGTTCAAAAAATGTTATACGTATAGTAAAGTTTATCAATCATAGTATTTGAAATAGGTCATAGAATTTTAAGGTATATTTTCTTAGACATAATCTAAGATAGTATACATACAAATTACTATAAGTATCGTAAAATTCTCCCGCATTCGTTTTCTTTCGCACACACACACAGAGAACGTACATGTTGTATACAAAACTATGCTTAGCCGAGGTAGTCGAGCTCAAACGTATGTTTTTATTGTAATATAATATTTTGTTATGTTTATTATAATATATTATATTTTGGCATCATAAAATAAATTGCACTTTAACATGCATTTGCTGTATTTTTTACTTATTTTAAAATTACTTTCCCCTTATTCTGTCTACCGTGTAAAAAATTTGTTCTTGAATATTTAAATTAATATTAATCAAATATTTAGAATTTTTGATTTTTGCACTTGTGAAAAATACTATTTATAGATTAAGTAAATAAAAATTTAACAATAATTTATATATTTTATAAAGATTTTGGAGATATTTCAATTTTATTCAATTTGATTTTCATAATTATCGTGAAAATGAATTTTGGTTTACTTTTAGAAATTTATTTGATTCATGATTGTTTATCACTTGTTCCGATAGATGGCTACAGTAAAAAACGCCATAAAATCATACCTGCAAGCGCTCAGGTTTCTGCTCGGTTAGTATATATACTTGATAAGATGGAGTCATCTCATGCGAAAAATAATTTGTGAGTTTAGGTTAGGTTGCGTTAAAAACTTAGGAAGTGCGAAAGCGAATTTATCTGTCAAAATGATTGTAAGCGTGCGATGTACTTTGACAAATCATACGAGCGAAATAAAATCGTTAAATAAATTCGAATGATTCTTTTTCTCCTTCAATGTAATTTACACATTTTAATACGGATAGGTAAAAATTACTGTACTTATTTGGAATAATTATGATACGAGATTAAACTTATAACTAAAATTTAACATTACTATACTTTATAGTAATGTTTCTTTGACATCGAGATTGTCCTCGGATTACTATACTTTTATGGTAATTTTTACCGAATTTTAAAAGAATTTTTGCAACAAATTTCTCTCCGTGTAGGTTTTTAATTATAATACTGATCTGATTAAAAATGGAAATATTTTTTATCCCAATGTAATACCATATTATGCTAAACATTCTATTATATTAAATCATATTATATGGACAAAATTAAATACAGCGTTAAACGTTTATGGAATTAATTACAGTCTAATTACCTTTTTTACCTTAAGCCTTACTAGAATTCAGTATGAGATTCAGTATAGAAATCTAGACGGATTTTAACGCTTATACAATTTAAAATTTTGATTACAGCAGATATAAAATTTTTAGAACAGTATACAATGTTTCAAATATATTCATACTTCATAAACAGAATCCCTTAAAATTATTTAAATAATATTCTACTAATAATGTTTATTTAGTGTTTTAAAAATTATATAATGATTTAAAATGGTATACATTAATATTCAAATCTGGAATAAAATTTAATTCATAGAGAATAAAAGAGAAGAAATAAAATTATTCTCATTTTTACACAAATTAATTGTTGAAAAAAATTTAATAATCACATATATAAAAACATTACATAAACATAATATAATACAATTTAATATAATAGAATGTTTAGCATAATATGGCATTACATTGGGATAAAAAATACTTCCATTTTTAATCAGATCAGTATTATAATTAAATGCCTATTTGTTAAATTTAACAATATTTGCACGTAATATTTAAAAGGCAAATATTTATAATTAGTATTAAAAAGATTTTTTCCCTAATATTAATTATTAAGACAGACTTTGTGACAAAAAAGGAATAAAATTCTTTTTTTGTTTAAAAAATTTTAAACAATTAGAAATATTAGAAATTAGAGTTTCGCGTAGTCGTGTACTCTTCGGAAAAGTGAAGAATCCGTGTTGAAATCGCACGAGTCCCGAAGAATCCTGTCGAAGCTCATTGTAATCCCGTGCAATCTTTTGTATTCCCCCCACCACTCGCCCGTAGGCCCGACGGAGCGGCCGCCGAACTCCCTTCCACTGCGCCTAGCATCGGTCCTGTATAAATTTACTTCCGGACTTCAAATTTGTGTAATCCCGTGCAATCTTTTGAAATCTCGTGAAATCTCTCTTGAGATTGCAGAGTGCGCGGCCCCTCGTCATGATCGCTTCGAGAGTCCGCGAACCACCGCACAGTCCTAGGCCCTTCATGAGGTGGCTTGCGGGAGTTCCGTCAACAAGACGCCTCCGTCCTTACGCACCAGACAGAGGTTACAAGCCGTGACCACGATCGTCCACCACCGACACCCGGCAGGACATGGACCGGCACCCAACACCACCAGGGGCCGGCAGCGAGGCGTCCAGGCGACGGCGCACAGAGGCCGGCTCCCAACATCACCAGGGGCCAGCAGCGAGGCGCCAAGACCAATGCGGCGTCCTCGGCCCGAACGGGGCCGGGCCTTGAAGTAAGGGCCAGCAGGCTCCATCGCCTGGTAGGTTCTGGGCACCACGCGCGCGGCGAGAGAAAGAGCGCGTGTGCGACGCGGCAGTCATTGTGCTGCGGCGGCCCCATCGTCATCCCGGGACTGCGATAGCGGCTCTCCGCGCGGAGCCGACTGGCAGACCAGGGCCCCCGCGGCCCTACCAGTGCCAGCCGGCGGACTCCGGTAGCCCGCCCGGGTTGAGGAGAGAGCCCCTAGTGCGAGGGCCCCCGAGGGAGGGTACAGGCATCCCCGGGCGATGTCACCACCTCGAGCGACGAGGCGAGGGCCCCACGCTATATTTATAAATAAGTTAACATAAAAAATTCGAAGTTTAAAGCAATCCGATCGGATAATTAAAAGAGAGAACTCTGAAAAAGTTAATTATAAAACTGGAGAGATATTTCTTTAGAAATAAGTAGCTATTACTGCACTTTTAATGTGCACGAAAAATGGTTTCTGTCAGTTTATAAATTTCGACGCATACCTATTTTGAATTTTCATTCCGCTGCTAAATTGCCAAATACTTCACTCATGGGTGATTATTTAATTACAATTTTAAAATCGGATTTGGAAAATTGATGCATCCTACAACATCTATAGATCTCGATTTTTCATTTTAATATTTCGAAATGCTGTCAAAAATGTTTGCGATTTTGGCAGATTTCGGTTTCGCACGGGGAAATCCTTCGAGTGGTGGGGGAAGAGTTGAGAGAATACGTTGACCGTCTCTATTACTATTTACATTACAACGCTGTTACTCCTCTAGGCAAGATGGTTCGAGGCCGAGGCAGTAATCGAATTGTTAAAGTTGCGATTTGCATATAAAACTGTAATCGCGAAAAAATAATTAATGAATTGACAATGTTACTGGACTTAGTCTTCTACGGGATCTATTAAAAGACGTTGTAAATAAACTGCCGAGCGGGCTCAAAAATGCATATTATCATTTCGCGGCGAAGGTCGAGAGCGACAACACCGATCTCCGAAATTCACTCGCTTAATCTATGAGGAGGCAAGCTTTTTTTGAAAACTGGAAGTATTATCCTCGAGCCGATATCTGTTCCGATCGCTCGAGCTGATCGTCGAAAGCCTAAAAATGTAAATTCGTCGACGGTTCTAACAATGGTAAAAATTGAAAGCGAGCGCCTCTACGCATTGAGTTAAGTTCAGCCCTATAGTTTTCCGTTGCGTCACCGAGACAATAACGCGCTAATTAATTGTTCGAAATTTTTCGGAGAGAATAAGTCGCCGATGGCTCTTAGTAAAATGTATACATCTGTTTTAAATGTTTGTGAGCGATACACACTTCTCCTTGCAATGCGAGAGCAAAGGCAGTAGTCAACTCGGGAACGAGCACAATAAATGATTAATGTTTTCGGTCAGTATTATTAAAAATTGTCCTGTTGTATCTACTAGGACCGAAGCAGTCAGTTGACATCTTTGTTCTCCTAGATGAGGGGTTCACAATTATCATGCTCGATAAGCGAATTGCGAGATCGATAGGTGTGCGAGGCATACAGAAAGATATATGCACAAAATGTCTCTTAACAGTGTAACTGTGTGCTAATGTCACAGATATAAAAAGATAATTACGAAGAGGAGGGGTCGGGGAGGAGGGGAGAAATTGCGGGCGAACTGCATCGCGAGAATTGTATCTCGACCGTGGAGCGAGCTCTAAATGTGTTCGGTTTCGGGATAACGGGCGCGTATTTATATTGGTTTTTTTTTTGAGGACTACCTATGCCGCAAGTCAATTGCACGAAAAGGAGCACCGCCGATGTCCGCAGGAGCGGTCAAGGTGGATGTTATCCCAAACAGTCGCTGGAACAGCAGGAAAGGCCGAAGCCTACGTAGAAGAGCACTGGCCCGACGGAGCACGCTGGCAACTCGCCCGGGTGTGACAACGCTAGGCCTACGAGAAGCCGTAAAACGGGGTCCGCATCAACGCATGTAGGCAGCGGAGGCGGCCCAGTGGAATGTTGAATCGGCTGGCAGTGATAGCGGTAACATCGTCTACAGCTTCCGCCGCATCGATGCCGGCGCTCGACCACCAGCAGCGCTACAACAGAAGAGGGGAAGCAGCGCGCGGCCATGGGGAATGGGGCGGGGAGAAACGGGCGGGACCGAAGGAACGCGCGGGCCGCGATTGGAGCTCGGGTACGGAGGGGGGGAGGACACTCTCGCGGTGCGCGAAGGAACTCATGCGCAAACGGTCGGGGAGACGGAAGCAGTGGCGGACGAGGCGCTCTTTCGCGTCTCATGCTTCGGAAGTATTAAACGCTCCGACTGATCACGTCCTTTGAAGCAACAATACGTTTTGCTGACGCCGAGACCGCTGACGAGGAGAGACGCCCCAGGCAAGCGACGAGGTAGGACTGCAACCATCGATACCCCGCTCCAGGCCACCTCCTCTACGAAGAAGCCGGAGAGCCAGCGTTAACAAAGAAGGCCAGCGGTGCCGCAGACATTCCGTGGACCCGCTGAAGTGAGCCTCAGAACTCGGGCGAACAAGCCGGCCTGACTCCAGAGACCGAGGTAGGACCGCCAGTACCGCCGAGAGCTGCAGCGGCAGAGTGCTACCCGAGCGAAGGATACGTCAACGGCAGCGAAGTCCAGGGACCCGCGAAACGCGGTGAGTGGGCTACACTGAAAAACATTACGAAGCTATTCGCAGCGTTGAGGTCCGAAGCTATTCGCAGCGACAGAGCTCGATCATGTAAACACACATAACGTAAGTTCAAGGCTCAAAGCATTGGTATTAAAATGCAGTGCATGAGAGTATTGTGTTTACATGATTGAGCTCGGCCGCTTTTCGAGCTCTACGCTACTAAAAGCAGCGCACGGGTCCTAAGCGTCCAAAGAAGGCCTTATCCGCGCAGGTTAAGAAATTACTGGCTGACGGTCTGATTGAGCCCTCAAATGCCGAATACTGTTCGCCCGTAGTAATGGCGTGCAAAGCCGACTGAGGCTTTAGATTTTGTTTAGATGATTATTGATTGAATAGCGTTACGAAGGGTCGCGCCAAAGTGCTTCTGGTAATCCGCGAAGTCGTCAAGGACATCGGAAGAACAAAATTTTTTACAACGCTAGTCCTGAAAAATGGGTACTGGCAGATCCCGTTGAGTGAAAAATCTAAACCGTACATAACTTTTGTCACCCCGATCGGCGGCCTTTACCAATGGCGCATCATGTCGTTCGGCTTAAAAATCTATCTGGTACATAAACGTGTTTGTAAAATCATACCATAACGATTTCGTTATTTACTTCAATACCTGAGGCGAACATCTTAAACATATTGAATTAGTGTTAGAACGCATGCATGTGTATCAGCTCACCTGCTCGGCCGCGAAGTGTTTTTTCGGGCGACAGGACCTCGAGTCCCTGGGTTACCGGATCACCGACTCTGGCAATGAAGCCAAGCCCGAACAAGTAAAGGCAATCTTAAATGCCCCGGCTTCGAAAACTCGCAAAGATATGCGAAGGTTTTTCGGCCTAAGCGAATGGCTCGGCGAATATGTGCCGGACTTTACGCGGCTCGCGTTGCCCCTGATTAATTTCCTGTTGGCAAAATGTCCTTGGCGCTGGGCTCACGTCAAACAGCAAGCATTCGATGTTGTCAAGCGGGCCTTCAAGGCACCGCTTACGCTGTGTCGCCCCGAGCCCGGTAAGCCATATGTGATGCAGGACACCAACGGTACGGAAATGCTGTACTGGGACCGCATGGCGAGTGCCGAATCATAGCGAACGCGTCCGCGAAATTTACGAATGCGGAGCTGCGTTATCATTTCAATGAGTAGGTCTGTCTCGTCGGGTGACGCGGTGACATCGCCCGCAGAGGCCTGTACCGGGCCGCAGTAGGGGCCCTCGCCTCGACCCGAGCGGGCCACCACAGACCGCCAGCTGGCACTGGTAGGGTCGCGGGGGCCCTGGAATACCAGCCGTTCCTGGGATGACAAGAGGGCCGTCGCCGCACCGCGACTACTGCGTCGTACACACGCTCTCTCTCTCTCTCTCTCTCTCTCTCTCTCTAAGTATTTTTAATCACCTTGTAAATAATAATAATTTTTAGTTTAAAAAGAAATTAAAGCAGTTTTTATTTTCTCGAATGCATACTTAAAAAAAATAATTATTCTCAATGCATAAATGTACCGCCTTTTAATAAATATTATCTCAGTTCTTGTTCATACAATTTCACTAACTTTAAATTACTTATATGAAATTTTGCTTTATTCCGATATTATTGTATATAAATGCAGGATTGTATGTATAACCGCATTGTTACCGACAGAAATTGATAGACTAACTTATATGTATGCGATCTGCCTGCATGGTGTATGCGATTGTATGTATCAATATTATGTGTAACAATAAATGAATGGGCTTAGCGGAATGAGTTAACTGTGCGCGCGATAAACGGGAATCCAACACGCGAGCGAAGAATAGAAAATACAAAGATCGTCAGAATTTGAAGAGGGGCTACCTCGAGGTTGCAAGGTGGAACACACCCACGGCCCAAAGCCGACAAGACTCCTAGGGAGGGGATGTCTCCTGGGTCACGGAGTCCGTGAGCTGAGACGCGTTGCGAAAGAAAATCTCAGCTCACTTGTTTCCGAGAAATGCCCACAAATTCTAGCGAGCAGCGCGATTTTCGGCTTTCGCGGATATCCGAGACAAAAGAATCTCGCTGCGCGAGCGTACCGGGGCCAGCGAAGGTGCACAAAAAAAAAAGAAGCTCGGCGCGCCGCTCGCGTCGGAGGCGCCGGGGGACTCTCCGGGCGAGCGACCGACGGCACGAGAGACGGACACTCTCGCTGAAGCTCTCACAGCCGACGCAACGCCAAGGTTTTCCTATTTTTCATTGATTCAATTGTTATTGTTATCAATTGTCATTTACCTATTCCTCTCACACTCTTTTACCTGTTAAATATAATCTCACAAGTCACGTTTGGTTCGCGCTCGCTACTCCTCTCATCAAGATCGCGGGCAAACCCCTTGCCGCGAGAATGCTATGCTCCGACCTTGCCTGAACATATTCGAAGGGCCGCGAGTGTGGTCAAGTTGAGATGTCTCGCGGCCGCGCGGAAAAAAGAATTTCCGCGCTCCGAATAATGGCTACCTTCAGTGTCACGATGAAAGCTTCACGAGGCCTGTGATGTCTCAGGTAGCCCCTGTGCCTTTCTTGAGCGTAACGGCTGGTGATACAAAAATACCTTGCATTATATGCCCCTTTTCTTTATTAATAGTTTTCCCACGATCTGCAACAGCGGCACGGAAATGCTGTACTGGGACCGCATGGCGAGCGCTGAATCATAGCGAACGCGTCCGCCAAATTTACGAATGCGGAGCTGCGTTATCATTCCAATGAGAAGGAGTGTCTCGTCGGGCGACGTAGTGACATCACCCGGGGAGGCCTGCTCCGCGCGGAGAGCCGCTCTCGTGGACCCGGGATGACGAGAAGGCCGCCACCACCCCACGACTACCGCATCGCACGCGTCCCCATGCGTCCCCGTCCGAGCCGCAGCAGTGGCCTTGGCGCCTCGTTGCCGGCCCCTAGAGGTTTTGGGTGTCGGCCTCTGTGTGCCGTCGCCTGGGCGCCTCGCTGCCGGCCTACGTTCTGCCAGGTGTCGGGGGCGGACGACCGCGGTCACGGCTTGTGCCCTCTGGCTAGTGTGTGAGGGCGGAAGAGTCCCGCTGGCGGATCTCCGGGGTGTCTCCTTGCGGAGGGCCTGGGGCTGCGCGGTGATTCGCGTGCTCTCGGTGTGGTTACGGCCTGAGAGCGATCGGGGCCACGCGTTAATTGACCGACTCCGGTCACCCGGCGATCGGCGCTTTTCTTTTCGCGCCAACCGCCTGCTGATTCCCGCCCGCCGCGTTGACGGAGCCTCGGATCCCTGTTTACAAACACGCCAGCCGTGTTGCAGGCTAGTCGAGGGCTCCGTCACCTATTCCAATAATCTTTATTACCCATACCGTACCGATATCTTAGACGCAAACGAGAGCAAGCGAAGATGCCAAGGAATGGAAATCAGCTATCCGCGAGGAGCTTAACGTGCTGCATGAAAATCATACTTGGCATATAGTCGCGTTACCCAATGGTGAGCGTGCTGTAGAAATAAAGTGAGTTTTTACAAAAAAGAAAAGCGACAAAAATATAAGCAGGTATAAAGCAAGATTAGTCGCGAGAGGATTTTCTCAGATATATTTTGATTATTTTGAAAAATTCTCTCAGTAGTTCGAAACGAATCAATACGTATTTTACTATCGATCGCTGCAAAAGAAGATCTGGAGATAGCAAATTTCGATATACAAACAGCGTTCCTCTACGGAGATCTTAAAAGAGTTTAAATTTAAAAATATCGAGAGCGATAAATGCGTATTCATAGAAAAAATAGAAAATTATGCCGTTTATTTAGCTCCACATGCAGATAATAGATTACTTATTCCTGAATGTACATATGCAATAAATATGATACTGCATTACCTAAAAGCGTATTTAAAATTACAATAGATGATGCGAATGAATTTGTCGGAATGGAAATTAAGCGCGACAGAACGAAAAATATAGTAAAGATAAGTCGATGTAATACGAGTATATTGATAAAATTTGTGACGTGGTGCTTCCACCGGGAAGCCTTCGGCTTCCTCGGAGCACCGCGCCATTTGTATCCCCGGTCGCGCCGTCCTGCCTACGCGCAGGTCCTCGCGGTCGCTCCGGAGGGGACGCGGTCGGGCCAGCCCGGGCGGCTGGCCGACGATGGTCGCAGCGGTACGTAATCGGGGGAGGGAGGGGGGCATGTCAGGGTGCGGGATAATAAGAAAACTCGCATTGTCTTTTCAGAATAACAACTTTATTCGCGGTCGGGGAGGACGGCACCTCCCCGCCGCACGCCTTCATCAACAGCAAAACAAACGCCTATGCGGCGTGCCGCATAGAACGCGCGCTCACTAAGGGCATCCGACCGGGCTCACGAAGAGCCCTATGCGTCGCTCTCCTCCGCCTGGGGCGGCGCCCTCGTTCGCGCCTAGTCGCGCCGTGCCCGCGCCCGCCCCGCGTCTGCGCCTCACCGCTCTTTCTCTCTCTCTCTCGCGCGCAAGAATAACATGAAGGCCTACCTTGGTCGACGCGGGGCTGTCAGGTCTCCCGGCCACAGACCGGCCGGGACGCTGGTACCGACGCCTCCCCGAGTCCCGGGGCGTTCCGGCTCTCGCGGTGGCTCTCTCCTTTCTCTCATCTCTCTCCTTCTACATACGTGGCGCTGCTCTCACTCTCTCTCTCTCTCTCTCTCTCTCTCTCTCTCTCTCTCTCTCTCCCTATCACTGGCGTGGCGCGAGAAAGGAGGCCCACGTGCACATTTTTCAGCGCGGTCGTGGCCCGCGCGAGACTGCCCGCTTGTTCTTCTCGCTCGCTGATCGCGCCGCGGGCCAATAGCTCCGCCCTTTTCGGCGATATGGGTCCGCGGGCCAATAGCTCCGCCCTTTTCGGCGCAATGGGTCCGCGCGCATTCATCATTCCGCCGCGGCCGCGGCGCCTCGCGAGATCGGCTCCGCGCGCGTGCCGACGTTAGTCGCCTCGTCACAAATTGTAGAAAAGTTTGGCATGGAGAATGCGTGCACAGTTAGCGTTCCTGCGTCTCGCTCGCTGTTTAGCCACCAACGCCTCTTATATTTATTTTAAATAAAAATTTAATTTATTTATTTTGACTACCGCCTCACCCCCCTATCCCCTTGGGTACTCCTGAGTGAAAGGAGAAGCCGTGCTCTCCTTTTAGCATTCGCCCAACGAGCGAGCGCAATTTGGGGCCCGAATTTTCAAAACGCTCGACGTTCGGCAATGTGCAAGCCTTGAAGGGAGATACTCGGGACATGAAGGTTATCGTTGTTTAATGCACGTGAAGGTTATCGCTGGGCGCAGCGTTTCCTCTAGTACGGCGCAAACCGTGAGATAGAACCTTACGTGCGCGACTATTTATATAAAAAACTAAAACGTCTCGGCGTTCACTCGGACTCAAGCGTCGGCAGTTAAATCGATCATTTGTAATTCTTATGTTAACAATTTTTTATCCTGTCGTTTCACTGTTGCGGAGGGTCAGTTGTTGATAAACGACTTAATAAATATAAATGCAAAGGCAAACTTTCATATGCACGATTGGGCTTCTAACGACTCGCGCGATATCAAAATGATTCTCGTAAAGGGCAGACGCGACAGCCCAATGAACTAGTAATACGCAACGGTAATTTGAATTATCGCTATTTCCTGGGATTCAAAATAAACAAATGGTTTGCACAAAAAATGGTTAAGTTTGCTATAGACACTTCGAGGAGTCCGTGAGTACTCAATACCATGTACCTGGACGGACGGGGCCGGGCCTAAAGAAAAGGCCAGCGGGCCTCGTCGCCAGGTGCGTCTGGGGCACGGGTCATGCGGCGATAGAGAAAGAGAGAGAGAGAGAGAGAGAGCGTGGAATGGCGGCGGCCCTCTTGTCATCCCAGGAACGGCTGGCATTCCAGGGCCTCCGCGACCCTACCAGTGCCAGCCGGCGGTCTGTGCTGGCCCGCCCGGGTCGAGGCGAGGGTCCCTAGTGCGGCCCGGCACAGGCCTCTGCGGGCGATGTCACCGCGTCACCCGACGAGACAGACCTACTCATTGAAATGATAACGCAGCTCCGCATTCGTAAATTTCGCGGACGCGTTCGCTATGATTCGGCGCTCGCCATGCGGTTCCAGTACACAGCAATCTCTGCGACCATCGTCGGCCAGCCGCCCGGGCTGGCCCGACCGCGTCCCCTCCGGAGCGACCGCGAGGACCTGCGCGTAGGCAGGACGGCGCGACCGGGGATACAAATGGCGCGGTGCTCCGAGGAAGCACCACGTCACAAATTTTATCAATATACTCGTATTACATCGACTTATCTTTACTATATTTTTCGTTCTGTCGCGCTTAATTTCCATTCCGACAAATTCATTCGCATCATCTATTGTAATTTTAAATACGCTTTTAGGTAATGCAGTATTATATTTATTGCATATGTACATTCAGGAATAAGTAATCTATTATCTGCATGTGGAGCTAAATAAACGGCATAATTTTCTATTTTTTCTATGAATACGCATTTATCGCTCTCGATATTTTTAAATTTAAACTCTTTTAAGATCTCCGTAGAGGAACGCTGTTTGTATATCGAAATTTGCTATCTCCAGATCTTCTTTTGCAGCGATCGATAGTAAAATACGTATTGATTCGTTTCGAACTACTGAGAGAATTTTTCAAAATAATCAAAATATATCTGAGAAAATCCTCTCGCGACTAATCTTGCTTTATACCTGCTTATATTTTTGTCGCTTTTCTTTTTTGTAAAAACTCACTTTATTTCTACAGCACGCTCACCATTGGGTAACACGACTATATGCCAAGTATGATTTTCATGCAGCACGTTAAGCTCCTCGCGGATAGCTGATTTCCATTCCTTGGCATCTTCGCTTGCTCTCGTTTGCGTCTAAGATATCGGTACGGTATGGGTAATAAAGATTATTGGAATAGGTGACGGAGCCCTCGACTAGCCTGCAACACGGCTGGCGTGTTTGTAAACAGGGATCCGAGGCTCCGTCAACGCGGCGGGCGGGAATCAGCAGGCGGTTGGCGCGAAAAGAAAAGCGCCGATCGCCGGGTGACCGGAGTCGGTCAATTAACGCGTGGCCCCGATCGCTCTCAGGCCGTAACCACACCGAGAGCACGCGAATCACCGCGCAGCCCCAGGCCCTCCGCAAGGAGACACCCCGGAGATCCGCCAGCGGGACTCTTCCGCCCTCACACACTAGCCAGAGGGCACAAGCCGTGACCGCGGTCGTCCGCCCCCGACACCTGGCAGAACGTAGGCCGGCAGCGAGGCGCCCAGGCGACGGCACACAGAGGCCGACACCCAAAACCTCTAGGGGCCGGCAACGAGGCGCCAAGGCCACTGCTGCGGCTCGGACGGGGACGCATGGGGACGCGTGCGATGCGGTAGTCGTGGGGTGGTGGCGGCCTTCTCGTCATCCCGGGTCCACGAGAGCGGCTCTCCGCGCGGAGCAGGCCTCCCCGGGTGATGTCACTACGTCGCCCGACGAGACACTCCTTCTCATTGGAATGATAACGCAGCTCCGCATTCGTAAATTTGGCGGACGCGTTCGCTATGATTCAGCGCTCGCCATGCGGTCCCAGTACAGCATTTCCGTGCCGCTGTTGCAGATCGTGGGAAAACTATTAATAAAGAAAAGGGGCATATAATGCAAGGTATTTTTGTATCACCAGCCGTTACGCTCAAGAAAGGCACAGGGGCTACCTGAGACATCACAGGCCTCGTGAAGCTTTCATCGTGACACTGAAGGTAGCCATTATTCGGAGCGCGGAAATTCTTTTTTCCGCGCGGCCGCGAGACATCTCAACTTGACCACACTCGCGGCCCTTCGAATATGTTCAGGCAAGGTCGGAGCATAGCATTCTCGCGGCAAGGGGTTTGCCCGCGATCTTGATGAGAGGAGTAGCGAGCGCGAACCAAACGTGACTTGTGAGATTATATTTAACAGGTAAAAGAGTGTGAGAGGAATAGGTAAATGACAATTGATAACAATAACAATTGAATCAATGAAAAATAGGAAAACCTTGGCGTTGCGTCGGCTGTGAGAGCTTCAGCGAGAGTGTCCGTCTCTCGTGCCGTCGGTCGCTCGCCCGGAGAGTCCCCCGGCGCCTCCGACGCGAGCGGCGCGCCGAGCTTCTTTTTTTTTTGTGCACCTTCGCTGGCCCCGGTACGCTCGCGCAGCGAGATTCTTTTGTCTCGGATATCCGCGAAAGCCGAAAATCGCGCTGCTCGCTAGAATTTGTGGGCATTTCTCGGAAACAAGTGAGCTGAGATTTTCTTTCGCAACGCGTCTCAGCTCACGGACTCCGTGACCCAGGAGACATCCCCTCCCTAGGAGTCTTGTCGGCTTTGGGCCGTGGGTGTGTTCCACCTTGCAACCTCGAGGTAGCCCCTCTTCAAATTCTGACGATCTTTGTATTTTCTATTCTTCGCTCGCGTGTTGGATTCCCGTTTATCGCGCGCACAGTTAACTCATTCCGCTAAGCCCATTCATTTATTGTTACACATAATATTGATACATACAATCGCATACACCATGCAGGCAGATCGCATACATATAAGTTAGTCTATCAATTTCTGTCGGTAACAATGCGGTTATACATACAATCCTGCATTTATATACAATAATATCGGAATAAAGCAAAATTTCATATAAGTAATTTAAAGTTAGTGAAATTGTATGAACAAGAACTGAGATAATATTTATTAAAAGGCGGTACATTTATGCATTGAGAATAATTATTTTTTTTAAGTATGCATTCGAGAAAATAAAAACTGCTTTAATTTCTTTTTAAACTAAAAATTATTATTATTTACAAGGTGATTAAAAATACTTAGAGAGAGAGAGAGAGAGAGAGAGAGAGAGAGAGAGCGTGTGTACGACGCAGTAGTCGCGGTGCGGCGACGGCCCTCTTGTCATCCCAGGAACGGCTGGTATTCCAGGGCCCCCGCGACCCTACCAGTGCCAGCTGGCGGTCTGTGGTGGCCCGCTCGGGTCGAGGCGAGGGCCCCTACTGCGGCCCGGTACAGGCCTCTGCGGGCGATGTCACCGCGTCACCCGACGAGACAGACCTACTCATTGAAATGATAACGCAGCTCCGCATTCGTAAATTTCGCGGACGCGTTCGCTATGATTCGGCACTCGCCATGCGGTCCCAGTACAGCATTTCCGTGCCGTTGGTGTCCTGCATCACATATGGCTTACCGGGCTCGGGGCGACACAGCGTAAGCGGTGCCTTGAAGGCCCGCTTATAATAAAAATTATTATTATTTACAAGGTAATTAAAAATACTTTTATTTGATTCGAAAAATACTTAATAGTATGAAGTGCTGCCTACGTACGTTGCCTCTTTTTTTGACTAACCCGTGAGGGCTAATAATAAGATATTGAGGTTATTCCTTTAATTACGCAGTGGAGACAAAATTTGATTGTACTTTTCCTTATGACAACTTAAGGGTGTAATATATACTCGTGCAAAGTATTTAGGGATATCGGATAGAATATAAAGCATGGATCAGTTTCTGTACTGAATATTTTCATAGAAAACAGTTAAAAAAAAAGTATTTAGTAAGGATGCAGAGCAATGAATAAAAGAAAATTTATTTTATATAGTCTCTCTGACTTAGGGCGTTTGGAATTAAGTTTTTATAAAACTCAAAGCGCACAAACTTTGATAAAGGCTTACATTTGAGCAGCACTTACATTTACTAAGCCTTACTCTAAGAAATATGCAACGGGTTCTTCATTATTGATTGTGGAAACTGAAAGGTGAAGAAGTTAAAGTAACGAATGTAACAAAACTGCAGCTTCATGATATCAAATATACTAGTGGCATTACGGACAGGATCCTGGAAAGTTCACTAAAAATATTCTAATCCTCGTACTTTCAAGAACACGAGTGTATTCATATACTCTTGTCAAAGAGTGCGCATACTAATTTGATAAAATGCGTGCGTTTTATTTATATTTCAATTATTTATGTATTTTTGATTAAATTTAAAATGTATGTTGTAACCTTGTTCGCTATTCTTAGTTTCGAGGAACGAAGAAAGCCCGGTAGATTTGAATATATAAAGTTTGTAAAAATGTATGGAAATTGGGCTGCATCTGTGCGAATCTACAAGGGATTCTTAACCGTTCCACTCGGGCAGTCAAAGGATCTGCCCGATACTTTATAGGTCTCGTGGAGTTACTCCTTCTTAATAAAGACCGCCCCATGTGCACGTGTGAGAGGCATTTCCATACGTGGTTACTAGACATCGCGGTCCCTTTGGGGAAAATCGAGGAGACTTGGAGCGCAGGGTTCCGCGGTGAACGCGAGAAAATTGGGCTATCTACATAACTCGGGAGTGGGGATAGCGGTGATCGAAGAGCGACGATCCAGCGCGAAACTTGGGCTTTATTATTGTTTTGGCCGACCAAAAAGAAAGGTAAGCGCGAGGTTATCTATTGCTTTATTTTCAAGCCTTTGTTTCGAATGAATCTAATTTATAATTTAAATTCAACTATTTGTATTACTTTTAAATATAACCATTTCCTTGTCCTATCCATCACAATTGGGTGCCCCGATTGAGGAACTCTGAGTCATGATAGGCAAGGAATTGGTTAATTATTTTGTTAATTATTATTAATACCATTTTAAAATGTTTCTACTGTAACATCGCCATGCCAAGACTAAAGAAAATTACAAACCAATACAAGCATCAACAGGAGAGGGGCCATCAGCACCAAAGTGAGTCAGGGTGCAGCCGCGGAGGCGGCGACAGGCAGTTTGAGCTGCTCGATCAACCAGCGTTCGTTCCAGGATTTACTTGCTAGACACCGAGGTAGCAGCCATTGCGGCTACTTCATCAACATCACGCAGAGCGTTGGAGACGCCGCCGAGAGGAGACTCGAGCGACGTAGCGGTCCCGTCGACATTAACCTCGGAGGGCAATGCAACGGCAGCGAACGCCGTCATCGCCGAACCAGCGCTTCACGAGATACCAGAAATCGTGGCGCAATCCGTGAGTGTATTTGTGAGCGGAAGTAACGCGATTCCGTCAACGGTAAATAATGATGCGCTTCTTTATTAGCCGTCCGAGAAGCATCATCATGCGAAAATGAATCGCGTTTAAGTTGCCGCCTGAAAACGTTAAGAAAATTGCCAGAATTCTCGAAAGACGCACTTGAATGGATAAATTTTAAAGAAATTTATCGTGAATCGATGCAATTGGGCGATTTCACAGAGCGACAAAATATTACGCGCATTTTCAACGTGTTGACGGGCAAAGCTCGCGAATCGGTCTGTACCTTGTTAGCAACGACGTAATGGAATCGTTGGAGTTGTGATATGGGAAGAAGACGGTAATAACTCGACAAATTTTTAACGAGCTTACGAGTTTACTTGATTTGGAAACATCCGCGGGAGATATCGCCCAATTCGCAACGAAGGTGAAAAATGCGGTAAGAGCGTTTAAATTGTTAAAATTGACAGGCCATCTGTATAATCCGGAGCTATTGAAAACTATTGTAAATAAATTGCCGAGCGCTCTTAAATATTCTTATTACCGCTATGCTGCGAAGGATGAGTCGGAGAACATCGACCTGAAGAAATTTTCACGATTTATTTACGAAGAGGCGAACTACGTAATACGGAGGTATTTGAAAATTATTCCGTTGCGAGTATTCGGTCCGAAAATGTCGGTTAACTCCTTCGCTCTTTTACATGAGGGGTCGACGATTACCTTGATCGACAAACAACTGGCGCGAACAGCCAGCGTTCGAGGTATACGCAGGACCATTTTTCTTGATAGTGCCGTCGCGCAATGCGTTACCTTTTTGTAATTGCGAAAAGTTAGAGCTTCGGATTTATGGGATCTTGGGCGAGTACTGCATAGAGCGCGTGATAATCCTCCCGAATATGAGTCTTCCCACGTAAACACTGGGTAAAAACGTCGCTGAGTATGTTTATCACGATAAGCGTATCATGATCGAGCCTTATGAGCGCGTGAGGCCGAGCATGCTCATAGGGCAAGACCAGTTCGTCATTAATTGTTGCGCAGCAAATAATAACCTCGAACAGTACTCTCGCAATTTCTTGAACATTATTAGGATGGACTGCGTACGGTTATTTATGAAATAAATCATCGGGCCGCGAAACGTAAACGCACCACTTATCCTTCGAACATGAAGGGTGACTGTTCCACAACGTGCTTGGCGAACACTTTGTTATAGATAAATAGCGGCATGAGCAGCTCGTATATTTCGAGTACGATTAATTTGAATAGCGAAGCCGAAAATATATTAGAAGGGACGCATAGTCGCGTTGGTGACAGCTGGAAAGTAGATCTTCTCTGAAAGGCTAGCTCCGCACCTATCACAGACAGTAAGGCTACTGCGCAGAAACGCCTATTCGCAGTCGAAAAAGACTTTATCGCGATTCTGCATATGCTGCTCTGTATTATCACGAGATGCAGCGGTTAGTGAAGGACGGGTATGCCGCGAAAGCTCACGAATGCGAGTATGTCCGGAAAAATTAGACTTGATTTTGACGCCGCCACGCGAATGAACGGCGTCAGCTTAAATATTGGCGGCAGGACCCTACCTTTTACAATCACTTATCGGTATATTGATGCAATTCGGGCAACACGCTTATGCCGTGAAAGGAAAAATACGCGATATGTTTCTGCGTGTAAAAGTGATAGATAAAGATCGTGGCGCACAAAGATTTCTGTGGCGCGGCACCGATAAGAAGACCGAACCTCAAGTATATGAAATGACCTTCCTTACTTTCCGCGCGAAACATTTGCGCTGTACATTAAAAATAAAAATGCCGCTGAATTCGCGCGCAGGCATTCGAGCGTTGTAAAAAGTATAGTAAGGTATTTGTATATGGACGATATCGTGTCCAGTGGATCCACGATTCAAGAAGCTCGAGAGTTAATTAGGGACGTTGTCAAGATAAACGCTCGGGCAAATTTTATTATGCACAATTGGGCCTCTAATGATTCGTGCGTAGTCGAGGCGGTGCTGGCAGAAAAGCGAGCGTCTCTCGCGAGCGAGTCACCTATAAACGAAGGGAAGGATCAGCGCGTGCTAGGATTTTTATTATCAATTATGATTCAGGCGAAAATGATCCTACGCGAGCTGTTCACCTTGAGTTGACCCATACTCTCACCTTTATTGTTAGCTTTGCAACAATGGCCCTGCGGCGGCTAGCCACGTTGAGAGGTTATCCCTCGACTATCTACAGCGACAATGGCACCAAATTTTACTCGGGAGAGTAAGGAGCTGAAGGAAGGAATAACGCGAATTGATGAAAATGCGCAGGAAGAATATGCCTTGTTCACGGGTTTCCGTTGGCGTTTTAACCCTCCCAATGCACCACACATGGGCGCCACATGAGAGCGCCTAGTTGGTTGCGTAAAGACTGCTCTTCAAGCTGTATTAAGATCAAGCACCGAGCGAGGAAGTTTTAAAAATACTATTGCCGGAGGTATCGCTCATGGTGAATTCGCGGCCACTCACTAATGTCTCGGTTGATCTGTGAGACGAAGAAGTGCTTACTCCCAAACACTATATCATAGACGCGTCGTCGAGATACTCACAATTAGGTCATTAGAACGCCAAAGTGGACAATCCGCGGAAACTCTATCAGCTGCGCAAGCCTTTTCAAATTCCTTTGCAAGACGTGGATCAAAAATATTTACCTACGCTTTTACCACGCAAGAAATGCAATGATATGATCCCGTTCTTACAACTCGGCGACATAGTGTTAACAATTGACTTGCAATATTTGGCGCAAGGGCAAAACATTGAAATTTTTTCGCAAATCAATGGAACGATAATAGTAGCAAAGGTGCGTACGCCTAGCGAAAAGCTATATAAGCTTATAGCGTTCAGAATAAAATAAATTTGTAAAATATTAATAATTATTTTATACCTCAAACTATTGTAAAATGCGTGCGTTTTAGGTATATTTCAAATATTTATGTATTCTCGATTAAATTTAAAATGTATGTTTTTTGTAAACTTATTTGCTATTCTTAATCTCGAGGAATAAATAAATAAATAAGCCCGGTAGATTCGAATATATGAAGTTTGTAAAAATGTATGGAAATCGGGCTGCATCTGTGCGAATCCACAAGGGATTCGTAACTTAGCCGTTCCACTCGGACAGTCAGCCATAGGGTCTGCCCGAGACGTTATAGGTCTCGTGGAGTTACTCCTTCTTAATAAAGACCGCCCCATGTACACGTGTGAGAGGCACCTCCACACGTGGTTACTAGACATCGCGGTCCTTCGGGGAAAGTCGAGGAGACTTGGAGCGCAGGGTTCCGCAGTGAGCGCGAGAAAATTGGGCTACGTAGATAACTCGGGAGTGGGGATAGCAGTGATCGAAGAGCGACGATCGAGCGCGAAACTTGGGCTTTATTATTGTTTTGGCCGACCGATAGGAAAGGTAAGCGCGAGGTTGCCTATTGCTTTATTTTCAAGCCTTTGTTTCGAATGAATCTAATTTATAATTTAAATTCAACTATTTGTATTACTTTCATTTTTGATCTTAGTAGTTCTTCAATGACGAATACAAATAGGTCTAGTCTAGCATGAATTAATGTTACTTGTATCTCGGAATCAGCGTTAAAAGCCAGTTCTATGCACGTAACTATAAAGGAGCTGCAATGTATCTACTGTTTAATTTTATTCGAACAAGCCCCTGGTAGAAAATCAACGAGGTCAACTGGCTACTATTACAGTTTTTCTTGAAGTTCCATAACTAGTATATAAAAATTAATTAGGTAAGAGCCTAGGAAAAATCCGAGACGATAAAATATATATATAGGCCGGCGGTCCGCGGGCGCTGAGTCCCAAAATAAGTGCCGGTAGCCTGGTGATCGTTAACTTCAACTGCCCGGGCAGTTCCGTATTTCTTTCGCATGATTTCATAATCGCGAGCGGGGCGGAGGCACCACGTCTCAATATATTATTATATATATATTTTATAAATTATATATTATATATATATGTACATAATTGATTAAATCAACTAGTTTTTTTAATAGCAAGACTACCGTCGTTTTGCTTAGCGGGAAGTCTCAAAATAAAAGAATGCAAATTTTGTTGTAAGCAGTTGGGCGGGAGCACATTCCGTACAATAAAAGAAAGCTAGCGCAGAGCTCGCGGCAGCCGCGAGTTTACATGTTTTTCGGCGGTGCGAGTAATCGCTCGGCGAGTGTAAGGCCCGCCACCACCGGGATCTCGCTCGGACATCTCTCCCTCTGTGTGCAGATTGGCGCGGAGCGCCGGCAGCGAGGGAACGGGCGTTAATGGCTGAGACAAGCTTCTCAACCCGCCCTGGAGATTATCCGTGAGGTCGTGTCGTGGGTCCTTTATGCAGACAGGCGCGGGGCGCCGGCAGCGAGGACTAAAGGCGGAAACTTAGCGGGCGCGAACGATTACTTTGTCGCGATCGGTCGCGTTTTGGTACTGATCGAGGCGACCCCGTGAAAAGTATCGGCGGGGTATCTGGTCGAGTGTTGAACGTCGACTGACTCGTCTCGAGTCTGCCTCGCGTTCACTCGTCGCGATCCGCGGCCGCGCCGGGGTATGAAACAAAGGGCCCCGTAGGGGCGTACCAATAGCGCGACAGCGCTATCGCTTCACTGAATTCGGGCCTTCCTAGATCAGGTATCGCGTTTGCGGCGCATAGTTCGGGGAAAAAGGCGAGACTTACGTGTAATGTACACAAGTCCGCGCCTTCTGACAGACCGCGCGATTATTTTTAATAATCTTGGTTTTAAAATTAGCATAATTGCTAGCGATGATTTGTGCATAAGGACACATAATTTGTACCGAAGTAAAAATCTGTTATAAAAGGTTCACCGGTTTATTTACACGTACACTAACATTATTACGCAGGCATAAATTATTAATCATGACATATAACACTATGTCCATACGATTCTGAGCATTTAGTCATGGCACGATCTTCACTACCTATCATAACTTGATACATTTTGGGGGAAATAATTAGAGTTTCGTTCTAAAATTTTCATAATGTACTCTTAATAAATTATGTTTTTAAAATATGTGAATCATCTTTTTTAATTGTTATAAATAATATTAATACTAATATAATAATATCAATACTTATTGGCATATGACAATATATCAATACTAAAGAAAAACTCAACATCACATCCATAAACTACTCTCACACGACGGACGAATGCGGGATAGGAGATCGTGGCTTCTCCCTTCACTCAGGAGCGCGAAAGAACGTAGGGTAATGAAGAGGTAGCCACAATAAATAACTGAAATTTATTTTTTCATGTATATTTAAGAAGAGCCGGTGGTTAAGTAGAGCGTTTGCTGAATCGCGTTTTAACATTGCACGCAGCGATTTTTGGTAATCGCATAGGATAGGTAATGGGCGGCGGATGCGAATTATTAATTAGAAAAGGGCGACGGTTGTGCGGTAAGTTAAAGACGGGCGGCGGACGCCAAGTCTCTCCCTGCGACAGGCCGTAGCATGCCGGAGCAGCTGGGGTTGCCTGCCCCTCCTATGTACGAGCGGACGTAGGGCGTCCGCTCTGAGCGAAGGCAAAATGGCGGGGTTCTTTTTGCCTGTGCGAAGGGCGCACTTTGCGAGAAAGCGAGATTCCAATTCGACTTTGCTCGAAAGAGGCGTATGCGAACTAACTGCGCGGAGCTCCAAACTGCGCTCCGGCAGCGCATCCGCGCCGCTGCAGTTCCCCCACGCAGCGCGTTTATTGGCTGCTATACGTTCGGGGCGGGTCACGTGGCTATCCCCGCGACCCCACTCCACGCGGTACTTCCAACTGATTTTAGTTACCGCGAATTGTCGCGCCGGAAGAATAAGTACGGTAATCCCCCCCCCCGTTTTGGCGACTTTTTCTTCGGACTAAACAAAAATAAGGTATCGCGACGCGTTCGCGGAACGAGGAAAAAATATAAAATAAGAAATGTAGTGGTCGATTAACTCCCGATTACGACGCGGCACTCTGCGGAGTCACTTTTTCTGCATTTTTTCTTTATTGATTAACAAACAATAGGGGACATTGGCATAGGGAACATATATATGTTATAAACGAATGATTTTGCTTACTGTGATTATCGTATGGGATTTTTTTTGTTTTTATGTACACTGAACTTAAAAACACGAACTTATCTCGATTAATGTGTGACGTGGTGCCGTCGGGCCACGGGTGAGGGACGCGGGGATCAGCCGTGCGAGCGGACCCGAGCCGATGTTTACATCGGCGGGCGCGGTGAGGAACGCGCGCGAGGGGGGGAGGCGCGGGGGCCGCGGGAATCGGGCGTGCGGGAGTTTTGATTTAGGAGGGAAAAACGTTCAGTTTTGGTTTTGGCCTCGAGCACGTCCCGAGGCCGACTCCTGCGCCCGCGATCTCGCGTACGCTTCGAAGGCAGCCGCCCCGACCCGAGCCGTGCCCAGGACGAGGGCTTGGAAGACCGCCGAGCCCCGTCGTTGCCGAGCGAGAGGGGACGGGAGAGCCAGCCCGCGAGAACTCCGCCGAGGACGGCCCAGGTAGGCCTCCGTTTATTAATGCGCGCGGAGAGAGAGCGCGGCGCGGGTAATTCCCCCGGTTAGATGCGAGGGGCGCGGCTTCTACCTCGGTACCCTGCGAGCGGGGCACGGGGGTTCGGGACCGAAGCCGCAGGGGCCCCGCAAGGGGCCCGCCAGGGACGGCCCACGTCGATCCCGCATGCGGACAGCGGGCGCTGTGCGCCCGGAGTTGACGGAGTTGTGCGGCGGCGGGGCCTGTCCCGCCGCCCGCGAATAAATAGATAAAAGCAAAATAAAGTGCGCGAATTATTATTGTGCGCGGCCGTCCCTCTTACCAATCCCGATAACCGTTGCGACCGTCGTGGGTCGACCGCCCGGGTCGGCCCGGCCGGGTCCCTCCAAGGCGGCCGTGAGCCTGCGCGGAGCAGGAGGCGCGCTTGGGATGGCGCGGCGCTCCGGGACCCCTCGGGAACACTTCGGCTTCCGAGGAGGAGGCACCCCGTCACAAATGGGCAGTTTATTTGTTTGCAGTTTTATAACTGTCCGCACTATTATCACTTTTTTTTTCATTATTAGTCTCAAATAATAAATGTCATGCTGAATTCCCGGGCACAAAACTAATCACTCGTTGATCAGCTGGTCCAGGTCGTTCAAGATCACTTCCATGGGTTACGCGTCCAACGCCTCGTCGACATCACTCTCGTGGTCGCTCTCCAGATTGAAGATCTCGACGCCCGAGTTGTCGGAGGTCGCGGCGCCGTCCGGCGCCATGAACGCTTGGAAAGGTGGCTACGGCTTTTCCGGGCTTTTGTCCTCTGTCCCATGGTTCGCTTTCCCAAGGATGACCTGCCGCATGAGTTCGGTCGGATCAACGTAGTCTCCAAGTCGCGGTTGCATTTCTCCAGGTCGCCGTGCTTATGTACCAACTTGCACATCTCCAGCAAGATGCGCATTTTGGCATCTCGACTACCGCGCGGTGTCCCACGTCTGGTCTGCATGCTCCAGTATTACCGCATTTTCCTCGGGCGTCCCTTCGGCGTTTTGGCGGTGTGGCCCGGGTAGTGTGACTTGTTTTCAATAATTGGCGCTATTGTTTTCATCTTCCTTCCACCGCGATCTTGTGTCGGTAGCGACCAAAATGAAGCGCTTCTGGTGCGCGGTTCGCGAGTACGGCCACATCAAGTCGATGGCAGCTGTGTCCCATGGGGCGAACAGCTGTCGGGGACGGCCTTTGGCTATTGGTCGCGAAGCTTTGATCAGCGAGCATGGGCCACAGCCGCCCACCGCTTGTCGCACTTACTCGCGCATTCGGAGGCAGAAATAATGCGTACACACCGACAGCAGCGTTTCATCGCATCTGGGATGGCCCACGAGAGGGTCGTCGTTGTACGCGTAAAGTACAGAAGAGGCGCTGGCACTTCCTCTGTTCTCAGACGTACATGGCGCCCTGTAGCAAGTGTAGATGCTGCGCCGGTTGTAAGTGGCGCTGAACGGCCCCGGGATCCGGCGGATCGTCTTTTTGCCCTTGGATCACGCGGGTGTGCAAGTCTGACGCGACTATCGAGGCAACTCGTATCGCCAGTATATTTTCGCGCACTGCCGACGGCGAAAGTGACTCCAGCAGCTCGCTGTCTCTCACGCAGTAGGTCCCCGTCGGTTCCTGCGATAGAGCGTCCGCGAGCTCATTCTACTTCCGCAGAACATGTTCTATTTTAAAGTTGAAGCTACGAAGGTACATAGCCCATCGATGTAGCTTTCCCTTCCTATCTTTAATTTGGTCGAGCCAGGTTAATGCCCGGTTATCGGTACGAGGTGTAAATTTATCATCCTCAAGATATCGGCCGAATTGGCGAAGAGCCCATATCACCGCGAGGCACTCCTGTTCGTTGGAGTGATAGCGCCGCTCCGCGTTTGTAAATTTCGCGGCGGACGCGTACGCTATAATTCGGCGCTCGCCATGTGGTCTCAACTGGTACAGCACGATCACTATTCCCGTGCCACTGGCGTCCGACTGCACCACGTATGGCTTACCAGGCTCGGAGCCGCTGAGCGTGAGCGGTGCCTCGAAGGCTCGCTTGACAGCACCGAGTGCTTGCTGTTCGTCGTGAGCGACTCGGACAAGATCTGTTGCATGATAAAGTCGTTAAAGAACCCAGGCGCGTTTTTTAAACCGAACGACATCACGCGCCATTGATAAAGGCCGCCGTACGGAGTGGCAAAAGTCGTGTATGATTTTGATTGTTCATTTAGCGGGATCTGACAGTACCCATTTTTTAGGTCTAGCGTCGTAAATATTTTCGCTCTACCGATGTCCAAGCAAAGTCTAAAGCCGCCGTCGGCTTTCTGCGCCATTACTACGGGCGAACAGTAATCAGCGTTTGAGGGCTCGATTAGCCCGTCGGCCAATCGGCCAAAGGCCGTCTCGTTCTTGAGTTCAATTTTGAATACAGCGAAGGGAATTTGTCGGAGCGGTCTCATGGAGAATAGTACGTCGGCGTACTCGCAGATTATCTCTCTGTCTTTGTACTCCTTAGGGGAGCATATTATCGCCACTGATTAGATACGCGGCTGCGCGAATCTACGACGCGATAGAGGCAATCCAAATCGTTCTCGCGGATCACCTTTAGCTGTTTTAGACAGGTTCGACCGAGGGTAACTTGGGTAGCCAAATCGGCCGATATGAGAAATTTCACATCGTGTGCGATTTCCCCTACGGTAACGCGGAGGACACACGACGCAATGATTTACATCATTTTGTCGCGCGGCGAGATTCAAACAGACCCGCGGATGATCACGCGGCATTATTTTTAATTAATAAAACAGTCGGTTGCGGTCGAGTCAATCAACGCATTTATGGCTTCGTCGTGTACATAAATAGATAAATAGCCTATCGATGCAGTCGGTATTTGCGTAGAGGCTGCGCTCATTGTTGCGTTGACTTCGGGGCGAGCGTCGCCGCAGTGATCGTCCCCTCGTTGACGCGTCCCTGGCGGAACGGGTTAAATGGGCAGTCCTGGTTCCAGTACCTTTCTGGGCAGAAATGTGTGACGTGGTGCTTCCGTCGGGAAGCAGTAGGCTTCCCGCGGACCCGGAGCACCGCGCCATTATTCCCCGGTCGCGCCGTCCTGCCTACGTGCAGGCTCTCGCGGTCGCCCCGGAGGGGACTCGGCCGGGCCAGCCCGGGCGGCTGGCCGACGACGGTCGCGGCGGTATGTAATCGGGGGAGGGAGGGGGGCATGGCTGGTGAAATAAAATAAGAGAGGCCGCACTTCTCTTCTGACAACATTATACTTTATTCGCGGTCGGGGAGGACGGCACCTCCCCGCCGCCCGCCTCTCTGACAACAATAACATTGCACGATACATATATCGTGCGCCGCGGGGTCACGCGCGCTCGCCGAGGACGTCCGCCCGGGCTCTCGCAGAGCCCTCCACGGACGCCTACCCGGGTCCCGGCAGCAGGACAACCGGGCGCCTGCACCGGGGGCGGCGGGCCCGCGAGGGGCCCCAACGCCTCCGGCTTGGCGCCCTAGTCCGCGCCAGTACCGGACGCCTGACGGCTCCCCAGGTCGAGCGGGCGGGCTCCGAGGAGCCCCTACCGCTGCGGCCGGGTCGCCGCCGCTGGAACACCGGGCGCGTTGCACCCAGGCGGCGGGCTCCGGAGAGCCCCTACACCTGGGGCGGGCGCTCACAGTCCAGCCTACCCCGCGCCGTGCCCGCGCCCGTCGCGTCCGCGCCGCTCTCTCTCTCTCTCTCTCTCTCTCTCGCGCACGCCTTACAACATCAGGCCTACCTTGGCCGACGCGGTGTTGGTCTCCCCGGCCACAGACCGGCCGGGAACGCTGACCCCGGCGCCTCCCCGATGTCCTGGGGATCGCGGCTCTCGCTCCGGTGGCTCTCTCTCTCTCTCTCGCTCTCCTCTCGCTCCGGTGGCTCTCTCTCTCTCTCTCGCTCTCCTCTCGCCGCGCGGCGCTGTTCGCTCGCTCTCTCTCTCTCTCTTTCGGCTCGTGCCGCGGGGAGATGGGCGCACGTGCGCGTTGCCAAGGCGCGGTCGTGGCCCGCGCGAAAACTGCCCGCCATCGATCCGCGCCTGTCGATCGCGCCGCGGGCCGATAGCTCCGCCCTTTTCGGCGCTATGGGCCCGCGCGCATCGATTGTTCGGCCGCGGCCGCGGCGTCTCGCGAGATCGGCTCCGCTCGCGCGCCGATGTTATACGCCCCGTCACAAATGTCACTGTGGTAAAATGTGCGAGGCCTTGGGCTGTCCGACGGGCGCGGAGGCTGAAGCTTACTGCCCTTTCAGTGGCCCGGAGAGCGTATGAGCGGAAGGCGTGCTACGCCGAGCCGCGTTTCGCTTCTCTATCTCATCCTGTTCGATCTGCGTTACCCGCGCAAGTAGAATCTCCATGAAGTCGTAACACGGCAATAATTTGATTAACTCCTCTAGTAACACGGCAATAATTTGATTCTCCGCTGCCTCGGGATGCAGCCGCCGCGCGAGCAAGTGGCGTTGCTGTAAAAACAGGGCCGTGCCCACTTTCTTCCTCTGCGGCTGCCCGTACAGCTTCGCATTTAGTTTCGCTAGGCACGCTCGAGGACCCATATTTGTTGCGTAATAACTAGGAAAACTTGGACCAACCGACATTTAGGCTCCAATACACGGCCCAACATCCGACCGCATCGTCTTTTAATGCGTGCGCCGCTCATCTCACGTGCATTGGCTTCCGTGTGATTAGTCTTTAATGCGATCTCGCAGCCAGCCAAGAAAATGTTGGGATCCTCGTGATCCTTTCCCGCGAATTCCGGGAGATAAAGGTTGCCCGCGACGAATGCACGTAGCAAATGTATCCAGTCGTCCATCCTCGGTTACGGACCGACGCATTGGGCTGCGCCAGTTTGGTTGATCGTGGTTCGAGGATTTTGAATAGTATCCGCGGATGGCTTGGCCGCCGAGCCGTTGTTATTTTGCGCGTTGGGAGCAAGGCCTAACTGCATGTTGGCAGCGGAACTTACCTCGTTCTTAAGGTTATTTATAGTCCTAACGGAGCTGTGCTGTAGCATCCTTGGTTTCAATCCGTACGGTGTCCAGAGAAGCGAACGGAACAATCGCAATTCAGCGATTTTGCGGGCGCCATTGGCTTTTGCTCGACAGCCAGAAGTCGTGTTAGTGCCCTAACACACGCGTCGGCGGGGTGTGAAAATACGCAGTCGCAGGTTCAATGACGATCGCTGATCGCAATCGCGTTTCGCTACAGCGCGGTTCGCGATCACGGCGTCGTGTGCCCTCGACACATGCAGGATAGGAGATCGTGGCTTCTCCCTTCACTCAGGAGCGCGAAAGAACGTAGGGTAATGAAGAGGTAGCCACAATAAATAACTGAAATTTATTTTTTCATGTATATTTAAGAAGAGCCGGTGGTTAAGTAGAGCGTTTGCTGAATCGCGTTTTAACATTGCACGCAGCGATTTTTGGTAATCGCATAGGATAGGTAATGGGCGGCGGATGCGAATTATTAATTAGAAAAGGGCGACGGTTGTGCGGTAAGTTAAAGACGGGCGGCGGACGCCAAGTCTCTCCCTGCGACAGGCCGTAGCATGCCGGAGCAGCTGGGGTTGCCTGCCCCTCCTATGTACGAGCGGACGTAGGGCGTCCGCTCTGAGCGAAGGCAAAATGGCGGGGTTCTTTTTGCCTGTGCGAAGGGCGCACTTTGCGAGAAAGCGAGATTCCAATTCGACTTTGCTCGAAAGAGGCGTATGCGAACTAACTGCGCGGAGCTCCAAACTGCGCTCCGGCAGCGCATCCGCGCCGCTGCAGTTCCCCCACGCAGCGCGTTTATTGGCTGCTATACGTTCGGGGCGGGTCACGTGGCTATCCCCGCGACCCCACTCCACGCGGTACTTCCAACTGATTTTAGTTACCGCGAATTGTCGCGCCGGAAGAATAAGTACGGTAATCCCCCCCCCGTTTTGGCGACTTTTTCTTCGGACTAAACAAAAATAAGGTATCGCGACGCGTTCGCGGAACGAGGAAAAAATATAAAATAAGAAATGTAGTGGTCGATTAACTCCCGATTACGACGCGGCACTCTGCGGAGTCACTTTTTCTGCATTTTTTCTTTATTGATTAACAAACAATAGGGGACATTGGCATAGGGAACATATATATGTTATAAACGAATGATTTTGCTTACTGTGATTATCGTATGGGATTTTTTTTGTTTTTATGTACACTGAACTTAAAAACACGAACTTATCTCGATTAATGTGTGACGTGGTGCCGTCGGGCCACGGGTGAGGGACGCGGGGATCAGCCGTGCGAGCGGACCCGAGCCGATGTTTACATCGGCGGGCGCGGTGAGGAACGCGCGCGAGGGGGAGAGGCGCGGGGGCCGCGGGAATCGCGGGCGTGCGGGAGTTTTGATTTAGGAGGGAAAAACGTTCAGTTTTGGTTTTGGCCTCGAGCACGTCCCGAGGCCGACTCCTGCGCCCGCGATCTCGCGTACGCTTCGAAGGCAGCCGCCCCGACCCGAGCCGTGCTCGAAAGAGGCGTATGCGAACTAACTGCGCGGAGCTCCAAACTGCGCTCCGGCAGCGCATCCGCGCCGCTGCAGTTCCCCCACGCAGCGCGTTTATTGGCTGCTATACGTTCGGGGCGGGTCACGTGGCTATCCCCGCGACCCCACTCCACGCGGTACTTCCAACTGATTTTAGTTACCGCGAATTGTCGCGCCGGAAGAATAAGTACGGTAATCCCCCCCCGTTTTGGCGACTTTTTCTTCGGACTAAACAAAAATAAGGTATCGCGACGCGTTCGCGGAACGAGGAAAAAATATAAAATAAGAAATGTAGTGGTCGATTAACTCCCGATTACGACGCGGCACTCTGGGGAGTCACTTTTTCTGCATTTTTTCTTTATTGATTAACAAACAATAGGGGACATTGGCATAGGGAACATATATATGTTATAAACGAATGATTTTGCTTACTGTGATTATCGTATGGGATTTTTTTTTTTTTATGTATACTGAACTTAAAAACACGAACTTATCTCAATTAATGTGTGACGTGGTGCCGTCGGGCCACGGGTGAGGGACGCGGGGATCAGCCGTGCGAGCGGACCCGAGCCGATGTTTACATCGGCGGACGCGGTGAGGAACGCGCGCGAGGGGGGGAGGCGCGGGGGCCGCGGGAATCGGGCGTGCGGGAGTTTTGATTTAGGAGGGAAAAACGTTCAGTTTTGGTTTTGGCCTCGAGCACGTCCCGAGGCCGACTCCTGCGCCCGCGATCTCGCGTACGCTTCGAAGGCAGCCGCCCCGACCCGAGCCGTGCTCGAAAGAGGCGTATGCGAACTAACTGCGCGGAGCTCCAAACTGCGCTCCGGCAGCGCATCCGCGCCGCTGCAGTTCCCCCACGCAGCGCGTTTATTGGCTGCTATACGTTCGGGGCGGGTCACGTGGCTATCCCCGCGACCCCACTCCACGCGGTACTTCCAACTGATTTTAGTTACCGCGAATTGTCGCGCCGGAAGAATAAGTACGGTAATCCCCCCCCCCCGTTTTGGCGACTTTTTCTTCGGACTAAACAAAAATAAGGTATCGCGACGCGTTCGCGGAACGAGGAAAAAATATAAAATAAGAAATGTAGTGGTCGATTAACTCCCGATTACGACGCGGCACTCTGCGGAGTCACTTTTTCTGCATTTTTTCTTTATTGATTAACAAACAATAGGGGACATTGGCATAGGGAACATATATATGTTATAAACGAATGATTTTGCTTACTGTGATTATCGTATGGGATTTTTTTTGTTTTTATGTACACTGAACTTAAAAACACGAACTTATCTCGATTAATGTGTGACGTGGTGCCGTCGGGCCACGGGTGAGGGACGCGGGGATCAGCCGTGCGAGCGGACCCGAGCCGATGTTTACATCGGCGGGCGCGGTGAGGAACGCGCGCGAGGGGGAGAGGCGCGGGGGCCGCGGGAATCGGGCGTGCGGGAGTTTTGATTTAGGAGGGAAAAACGTTCAGTTTTGGTTTTGGCCTCGAGCACGTCCCGAGGCCGACTCCTGCGCCCGCGATCTCGCGTACGCTTCGAAGGCAGCCGCCCCGACCCGAGCCGTGCCCAGGACGAGGCGTATGCGAACTAACTGCGCGGAGCTCCAAACTGCGCTCCGGCAGCGCATCCGCGCCGCTGCAGTTCCCCCACGCAGCGCGTTTATTGGCTGCTATACGTTCGGGGCGGGTCACGTGGCTATCCCCGCGACCCCACTCCACGCGGTACTTCCAACTGATTTTAGTTACCGCGAATTGTCGCGCCCGAAGAAAAAGTACGGTAATCCCCCCCCCCCCCGTTTTGGCGACTTTTTGTTCGGTACTAAACAAAAATAAGGAATCGCGTCGCGTTCGCAGAATAATAACAATAGGGGACATTGGCATAGGGCGCGGTATATCGCTAGGTCGCGCGTACGTCAACACTATATGAGAGATTTCCCGCTTATTCATCAAATAATGTGTTTTGAATCGCTTTAACTTTTTTAACAATTGTCATTATTCCTTTTACTTCATTTCTGTACTTCGCATCATTCTTCTATTCAGCTTACAATTAATCACGCGCATTTGCACTTTTACAATTACAGTCCCAAAATTCCAGGTACACTTAACTGACAGAATAAGAAGCTTGGAATAATATAACGCTTTGGTGCATGAGGTATATAATGATTATTCCTTGATGCACATGTAACGAATGCCTTCAAGCTTAGTAAGCATTTGGTCATTTGTACAGTTGGTATAGGTTTGTATACATTAGTAATCAAAATTTTATTATGTAAGATTTTATTTTATTAAAAGTTCTTTATTTTTTATCGGTTAATACAAAGTAATATGCACTAACATAGAAGGTTATAGTCGCATATATTAATTAGATGTATGAATATTTAATAAGAATACAGGATAATTTGTGTTGTATTAAAACGGACGTATAAAATGCAAGTAATTAACCAATTTTTAGTACTTTCATTTGAATCTTTATTAATATAACTTTATTATATTTCCTTGTAAATTTCAAATTGAGTAACCTATAAATTCACTTATACTTTATCTGTTACAAGCCTGTTATAAAGTAGTTACATTGTCAAAAAGGTTACGAAAGCAGATAATGGTATCTGATGAAATTTTCAAAACCTAAATATATAGACATATAGCTCTTAACCACAATTTACGGCTATAGATTTAAACTAATTGCTAATATTTGTAATAGGTGCTAGCGAGTGGAAGGTTGAAATTGCCGAAATTGTATTAACTAGAGCACCGGAAGATTTGGTGCCGCTCATCGAGGCAAGAGAGGTTAAACTCGCGCTCATATGCATAGAGAGATTTCACTAATATGACATCTATATATGAGGGTCTCGTTAAACTGCAGTCATTTAATTGCAGTTACGGAAGTACGGCGACTCCTCGAGCCAGGTAAAAATAAATACGAAAATTCAATAATCGTTCTGAAATTGTAATCTTCAGAATCGCTAGTCGAGTCGTAAAATTCATTCAGGTGTGAGAATAAGGGCCATAAATTAAAATTTCGAACGACTAGAAAGGCAACTCTCCTTCGATAATAGACTCTTCAAGTACTACCGCCATCAACATATTAAAGATTGAATCGCATACTCGCTCGTGACACGAGACTGCCTAAAATCCGGAACAGCTGAGAGCTTTTTCCGTGGACGATGAGAAATCCGACCCATCGATCGGGCCGCGTAATCTTATTTCGTGATCGAGTAGCGACCCCTACCATCCCAGCTTGCCCGGCTCGTCGAACAAGCCGATTACACCCAGATCGCATTAATGAGTTTAGAAAAGCCCCTGCGGCGACAGATTCAGGATATTATGCGCAGCGGTCCTGTTTGCGCGATTTCCTCTTTCTCATGAATTATAGTACTCGAATTGCTATATATTACACGCATAGACCATAAGTGTTATAAAAAGGATTACGTAGCGAAAAGAACCATTCATCAAAAAAATAATCGCTAGGGGTGTCTACGTATGGGGCGATCAATTACAATTAATCAATGAATACAGTTCAAGGCATAAGTTGCATGGAGAAGATGAAATCTTATGAATTTACTGAGCAACAATCTAGACTTATCAATTAACCTTCAATTAGCATTAAGCGATATATAAGGCTTTGGGTGGGAAGACAACGCTGAGGCAAGTTATACGGAACAGCCAGCTTCCTTGAAAGACTGATTAAACAATCGATTTTTCATTTGCTGGCACCCCAGTAATTCTACGTGCCCGCGCGCGGGCCGTCGTAATCTTTCCAAAGGCAAATTGCAAAGCAATGCCCACCAAGACGGGGACTCCGGGAGGAATTGAGTAAGCCTAGCCCCGCGGGCGTAAGTAGTAAAAGTCAATGTATATCGCGACTCGCCGCAGCTGACAAGCAAGGCCCCACTGTGTGTTGAAGAACGCGAAACGCGCCACGAGACAATGCTCTGAACTCGCCTACAAAATATTTGCACACGGGTTCCTTCTTTCTTATCTAGCGTACGTGATGCAACTTCGGATCGCAGCTCATCGACTCCTTCTCGTATACCAACTGTCTACAGCTTTTTCAGTCATCGTCGTTTGAATACTGACAAATTTCAGCTGATGTGTAACTTTGTAAAGTAGATCTCGCGTACATCGTATATACTATTGAATACAATCATTCGCAGGTATGATACACGCGAATACGTTGTAATACAATGGTCTTAAGATAATATAGATTATAAATTATGCGCATACGGATGGCTAACTACTGCAATCAATGTTTCCAACCTAGATTACAGGATTAAAAAAAAACAGGTTATATATTGTTTTATACAATGCTTTACTGGTTAGAGTGATTTGATGTTTTTTGTCATTATATACTCTTATTATGTATATTATCAAACACAATATGTGCATGTATACGATAAGTACAATGATCAATTGATTTTATACTACATAAAAAAATATGAGAAAATAAGAAAAATAGTTAATAATAGATTATTATTATAAAAAAGGAAATGTTATTTTCTTTACATTTTATTTAATGTAGTAAAAAATTTAGTTTGCAGCAGAAGATCTGATTAAAGATAGGTAGCTAACCAGGCTTTGTTAACCAAAAAACATTATTATTATAAACTAAACCAAATATTTATCAAGAACACCTTGGATCATGCTGCTCCGTACAAGAATTGCAAAATGCGGTCTACTCCAATCGCAGAACTTGTATAGTCAGATTCTTTCAACCCACAGACGCGACATCGTAAGGGTATGCAAGCTTAGAAACACCTCCAATTATACGACGTGCTGATTTTAATGAAGTTTCCAACTTACGTGATAGTGTGGCTATGTTAATGGGATATCTTCCCGTAACTGCATCAACCTTCCTTTATTGATTTAAGTGGTTGAAAGTTTTTTTGACTTTTAAATGGTGTGCTTTGATTCAAACAAGGTTCATATACTGATTTATATTATTGATGCTGAAATAATAAATAAATCATTACTGTCCATTATTCAAATTAAATATAACAGGATAAAGTAAGTAATACATATTGTATTTATTTATTGTTTTAAGTAAGTAATATATATTGTATTTAAACTTGTCTTTATTTATACTGCCGATATCCTTATTAATGCGTGTTATAAATTAATTTGTTATAGTTAGTATCTTTAGTGCAAAAAAGCCAATCATTATCGATCACAAATGATGTAGTATATTCCAGTGTCAAATGCAGATTAAATATATGCTTACAATAAACTAGAAATAAGCGCACAATTTATGTTACTGCGCATTGTAAATTTAAGCTATTAAATACACCTTGAATGTAATTTATGATGTTAGTACAAAATTCGTTTTGAGTGAATATTTGAGTACGACAATACCTACAGCTAAATTTAATAACAAAATGACTTATTAGCATACTATTTATAGCCTTTTTTATTATTAAATAATCTATTTATTTTAATTAGTTAATAGTACGAACCAATTTATATAAAAAGCCCACTAATACTAATGATTGAAAAAATTATAGTAACATGTATTCCATAACACTTAGTCAAATGTTTGTTCAACACAAATACTAAAATTATACGATTACGCACTTTAATAAAACACTATTCTGTCTTTCGATTATACATATATTTCCGAAGGTATTTCATACTTCAGCAGTTCTAGCATTGCCTTATCCTGGTTGGCTTTAATAGATATAATTTCATCACTCTGGTTATGATAAATCGATGCGAACATCAGATCTACCACGACGGCAGATCGCTTCCTCCAAAGGGATTAATTCCCTCTCCACGATTGTTTTACTGCAACAGTCGGCTTTCAATCAATTCATCAAAGTCAGGTTTATCGAACTCTTCTCAACATCGACAAGCGTGCAACAGTTTGAGAAAAAAGCTTCTGTTTACGATTGATCAATGCATGCGATTTTAAAATCAGGATGGGTATAAAGAGCACTATACCGCTTTCCATTCGGTGTTTTATTTCTTAAAGGGCTGCATATTCTTTATTTATACATTTCTCTTAGGGCGTTTTTATTTTTTTGAGCGCGCTTTAACCTTTTTCACGAAGCTTTCGGCGTTTCATATAGTTACGTATCGCATGTTGCATTTTAGTACCAATTTTGTCTCTAAATTGGTTATTTTAATTTTAACATGATTCTATTCTATGTATTCATTTTAATAGATTTTTTAAAACAAGTTTAATTATTTAATGTAGATTATTTATACGTATAGTAAATATCGAATTTTTTTGCCTACCTTAGAATTGATCAATATGTTTAGAGATTATGGTTAAAAAATCATTATGCTCTTATTTAAAACAATTAACATTTTTTAATTTTCTATTGTTTTATTTTATGTTATCTCTCTTTAAATAACTTATTTCTTAGCCGTAACTCTTATTTTATCTCTTGTTTAAAACTTTACTTTTCCGAGTTTTCTTTGCAATAGCATTAAAATGATATCAGTGTCACTAGTGTTTTCCCGTACTTTTATGAAACGATTGCAGCTTTAATCGAAACATATTTAACAAACAATAAAAGTATGCGATAATCTGAAAATTATCTAACAGAATTTATGCTCGTAAAAGGTTTTTTATGAATTTTAAATTATAAGTTATTTCTGGAGATTTTATTTAAAGTAATTTTTAACTTTTAATTCACTATTTAAGCTTATTTGGAGTCTTAATTTTAATTTGAATTCTCTTAGCTGATTTTGAAACGAAACTGAATGGTCGCGAATTTGAGTTTATTTCGGCTATATTGCACCTCTCTCCGCCAGTCCCTTTAAAACAGGAGGGTACGCGAGCTTTCGGCGTCCCGTCTGCACGGCTTTCGACTTCCGTGACTATCGATTCTGTAGGCTGGCTGCAGAAGAGCGAGGTGTATCGCAGCCGTCATAGCGTGCTTCCGAGCTAGTAAGAACGATTTCGGCGCTACCTGGATAACCTACTGACACTGATAAGTCACTTGAACTATGATTCATCGATCTTTGCACCACGAGCGCAGCAATTTCCTCATATTCACCATCAGGTTTGAAATTATCGCGGCTGTAAGTATATCTGTTGGTGCTTTTATCGTCCCGTAGCGTAACGTAAAGCTCTCGAATCCCTGTACGGGGTGCTTTTCGCAGCCTTTCTATGACTGCGCTTTGAGAACCTACTGGTGCAGAGGCAAAAAGGGAGGAAAAACGAGATAGAAAGAGAGGAAGGGGAGGGGTATAACCGTTAGAGAAGCTGGAACTTTTGAAAAATTGGAAAACACCGCCGGGATCAGACTACCACCCGTGCTGATAAATTGCCTACGGCAAATGCGCGAGCTTGCGTTTGATGCAAGATATAGAAATGAATCAAGAGATTACCCGTAAAGAGAGGGAGCGAATAAATAGAAATTTTTTATGTTAAGGGTATTTTCGGGTTGATCGTCTATCGAGGTTTACCATTCTTTCTGCTCGTTATGTATTATAAAATTTCATACATTAAATACACGAAGTTTTACTCAAATTTATTAGTTGGTTTATTTAAAAAATAGCAAAGAAAAAAGAATCGATTGCTATTTTGTATTCTGAGCATTGGCTGGGTATCTCAAAATCGTGTCACGCATTAATCTCCATGTAAATAACGACACGGTTCGATGCGTGAGGCGCATTAGTTCAGTTACACGCTATTATGCGATTTTCCCGTTTTATTATATAATCCTACATGATATAAATGAAAATCTGTAATGTTTATGTAAAATTAATGCTTTACTACAGAATTGACATACAGAAATACATGCTTTACTATTAGAACATTAATTCTTTTAGAAAAACGTTAAATAAATGTATTGATATAAAATAATAATTTTATTTAAATGAAGATACAAAATCCTAGTAGAAATTGTAATAATCATTATAAAAGTAGAAACTATCATCCAAACTTCATTAATTACTAAGGAAATATATCATACTGATAAAATTTATGAGATTTAATTATCTGAAACCGATTAAACATAATCTTATAAATCAGAAAACATATATTTTACAGAATCCTAAAATATCTATGATAGCAAGAAACCTTTCAGAATTGTGAGAGTTATTCTATGCTAAAACATAAATATTCAAACATTTTTACTGCCATGAAAGAATTTAGCTTCAATCACTTGAAGTTTACACTGTTAGAACTTAAATTATAGGTACTTTATGCCTCTTTAATCTTTTGAATTGTATTTAACATTTTAACTACAGCATTTTTGTTAATCTTTTTAGCTGTTCCTTATAGAAAACGAAATTTAGAGGCGATATTATTTTTAGCAATTGTAATGTAAATCTTAATGCCTTCTTATTAAAAATAAATATTATATGCTTATCCGTATACAACATTATTAATTTGTCTTTTAAAATTACATCTTTTTTGAGTATGCCGTTGAAATATCTAATAGTATAAATTTATGTTTTTGTTTAAATGTCGAATAATTTTAAAGGATAATAAAAAATAGTATTGTAAAAAAACACATTAATCACTTTCAATTGACTTTATTTCCCGTCTTCAAAGAATCTCATGTCGTTGATGAAGATAAATGAAGGAAAAGTGTCTACAATTTACGCACGTACATGGTAGACGCAGGCAAGTAACTTGACATCCACATAATGTTGTTGTAAGATAAGCTCAGAAAAATTGACATTCCCCCTCACTTAAAACTTTTTAAACTATTAATCATTAAGAAATAATTAATTCAGTAATTCTATTAATATTGTATTATTAGACTTTCTCGAGTAAAATAAATTCTTAATTGAGGTATATAAACATATATGATTATATTAAAAATTTTAATGTGAACTTATACTTTCATACAAAACAATATACAATTACATGTGATTAGATAAAAAATTTGAGAAGATATAAACCCATGAAATCATATAGAATTATGTATGAATTGATATATTCTTGATCAATGAAAGTTATTTTTGGATTTTAGTTGGATCGGTTTGTCAATTTAGTATATACATTCATATATAATTGTACACAGTACATACCCATATTAATAATTTTCGATGACTATTGATGATATACATATGTTTCACAAACAACATAATGTATATTTTTGTATACTTTAGTATACTTACATATAAGCGGAATAAAACAATTTTAGAACGAAGCGTGCAAGAGTCAACATTGTAATGTTTTGATTTCATAAATGTCCATTGTGATTATTGTTTTAAACTCATTGTATCTGGTATTTCGCAAGTATTTGATATTTCATTACGCAATCAAATGCAGTAAACTCAATGACTTTTATTTAAAGGAGGAAAAATAAGTCTAAAAATTCTCATACATAACCTTAAAAATGTGGATTCACAACTAATTAATACGCTCTTTAAAGTTAAAGATTAATTTTTGTTAATAATAAATGGTATAATACATGATATTTTTATATAATTTTGTTGTATTCATTGGTCTAATACAAATAAAATTTTTAATTTGAACCAATGTATATATATCAACTATATTAGAAGTTAGGATAATTACTGGTGAATTCTTTGTATTACAGGTAATGCATGTTCCATTTTTGCAAGAGTTTTATGGTGAAATATAATTGTGGAATGTTCAATTTCAATTTTTTTAAGTTTTAATTATGAAATAATTAATTTCTAATTAAAAAGGATACAGGTGCATCTGTCATATATAAAGGCACACCTATGAACAAGATCTGCAATGTATCTTTAATGGGCACATTTAAGAAACTTTTTTGCGTATAATATCAAACTCACAGTTGTATAACTGTATATTTAAAAATATATTATATACTGTATTATACTGTACTTTTAATGTTTATTTATTTATGTAAACAAATTTTTTAATGAATAAAATATATTGATTAATCATGTGTTTTTATTTTTGAAGGAAATCAAGGGCACAAATTATTATTTTTTTTATGCAGTCATGATTGTTCATAGATTTTCACATACATTTATATATATTTTTATATTCATTTCATATATGGGGGGATTATATTGTGACGTTGTCACTTGAGAGAGTCAGAGAGAGAATGAGCGAGTGTGGAAAAGAGAAGCGTGAGTGCGAGAGAGACGACAGAAGTAACGCGTAAGCGCAGATCGAAGTCCTAGCGTTTACGCGAGACGCTTTTGGGGCGGAAGGGAGGGCAACGGGCCGAAATACGGCAAGAGCTCGGAGAGCCGGCAGCTTCGCAGAATACCGAGCCACCGAGCCGCTGGACAATATGGCGCTAATTCAGCAGGCTGCAGTAGTGGTCTGGAAGAGCCGCTGTAGCGCCGGCCAGGCCCCCCCCCCACCACTCGGACCACCCAAGGAGTAGGGATCCCCTGCGGACTCCGTCGGCTGCACTATACTAAACGACGAAGCGTACAGTGGAAAGCCGCCGCGGCCATCTTGATAAGGCGCCGGTCCGCGGCAAATACTGCCGCAGCATAGAGGAGCCACGCCATGTCAACACGACGCGGCATGTCGTGCTTGGGCCAACCGACACCGTAGCTGTCAACACGTTAAGGAAGACGAAGTCAAGGAGACGATGACGACGAGAAGTAGCCGAAGACGGGAGTTGTCCTACCGGCCATCTAGAAGAGGCCGGGGCAATAGACAACGCGGGGATGAGGCACATCAGTAGGGCACGCGCCTCGTAGGCTCCGCTCGCCATTATCGCGAGAGGTACCACGAAGGAGCTCTTGACGAACGCCACCAGCCTCTAGTGAAATCTTGGGCCACTGACAAGAATGGTGAGCGAAGGCTACCTGTAACTTCACTCACTCCTCCAGGATCCAGCGATAAGCGACGCAACCTACGCCGCTCCAAGGTAGTATAAGCGACGCAGCCGACGCTGCTTCAAGGAGGGAGCAGCAACGCAGACAACACTGCTCCAGGGACTAGTGAGCAACGCCAGCGACCGACGGGCGGGACAGCTAGTCGTCGCCTCCAGCAGCCGAAGAACGGCGAATCCAGTCGCCGCCTTCGGACGATCCAGGTCTCCAACACCGCCTGCAGTATCTGACGGGTGGCAACCTCCGACGCCGGTCTCCAGTGCAGAGGACCATACAACGAAGGCATCATCGGTGAGTGGGCTAGGGAGGAAATCCTCCCGTACGCAGAGTGCTTAGTCGCAGTCGGGACGCCACTCGCCGCCGAGAGCGGATTCGATAAGGACAAATTGTATTAGTTAGGCAATAAAGAAATATATTTATCAACAAGTGAGCCCTTCATTGTGTTCTCCCTTCCTCCCATTGTAGTTGATAAGACGAGAAAAGCCCGTGACGGTGCCTTCCCGACGAGGCCAGCGGGACCTCCCCAAGAGAAGAATCTCCACCAGCTAGCCAGGGGCTGCTCACTTGGCGCCCAATAGATAATATAAATTCAGCGAGCACGCCGTTGAACCGTCGTGAGGCGGAAGGGCCTCTTTTGCAGTGTGCAGGAAAGCGACGCGTTAGAATATACTCGTATGCTCATATATATTCATTTAAGAATTTTTGTACTCAAGATAATAATAGTAAAATAGATTAATATACAAATTATCTAAGCTTTATTTTAAAGTATTTAAGTATACATTTACATAATACTGTTACGTCCTGTGTAACGCTTTACTATTTTTAATTAATATATATATCCATTATAAGAGAAACCCACATACGAACCGAGCGCCGATACCTCCCGCTGGGAGGTATGACTGGGACGGTGCACGTGCACCGCCGAGCTCCTTTTTCACACTTCCGAAGCAGGCCCAAATAATGGCTTTTCATATGTACATTATTTCTAAAAACCTTTCTCTTTGTCATAAATGTTTTATTAAATAAAAACCATATATACAGTTTAATAGAGAATAATTTTCCCTTTCCTAAAAGATCTTACACGCGATAGAAAGATATAATATAAAATAAGTGTAAAAAGCTCCGCGCACCGCCGCTCCTCCCTCACCACTGCCTCTCTTTTCTCTCTCTCACGCCCACGCCTCAGTGAATACCTTCAAGAGCCCGGTGCCTATTTCCCATATGCTCTCTCTCTCTCTCTCTCTTACTACCGGCTTCAAATATAAAATGCGTCTTGCGCAGCCTCCGCTGCTCCTAGAAATTGGCGGCTAGGACCCAGCAGAGCGAAACTCGTGCCCTGATTCGTCCCGATTTTTCCGGGAAACCAGCGGCGCTGCTAGTTTTCAACGGCTACTAGCCGTATAAAAGCCATTGCATAATCCAGGAAAAGTTAGAAGGCTCCGTTCTCTTAACCGGTACTGCTTGTCAATAAGAAGTTACTTGTTGGAGAAAGGACCTTCTCGTCGACTTAATAAGGGACAGTAGGCCTCTGGCTTTAAACCATATCGAGTAAGTTGTGCACCATCTGATTTGATATGGAACAGTAGACCTCTGGTCTTAAACCATATCAAATCAGCCGTTTATCCGAATAGCAGCCTAGTCTCAGTTCTTCCAAAAACAGAAAAGCCATAATTGGTGCACTCATCGTACGGATAAAATCCAAAGTAAGGGCTAGACTATTTTATTATTTCAATACTTGCTATTTACACCTTTGAATACGAATTGCGAATGAACAAATTATATTGAAATTGTAATGAACTATAATGTAACTAATGCGTAGCGCTGATCGCCGTATGAAATTTATTAAGGCCGCAAATTATTGTTAAAATTTTGTAAACCACATTATTAAAATTCAATAAACTAAACTTCAGATTAATCCTTCTTTATTTTCATTCAGAAAACTTCCTATTATGCAAGCTGAAAGGCTTTCCCGGTTAAATAAAGAGAGGGCAATGTCTTGGGGAAATTCATAGGCTTTGACCTTGTAGATAATTTCGGCAAGGTACGCCACAAAAAGTGGTTACCTTCTTTCGGCCCTTTTCTCAGGCTATTGGACGCAAGCCTAGGCCTAAAAATGGACAAAAGTAGCACTCAGTCCTCCACTGAAGTGCGAGCAACTGTGTCGCGTCTCCTAGAAAAATAATTTGATTTTAGTGCAGAATTCGTGTCTAAATAAATTAAACGTTAAATTGCCAGACGTGATATGAGTATATATAACGATTTCTAAATTTAACGAGTTACTCTATGGAATGTAAAATGGAATTAAATCTAAAATTGCGAGTAACAATTAGTTTCAAAATTGAGAAATTATATGCTACCACTGAATAAAAAATTTATCTTGCATATATTAGGATATCGTCGAAAGTAAAGCAGCTTTCAGTTTTTGGACAGAGAAAAAATTGTAAATTTGCAAGCACAAAATTACCTTAGGCTCTAGTCTAATTTTTGAACTTTAAACAGAAAGTAAGGATTTCTTGTAACAAAGAAATTAATGATTTGAATAGCAAAATACTTGGTTACTCATATGACTATGTATATACAAATTTACACAGGCTCTCTTCTGAAAAATAATAAATATTCATTTAGCTGTGTTTCTGTTAAAATTTAATATAAAATAAATACAATTTGATGTTGGAAGTTATGTACACGAGATGATTATGTAAACGGTTCCACTAGAGTCATCCCTAACTTTACGATGACGCATGGTGCGTGTCTAAATTGTTTACCGATCACGTATTCTTTGGAGATACCTTGCTGCACGACCACATAGTTTACATTGTATTACGCATTATCCAATCGATACGATCGACGACTGCTTAGGGTTCTACATTTGGCTCAGTAGAGTTGCCGCGTGCGTACTTACCGGCAAGCGCAAACTCACAATGCGGGAATATTTGGCTACTTTAATGTCGGTGTTCAGCCCACTGGACCTCATAGCTCCGATCATAATAAAAGGGCACCTGATCATGCAGCACAAGTGGTGGAGCAGGGTCGAGTGGAACACGGAGCTATGGGACGAGGAATCGGCCGCCGCCAAAGACTGGCTCGAGAGCATCCGTGAGCTCAGCTCGCTCCACGTCCCTCGATGTGTGTCGCCGTACACGCCAGACCGTATGAGAGTCCAGCTGCACTTATTCGGCGACGCCAGTCTCCAAGCGTTGGCTGCCGCGGTGTATGCCCATTTCGAGATACCCAATGCGCCGGCACATATAGCCTTATTGATGGCAAAGGCCAAAGTCGCTCTTGTAAAAATCCCTATCGTTCTTAGGCTTGAGCTGCAGGTCGCGCTCATCTACGCCCGTTTATTAAAATTGGTAGACAGAAATGTTGACTTTTGGGTAGAAAAGCGTATTCTGTGAAGCGACTCCACCATCCTCCAGTGGCTGTGGTCAGAGCCTAAACAAAATCAGGTGTACGCAAAAAATTAGATAAAGGAAATAAAAGGGATAATTATGCCCTCAGAGTGGCGATGGGTGCCCTCGAACAAAATCCTAGCATACCAAGCGATTCGAGGAAGGTGCACAGAACATCGAGCATAAAATACGTGGTACAGTGGCCCAACCTTTTTGAAACAGCCCGAGAGCGAGTGACCCGCCTCGCCTATTCTACGCGACCGCGAAGGAGAAGCGGTCAGCGCGACAACCGTGGAAACTGGCGCGGTCTATGTGATAAATAAATCAGAAAAACGGAGTCCAATGCTCGAAAGACTTCTAGGATGACCTGGGATGCTCGTGCTTGCATACAGAATACAGAGGCCATTTCATAATTCTAAGGGACGACTACGCGTTATCGATGAAACCGTAGTAGCAAAAGCCGAAAAGTATTGATTCTGGGTAAACCAGGAGGAGCATTTTGCGCGTGAGCTGCGGGCTCTATGAGCCATGCAATATCGGTCGATCCGCGAAGTTGCGTTGCTCGCCTTCGCCCGTTCCTTGATACGACCGGTATTATGCGCATCAGGAGTCGTGCGGAGAAGTTAATCGCGGCCGAATTCGAGAAGCAACCCGTGAATTTCGAGGACAGACAAGGGATAGCCCGCGTTCTCGTCGCGCACTTTCACCGCGAATACAAGCAAGCGAGTCACAATACTGTGCTAAATGAAATGCGGCCAAAATACTGCGTAATACGATTTCGACACGTGCTACGTAGTGCAGTGAAGAATTGTCTTGGTTGTAATCTCAGGCGCAGAAAACTCCAAAGTCCGCGGACCTGTTCTAGCTGAAGCGGAGCACTCTGTCAACTGCCGCCTGTTGACAGACGTGTCCCTCGAGCCATGCGATCGCGAATATCTGACGCCGAATCACTTCCTTACCAGCACTTCATCGAGTCAGATGAAGTTAGATGCGTACGAGGCGCGAAAATTTCGGCCAGGAGAGCAGTGGTAGGCAACTCGGACGCTCGTCGACGCATTTTGGAGACGATGGATTCGAGAGTTCGCGCTAACGTTGTTGAAAAAAAAGACTAGTCTTTTTTAGCAAGTACAGCTTTTTTAATGCCAGTGTGTGGCTATCCATGCGTGGCGAGTCTCGCTGCTTCCACAGTAGACCGATCTCCCGTATTGCCGTCGCGGCGCGTGGTGTTTTTAAGCACGTTGAGAGCGTGGACGTGTTGCGGAAGAGGCTTAGGCGCGTTGATGATTACAAAATTATCGATCATAAAATATTCCTGAACTAGCTCGTCTAAATTCGCATTTCTATTGGCTTACTTCCAGTCCGTGCACTGTCCCACCTAATTGCGATCGCAATAGTACCATGGTAGTGTTGCCAACTTGCCGTAATTCTAAATTCGCTCCGATGATCCTGACCTATCAAGACTTTGGGCACGACGTGTTCGAATGGCTGCAGAAAGATACTAGCGTATTGGCGATATATCGCACAGTCTCTCTCGGTAACGCGTGCGCGGGAAGGCGTCAGTTCGGGATCGTGTAGGCATTGTTGACTCTACACGTGGAGTCGCCATTAATCACAAAGGTCAGTCTCTCGCAGGATAAAAACGATTTCGACCCTAATGCTTTTTAAATGGACGTTTGCCGTCTTGTCAATTGTTACTCACGTTCGAACGAACAAACCCATGCATCAATTGGTGATGCGGATTCGAACAACGCTCGCAATTGGTTTTCGCGCACGCAGTAAAAGAATGGCCCGACTCTAAGCATTTGTAACACAAGCGCAAGCGTTTGGCTCCATACCATTTGCACGCTAAGGTGGCGTTGACCTTCTGTTTCAGCGACACCGCATACACTGCCTTACGCGCAGCATGACCCTTTCCTCGACGAAGTCAGAAATTTCGCCCGCGACGGAGTGTTTGGTCTCACGATCTAAGAATTGTGTCAACTTTTCAATAGTTTTGGGGGTGACTACTATTGCAATGCTTGATGTACTTTCCCTCCTACGAACCGCGCTAATGAAGGATTGCACAGGTGGTTCTCTAGCCTGAGAGACCGCAGAGTCGCGACCGCGTTGATAAGTTTGACCGCAAATTCCGGGAGCGTGATCTCCCCGGTCGACAAATCCGGTAGTTGCCCTATGCCTGATACTAACGTACGTGCAAGTACATTTTTGTTTCCAAAATGTAACTCTAACATTTTTTTCATACGACGTAGGTGGTATATTGCGAACTTCTCCCTTTAACGCCTTGTATAAGCAATTACTACCAGCCATGTCTACAACTAATTTATGCGTGTCTTCCACCTTTGATGATACCCGATGTGAAGTCCCGAGTTTCGGCACTAGTTTTGTAGAGGAGGAATGGGTGATAGCTGCAAGATAGACGGATAGAAGTAGTAAGTTGAAGCAGGTATATGATGATGAGTTGAAGGCTTTATTTATAATAGCGACAGCAAATACAAAATGAAGCCTGTTGCTCGGTCGTTGTTCACAAGAACTCTAAACTTCGTCGTCACAGGCAATCGCTCACATCTTCTTCACCCCATTCTCGTGCGACTCTGTCCCGCCACGTATCGGCGAGAAACGAATTGAGCAGCGGGGAAAAAGATAGCAGTGTCGAACGGCGCTGTCGAGCTTACCGCCGCTACACTGCTTATCAAGTTATTGGGTACGCTCATCACGGAAATTAGTCCTGTGTAGAGCGTCTACGTGTGGTCCGACTCATAAAAAGTACAAGTATCGAATTAATTTTTAAAAGATAAATCACAATAAAATGTATTTTTATAAATTTTTACGAATAACACTTAAGCTACAAAACCGTATCTTTAATTTTACATACACACTAAATGTTATTAAATAATGCTAAAAATTTTAAATAGTTAAATGTAATATATTTAGTTTAAAAAGATAAATATATCTGCAGAAATATGTAATATGTATAGTAAAAAATATAATGGAATAGTGAATAAAGAAATATATAATATTTATAGTGATAAATAAAATAATAAAGTTATACGTGACAAAATTATGTATACAAAACTGTTCTTAATCCAGCGAGGTATAGAACTTATAGATTAGAAATAAATAAAAATGAAATTAAAAATCTATAATTTATATTTAATTTGAAAATTGGAACCAAAAGGAATTTATCTTTTTAAAAATAATTTTAAAAATACTAAATAATTAAACTATATTATTAAAAAATTGTTTAAATAATTAAAGTAAATTATTAAAATATTGATGAAACAAATGTCTAAAAATGTACCGTAATCGAGAGGGTCTTGTTCTCCTTGCAAGATCCGTGAACTCTTAGAGAAAAACGAAGCTATCTCGATTCTCGCTCAAAATTCCCAAATTCTCACTTGTTCTCTTTTGTGCTCCCCCTACTCCTTACCCGCTGAACCGGCCGATGGCGGGGCCCGCGACCCAATCCCCGCTGCCCATTTCACTGCACCCGTTGTATCCCCTCCACTTTGCCTAACTACATAAATGCTCAGATTAAACTCCGTGTGCTCTTATGTTCTCACTCGTGCTCATTTTGATCCCAGGGGCCGCTCACTTAATTCTCTTTCGAAAGAGAACAAGAGAGCTTCAATGAGAGCCAAAGACAGTGAACACAGTGAGAACTAGGAGATTTGAAACAGAATTTTTCCTGTTCTCGAAGTAAGCGGCCCCTCGTTATATCTCATTTAAACTCTCTTATCCTGTTTCGAAAGAGAATTAAGTGAGCGACCCCTCGCGTTTGTCTCAGTACGAGGGATTTACAGCTCGCCGAGGTTGTCCAGAGTAAATCTGGTCAGTTCGATAGCTTCGAATACTGTTTCGAGACTTGGCGGTTCATTCCTTCTGTGGCACCTCACTTCGAAGGGTTGTGGGAGGAGGCGATGAAGTCTGCTAAGATCCACCGAAGAGTTCTCAACACGCATTAGTGGTTATAACGGTGTTATTTCATGTAAGCGGAATTAATTTTGAATATTGCGATTTTTATTGTAATTTCTGCTTGCTGTAAATATACATACACTTATAAAATATATTGAGTTAAATGTATTTCAACCTTTTTTGAGTATTTTTAGCTGACTTTAATAAATAGAACCTGTTAAATACAAGAAAAAGAGGCTAAAAATTTTCGACTTAAACAGGGCGCTATTTTCCTTCTCCTGAAAATGCCCTCACGCGCCTTTACACATCCTCTTTTTCCTCTCTTGGGCACTCGCATGCTTGTGAGAAAAATTTTCCGTTTTGCTGACTCCGAGATTTTCTTTCCAAGATTTGCATGGGCTAGACTGATCTCAATGTACTTGCCGCTACTTTGTAAGTTTCATCTCTTTATTCTTCTTCTCTCTCTCTCTCTCTCTCTCTCTCTCTCTCTCTCTCTCTCTCTCACCTCCCAAAGAAGTTTCATCGACGGCGCAGCAACAAGTGGCAATTATTTTCAGAGCCTCGATATATTTACCATCTCTCAATATCCCTCAATACTTTTATTTTCAGTGCCTTAAAATATTTTACTCGGCTGAATCTACATCCTTATCTTAACGTTGTGTGCCGTAACAAATTCGTGACAATTTCTTGATATTTGTGCGAAGAATTGTTCTCAGAATATTTTATTTAAAAGATTGATATTTTTTAAATGCCAATTAAGTTGTGTGTAACTATCAATAATTTATTTTTTTGTACATTCTTTTATCTTTTTTTAGGTATTTTATACAGCCACATGATTTAATTCATTACCATTACAATTATTTTTTACAAAACCAGGTTAAAACAAAATCATAACTAACAGAGTCAACAATGGCATGAATTTAAATATTATTGTTAAACCTGGACTTAGATAATAGTTCCAAAGTCAATAGTCACAAAGTGAATATCAAGATCATTATATGTGAACTACGCTAATGATTGGTATACCCTTGATCACAATTGTAAGTTGGCCAAATTTTGCTGGAGTTTTGTGGGACCGATTCATTACTGAAGGTCTATAAAATTTAAAGGAGTCATCATAACAATCATTGGAGTTGAGTTATAAAAATGAGGTCGCATGATATTGTATTTAGTATATTTTGTAGACTGTACGTTTAATAAAATGAAATATTACGTTGGCGGATTTCTTACCTATTTTATACAAAGCTATAATTGACTAGAAAGAACTCGGTAATTTCTGAAGTATCGACCAGTTTTATTTGCGAAATTTCTGTGGGTAATCGTAACTTACTGACTTCGAACCTACATCAAATAATTTTTTGTACGAAAATGTTACGTTTTGATTAAATGATTCTGAAACTGGATTATAATCTTTGTTTTAGAAAAGTGTAATGGAAAGCTAATATTTAAATTTGTAGATATATTTTTAAGTTTTAAATTAATACAATTATTATTTATTATATACATATGTTTCTATTTTCGGATATATTATATTTTTTCCTATAGTTTGCGTAAAGAATATTCGTATTTTTATTCTGAAATTCAGTAGCACAGGTGTGAAGTCAGTTTTCGTCCTCCATTTCTCTCGCGGTCGTGAGATCCAAAGGTCGACGATAGAATCGACACGAGGCTCCTTAATTCTAGGACGATAGTCCCAACGGAACCGAGGAGTCGTTTAAAGGCACGAGTCACCCGCTCGGCTTCTGGGGCACCAACGAGTGATATCGCGTGGCTTAGAATGGCGAGGCGGTTATTCTTAACGTGAAAGCAGTGCGACTTCAATTTCGCGACTCCTGAATATGAAACAAGCTTTAAATATAAGAGACTCGTAAATCGAACTGACTAGTCGTGGCAGAGTATTGTGAATTAGAGAAGTCCTTAAAACGGAAATGAGCTTCATTCTGTAATCGAACGAATGATTAAAGTAAACTACATAATTAAATGATTAATGCAAAATTTCTCTATTTACAAAACACCACTTAGATACTAAATTTTGTTCACTTTCATAAAAAAATGAAAAAATTATAAATGTTATTCAATGAATAATATGTTATTTAAAGAATGTGAATTATGAAAAATCATAATAACTTTTGATTCACAAGTCTTCTTATAATAAAAAAATTTATTAATGTACTAATATAATTTCAAGTTACTTATACCGACGTGCAATTTTGTGCATATAGTATTGATTTTTGAATAATAGACTGTCGGTTTATTAGAATATATTTTAGTCCTATTAATCTCTTACTCGTATAATGGTAAGATTTAATAATCGATTTTTAGGATTTTTCATTAATATCTTTGGCAAGAATATTCTAATAATAACTATTAAAATTTATCTTTTAAAAAATCTTTTAAGTATTTCTTTTTTTTGAAATCTTAAATTTTAGAGTTTATTATAATAATAGATATATTATATACACATGTATGAATATTTTGTGCAGAAAATTATATTTTTATTAAAAAGAATAATTTTCAGAAATAATACCGAATCTGTTATAACAGTTATTTTCTTACTTGTAATCATAATATGCGGTATAAGTTATCTTTAATATTAATTTTTAAGCTGTATGGAAATTAACCAATTAGGCATGTCAACAACCATAAAAGAACAAAGATGTAAGATAGAGAAACAAAAGCATCTTCGAATAAATCTTGAAACAAAACTTTGAGTAAACAGGTTTCGCAAGGCGACGGATCATCCATTCAGGGGCTGGGATGCCTAACAGCACGTGGCTGGCGCATAAAGTAACGGCTCTTACTTGGACGTTGGACGGAAGCACCTTCGGGAAATTGTTGGTCATTCGTTTGATTCTGAGGCGGGAAATTCCCGGGGGATGTAGGACTCTCTCCGCTCGAGGATGATGTCCCCTCGGTTCTATGCCTCCCAAGGGCAACGCCATGGGCTCGACATTACGTTTAATCTAATTTCAGAAGGTTACCTGGGCTCGACGATACTCGCAAATTTCCCCGTCCGCTGATTGTCCAATCTATTGATTATTGTTTTTATTTACATCCCTTCTCCTATTTACATAAATATTATTTGCTTTTAAAGGCTTGGCGGAATAATAGAGCACCTTTGTTAGCACGAAATATACGTCGAATTCAATGATGTTCACATTTTGAGCTACTTACAAAGTTGAGCCTACTTACTTAAGGATAAGGATGATTTATTTCAGTAGGATTTATAGGTTAGTCAAGAACTTAAGACTCTTGTACATGATATATTCCATGTACTAACTTTTTATGTGCATTAAATCAGTAAATTAAAAAAGGTCCAGTTTTTTCAGATTCTTCGACAATTTATGTTAGTATTTTTTATTCATAAATTAAGTTTACATTTATTTTAAAAATTAAATGAAATTGAATTAAATTTAGACTGTTAACGAGGCATATATAAGTAATCTTAATTAATATTAACCTGCATGTTTACGGGTTGAATCATAAATTAGATGCATAATCAACGAGGAGTAATAGTGAGTTACAGTAAGAGTAATAATAATAATGACATCAAGAACTTTAGTATTTTTTTTATTTAAAGAATTATAATTAATAGACGATAGTAGGAGAAATCGACTAGACAGTTAAACTTCGATAGGAGAGAACAAGGATATTGCGCTTTAAAATTATTTTAAATACGAGTAGCTATGTTTCTTGTGTCTTGAATTAGTCAAAGACTACCATAATATGTTCCGGTGCGAATATCGAGTAATCGTTTAATCACGTGCATCTTTGTAAGGTACGCAAAACGGCGTAAATGAAGCAAACGTTTATCTTATTTATTTTTTTGCAAAATTAATTATCTTAATTATGGTTTATACATATATTTCTAAACTGTCTAAATTTGAATCTTTTTTATTCTTAATCTATCTTATTAATTATGATACATTATATTTTCTTTAATAAAATTGTTATCATACATTTACAATTGTTAAAATTTAAGTAGTTTTGACTATATATCTTGGCTAAACCTAAGTTTGATTATCCTTTGGCTGAATTTTTCTTTTATTCCAGCACGGATATTCGTTACTTTCATTAATTGTAAATATTGTAAGAAACAGAGTATACTGTTTTAGTAATTTTTGGAATTTATTGACCATTTAATATCATTAAATTTTAATCTAAGCTATTAAGTCTTCAAACTAAAGAAAAAATAAACATAATTTCTTGTATTTAAGATAAGTACTCTTTTCTAAATAAAAAAAGTTTTCTTAAATGATTCATCTGTTATTTGAAGTGATTATTTTTAACTTTTATAATGATCAATAAATTTTGTTGATTCCAAAAATTTTTTTTTGACATTTTGATATGATGTTTGAGAAACAGATAAAATGTTCATAATAACCACATGCAAAATAAGAAGCTTAGAAACTTCTTCGAACGATTGGATCTATTACATTATTTATAACGTAATCATAGATTAATCACTTGCTTTCTTTTTTCAACAATTTTCATTTGATTAATTTACGGGTACGTGATTTCCTTTTTCGCAATACCAAATGAAGGCTCGTGATAATCAATAATCGCAGTTGTGATGAGAGGATCCTATTATGCGACGGGAAGATTATTCAGCGGTTCGAGAACACCGCATATAATTTCCGTTCTTGAGTGTCGGCGATTGGTTTGCCTTTCTATTGCTTCTCTTCCATTGCTGTCTCATTTTCTTTCTCTTATCTGTCTACTTATTTTATCAGTTATTGAATTTCAGTAGATTATGAATTTTTAAAAGATTGACAGAGCTTCTGATGTAATAAAAAAGTTGGATTAGATTTGTTTTTTATTAGAATAACATTAAATGCAAGGAATAGTTATATTTTCTTTACACCTAAAGAAAAAAATTGCTTTTAAACTAGATTGTACTTTAAGAAAATTAATTAATGTAAATTAAAATTTGTATTTAGTGTTTTTAAAATAAATAACTGATATATTTAAAGAATATTGATATAACTTTAATAACATTTATTGTTTCACCCTACTTGTCTATCTACTACTTTTTAAAGAAGATTTCGGCCAATCTTGGTAAAACGATGGTTAACGCAATTTGTAATATCGTTTTATTCGTAAAATATTTATCTTTAATCAATTCAATAGAAGATTAGAATGCACAAATAATCTGCCTTTCGACTGTAAACAACGTTAGCAGAGTAGGTGCTGGAGATATAATGATATAGGTCATCTTGTCTGGGGCCACTTTGACTGAACCTTTGTCAAGGTTACGAAATTTAGGTCATAATTCTCTTTGCGAATGCAATAACCATTAAAATCATGGCTAAGATTTATCTACGCTTATAATGTGGTAATCAGACGATAGAAACGCGAGAATCGCGGATCATGCGATTTTCGGACAGCAGCAATGTCCAAGTGATAGGGCCTTTAGTGAGTCGAATCGAACGTGGCCGAGCGCAAATATTTTTCTTTTGTTTCTCGGATCACATTGTAAAAAATTTGTGGTAATTACAATCATGTTCAGCTCAACAATTATATAATATCCTCTACCTGTACAGTTTTTATAGTAAGAAATGTAAAACAATGCATTTCAAAATAATTTTTGAAAATTAAAAATAATTATTTTAAAATATTTTTTTATCTTTGTATATGTTTGGACCAGAGCAACACAATAGTCGATTTATATTTATCTTCTTCGAATATAAATTTGTAGATCGGCGTTTTAATCATCCTTGCTATCCGAAACACTTTTTGACAATATAAATTGTTATCCGTGCTTTGTTAGCTTTTAATATTTTTATTAGCACTTCATTAATACGCTCGATATCAACGCTTATGTGCACATGTTCTTCTGGGAAGTTCAAGACTATTTCTTATTTTCGCGAATGCATACGATGCACAAAATTATCCTTTCAACCTGTCGCGGTTTTTCACTGCATATTATCTTAAGATTTTTTTAAACGATCGTCATCAAATTTTACTTACATCAAAGTAAAATTATAACTTTTAACAGCTCTAACAAAAACTAATTACAAAATTGACATTAATTACAATGTATCCAACAGTGTTGGGAAATAAATCAAAATTATATTAAATTATAATTCTATCACTAAAATTATTATTATTCTAAATATTTCTACAGTAATGAAAGTAACTTTCATCAATCGATTTCATTTATACGACATTTACTTCAAGTATGTTTAATAAACGTGCTTAAATAAGATTGTAGTTTATTAATAAAGTCTAATTTATTAAGCGAAATTAATATAATAGAACTTAATATATGTCTATATAAAATGATATTTACATGTTATTATGAAAACGTTATAAAACTATTAATTTTTTTCTTACGTAATTATACGAACATACATAGATAACTCCTTTAATCATGCGTAAATAAATTTATTGTTCCGAGTTAATTGATACTGGAATTAATAAAAGGACTAATATTAAAATAAATAATTAAATAATAATTTTATACATTTAAAATATGCGATTATTAAAAAAATTAATTAGTTTTATACAGGGATATTTATTATTAACAATTTTAATTTATCTTATATATATCGTTTTAATTACATATATCGTTATATAAACGATTAATGATCTGTTGATTTTTCTTATTTTTAAAAAAATTTTAAATATAAAATAAATTATTGGTTATTAGTTACTTTCTGTAAACATTTCTTATAATAATTTGTAGATATCTTATAAAATAATTAGCCGGTTTTTATGAAGAATATATTAATGAAAAAAAGCCTTAAATCAATAAATTGAACATATGGGTGCAATAAAAATATTGAAGACGAGCATCCATTGATAGAAATACAAGCTAACTAACTAATATTCGAGCCATATACATTTTTCTATGTCTAACTTTTTTATTTAGTACGCAAACGTATGGGCCGCCTACATTCAATAGAAGTTAAATTATAACGCAACTAATGAACTAAGTACACATGTCAATTTCAATATATCTAAACTTAGGTAATATTATATATGTTACGTTTTATATATGCCATTTTTATTATTGGTTAAAGTTATGCCTAAAGATTCATCTATCGAATGATAAACATGCCATACACGTACAGGGGAAAATCGATACCGCTTAGGAGCGCCCATGTATCGCATTAGAAAATTGTTGATTGTAAAGTTCAATATTTGTCGAACCCGGATCCAGAGAGGGATGATAGTTGTTCACATAGTTGTCCCTGACTATACATAATAAGTATGTCGAGCCTGCATGCACAGTTAGAAAATCAATTTGGATAAAGGCAAGAACATGCATGGGAGCAAAATCGCGTAATGGTCCGCATGGCATCTACACACGTGACTTAATGATTTAAAAAGCAAAGGAAGCATTACTCATGGGCTTACAAGAGATTTTCCAGTATTTTCGTAATCTGTTTAAAAAGGCCATAGCGCGATTGCCAAGCCATCAGGGTTAAACGACTCACAATCGCCCGCCGCAGAAGCGGAAAAAACTTACCATCGGGAAAGGACGAGTGTACGTGCACCGTACTTCGGACTGTTTGCCCACGCTATATTTAGAGGCAGAGACTCGTATTCATGAGAGACGAGCACGCGAACGAGAGAATGAGTCGTCGACCCCACAGCACTGCTGCACCTTGCGTCTCTAATAGAGTCCTGGGCGACGAGTTCGAGAAACACCCACCTCGCTCCGTGATATCCTGCTCTCCAAACTTCAAAAAAATGAAAATATAATTCCCGATTATTTTACTCTTAAAACTCATGGATGAATAATTGCAATGTACCCGAGTAGATTGTGCGGTGTTTATATTTTTATTTGCATACATGTACTGTCTTGTTATACATAGCCATTAGCCACGGCGCTGTTATAATGCGCAAAAATATATAAAAACTACCTACTCGTATGTTCGCCGGATATAATTTCAAGATCCTGTGAAGTTTAAAAAGTTTCCTTTCTATTTACTTTGAAGAGTCTGATTGCAACATTACTGTAATTTTGAAATCTATAAGGAACTCTCTCTAGATAAGTAGTTACTAAGTACTTAATTTCAAAAGCAAAATTTATAACAAGGATATAGCGCGTGTTTTCTTTAATAACTATAATGCCTTAATTTATAATTAATAATTGTCTATTAGTTTACTTATTAATAATTGCTTTTACAACAAGAAATGTTTACACTAGTCAACGGTATACATCGAATTACTTATAATCAATGTATACACAAATGATCGAGTAAAAAATTTGCATGCTTTAATACAACTTTTTACCGAGTAATCAAAATAACAAGTTAATGCTTTGCGCCTGGCGAACGGTGTCTAATAGTCGGTAATACATCCTTAAATGTACGAGAAAAACATAGATAATCGAGACTCCATAAACCACCCGAAAGAGTAGCTACGTATACAACAGTGGCAGCTGACAAGCAGATTCATTGATCACTGACCAATGTACGTTTTAGACTTGTCTGCTAACTAACCCTCCGCCATCTAAAAGTAAAAATTTAGAAGTTACTTGCGTTCTCATGCTTTTAGTAAAAAATAACAACTCAAGAATCTAATTGCTTTCCGATAGCTCTTGAACTTTTTCCAGTTTTTGGAAAGGCAATCCTTAGACCTTACCAAAGATCGATTCCAAGATAGCGTCGACCTAATCAATCTTCTTCGTTCCTCTTCTTTCCATTTTTCAATAATTATGCATATCATTAATCGATTTCAATCTCTCTATTTTTTCGGTGAGTTATATTTTTAAATCTGCACAGAAAATTTCAACAAAATATACAGTTTTGAATCTGAAATAACTATAACTTATTATAATTATGTATTTTTCTATAATTATACATTTAAATAATTAAAAGTGAAAGGCGAAGTGAAGGACGAAATAGAAAACTTTGATAAATTTAATATATCTTTAATTTTTTGAATAATTAGACTTTTACTTAAAAACGTCGAGGCTGCTGTAATTATTGATACTGCAATTGTCGCGGCGTGCCAAAATTCCTTTTAACCAAGCAAATCGCGAATCGTAAATAATAAAGTCACAAGAAGCAACATAATTTCGAGTCCATTATAGTATACAATATTCATAAGGAGTATTATTGCATTAATCTTAACAATATACAAACAATTTATATTTATTTTCTTCATTTATAATTATATTTTGGATATCTATATATTCTTGTTCTTTATTTAGCTATAAAAATATTATATTTAATTATATGTTGACATGCAGAACATTTTCAGAATATTTCTAAAAATCGTGAAAAAATATACAGTGAGTCAAATAAATCGAGAATTATTGTTATTTAAATAATAGATATTTAAGTAATTATTTTTTCTAGTGCATAAGAATATAAAGTTGCTTACAACTTCAGATAATCCATTTCAATGAGTTTCAATGAATTTATTCATACAAAACTAACTTTGAGGTCATATACCTAAATAGAATATGAATCTTAATCTTCATTAATTGCGATGAAGTACAATATAATAGCGTGAAAAGTGAGAAACAAGAGCTATTTTCACTACGAGATAAAAATATTTATTATAAGTATTACATTATAACTATTAAAACGTACATTGTTGATTTTAATCAATCACGCGCATTTTAATAGTTATTATAAGTGAATCTAAGACTCAAAGTTACAACAATAGTAAATATCATAAATTATAACATTTTATAATATCACTCATTTTTTCTATTTATAGTTTATAACTTTTACTTGATAAATAAAATAAACATTATTTAAGCAATATTTTAAGATACGTCTATAATAAATTTTATGATAAATTATTTAATAGTTGTTAAATAAAATAAATGTATCCTATGTATGCGTGTTAGATAAGTATGTAAATAATAAATTTTTATCCAATTTTCAGAATTATATAAAAAGAAACCAGGAGCCAGGTGTAATAAATTTGTACGCAGGAATAATTATATTATTTTTCTCGCGTGGCAACTTATGTGCTCGAAATTTATTCCAGTTTGTCGGCAGTTACTGGCCAGATTTTATATTACTGGCCAGTATATCGTAAAAAATTGGCCAGTAATAATAATAATAAAAATACTTTGAATAGTAGCAAAATTCAAAGTATTGCCGTCGCTCGACGGACGAATGTGGGACAGGAGATGGTGTAGCTTCTCCCTTCACTCAGGAGTGCCCAAGGACGTAGGGTAACGAGAAGGTAGCCACAATAAATTATTCAGAATATATTAAACAAAACAAATATGCGCGAAGAGCCGGTGGCTCAGCAAAGCGTTTCCCGGATCGCGATCTAATCCCTACACGCGGCGAATCTCGTATTTGATAGCGTAAGATAGTTAACGGGCGGCGGACGCGAATTACTGATTTAAAACGGGCGGCGGTCGCGAATTATTGATTCGAAACCGGGCGGCGGTTAGTTAGAGACGGACGGCGGACGCGAAGTCTCGTCGAGTCTCTCCCCGCCACAGGCCGTAGCGTGCTGCAAAGCAGCTAGCGTATCCTACCCCTCGTATACTAGAGCAGACGTAGGGCGTCTGCCGGGGCGTCTGCTCTGAGCGAAGGCGATGCGGCGGTGCTCCTTTTGCCTGTACGAAGGGCGCATTTGGCGAGTGAGCGAGACTTGATATCGATTTTTTCTTGTCGGGATGTCGATGCGCACTGACTGCGCGTAGCTCCGAATTGCGCTCCGGCGGCGCGTCCGCGCCGCTACAATTCCCCCACGCAGCGCGTTCATTGGTTGCTCCGCGTTCGGAGCAGGTCACGTGGCTAGCCCCATGACCCCTCTCCGCACGGTGTTTCCAACGGCTTTTGGTCACCGCGAATAGTCGCGCCGGGAGAAAAAGGCGCTTCCGCGAGGTCGCGCGTACGTCAATTCCCCCACCGTTTTGTTGATTTTTTCTCCAGGCTAAACAAAAATAAAGAGTCGCGACGTCTTCGCGGATTTAGGTGAAGAAGCAGAATAAGTATAACGGTCGAATTAACTTCCGATTACGACGCGGCACTCTGGGGAGTCACTTGAACATTTTTTCTTTCTTTATTTTATTAACAATTAAAAAAATAGAATGGGCATAGGGAGCAGTGTATATGCTACATTGAATGGTTTTCTGTTTGTGTAGTGTGATTGTTGTGTGGGTTTTTTTGTTGTTTATTTTTTTTATTTAAACCGATTTACTTAAATTTAGCTTAAAATTACAACTCATGCCGATTAATTGGCAGTTTATCCGTTTGTTATTTTGATTACTGTTCGCACTATTATCATTTTCTTTTTATTGTCATTATTATCATTAATTTGAAACATTCCCGTGCACAAAACTAGTTCGTCCCGCGTTCACTTTTATAATAGTTTGCGCCAAATCACTCTTTGATCAGCCGATCCAGGTCGTTCAGGATTTCTTCCATCGGTTCCAGCGCTTCGTCGACATCGCTCTCGCGGTCGCTCTCCAGGTTGACGATCTCGACGTCTGAGGTGTCGGAGATCGCAGCGCTATTCAGCGCCGTGAACGATTGGATCGGTGGCTGCGGCTTTTTTGGGATTTTGTCCTCTGTTCTGTGATTAGCCTTCCCGAGGATGCCCTGCCGTATGAGTTCGGTTAGGTCAACGTCGAACGACAAGCAAAGCGTCTCCATGATGCGTTTGCACTTCTCGAGGTCGCAGTGCTTGTGAGCCAACTTACACATCTCCAGCAGGATACGTATCTTGGCATCTTGACCACCGCGCGGTCTTCTGCATCTCGTCATGCATGTCTAGTGGGAGTTCTGCCGCTTTTTCCTCGGGTGTCCCCTTCGGCGTTTTGGCGGCATGGCCCAGAAATTATCTTGCGCCTCTGCGGACAGCATGGTTGGAACGGGCCAGCGAGGAGCTAGGCCAGCGCTAAACTTCTCCGCCGCATTGGAGAGAGCGAAGTTCCTCGTCAGTACCGAGTCGCCAACGTTGAGCTCTTGGCTTGTTGGTGGAGGCATGTTCGCTGTATTTTGGTTCTGTCGGGCGGCATCGACCCTACGCTGCATCTCCGGGTTAAATACCTCTCGTTCTCCCGATCGTGGCAATGTGCGCCCGAGTAGCATAAAGCTGGGCGACTGTTCGCTGACCCGATTGACGCGCCGTTTCACTGCGAAGAGACTATTCGCGATCTATACGTCCCAATCGGTCTGTCTCCCGTCGAGTACTCCGAGATGTAGGCCCTTTTACAGGTCCTGGTTACGCCGCTCGGTCGGGTTACTTTGCGGGTGGTACGCTGGCGTTGTATAAGCGAGCGCGCCCCATGCACGACATTGCTTTTTCCACGCGGCTCCACGGAACTGCGGCCCGTTTTCGAGAATCGGCGTTATTGTTTTTAACTTTATTGTGTCGGTCGCGACCAAAATAAAGCGCTTCTGGCGTGGGGTTCGCGGCTACGGCCCCATCAAGTCGATGGCAACTGTGTCCAACGGTGCGAACAGCTGTCCGGGACGGCTGTCGCTTTTGGCTATTGGTCGCGAGGCCTTGATCAGCGAGCATGGGCCACAGCCGCCCACCGCTTGTCGCACTTCCTCGCGCATTCGGGACCAGAAATAGTGCGCACGCACCGCCAGCAGCGTTTCATCGCATCCGGGATGGCCCACGAGAGGGTCATCGTGGTGATAGTCAATTACCTTCATTCGATACGCGTAAGGTACAGAAGAGGCGCGGGGGGCTTCCTGTGTTCCCGGACGTACATGGCGCCGAGTAGCCAGTGTAGCTGCTGCTGCTGCTAGCTGCGGTCCCGGGATCCGGCGGGTCGTCTTTTTGCGCCTGGATAACGCGCGCGTGCAAGTCCGGCGCGACTATCGATACAACTCGTGTCGCCTGTATATTTTCGCGGACTGTCGGCAACGAAAGCGACTCCAGCAGCTCGCTGTCTCTTAAGTTGTGGGTACCTGTCGGCTCTCGCGATAGAGTGTCCGCGAGCTCATTCTCCTTTCCCGGGACATGCTCTATTTTAAAATTGAACCTACGGAGGTACATAGCCCAACGATGTAGCTTCCCCTTCCCATCTTTAATCTGGTCGAGCCAGGTTAATGTGCGGTTATCGGTCCGGACGGTGAAATTGCCTGCTCGTTGGAGTGATAGCGTCACTCCGCATTCGTAAATTTCGCGGACGCGTACTCTATAACTCGTCGTTTACCATGCGGTCCTAACTGGTACAGCACGGCTCCCATTCCCGTGCTACTGGCGTCTATCTGCACCACGTCTGGTTTACCAGGCTCGGGGCGGCACAACGTGAGCGGTGCCTCGAAGGCTCGCTGGACAATATCGAATGCTTGCTGTTCGCCGTGAGCCCAGCGCCAAGGCCGTTTTGCAGACAGGAGATCAGTCAGAGGCGACGCGAGCCGCGCAAAGTCCGGCACATAATCGCGAAGCCACCCGCATACGCCGAAAAACCTCCTTAGATCCTTGCGATTTTTAGGAGCCGGGGCGTTTAAAATCGCCTTCACTTATTCGAACTTCGCTTCGTTGCCCGCGTCGGTGATCCGATAGCCAAGAAATTTAAGGTCCTGTCGCCCGAAAAAGCACTTCTCGGCCGAGCAGCTGAGTTGGTACACGTGCACGCGTTCTAGCACTAACGTGATATGCTTCAAATGTTCGCCCCATGCGTTAGAATAGATAACAAAATCATAAAGGTACGATTTCACGAATGTACTCATGTACCCTGACAAGACCTGTTGCGTGATAAAGTCGTTGAAGAACCCGGGCGCGTTTTTTAAACCGAACGACATCACGCGCCATTGATAAAGGCCGCCGTACGGAGTGGCAAAAGTCGTGTATGATTTTGATTGTTCATTTAGCGGGATCTGATAGTACCCATTTTTTAGGTCTAGCGTCGTAAATATTTTTCGCTCTACCGAAGGCCTTGACGACTTCGTGAATCACCAGGAGCACCTGGGCGCAGCCCTTCGTGATGCTATTCAGGCGGCGATCGTCCAGGCAGAGTCTAAAGCCGCTGTCGTCTTTCCACGCTATCACTACAGGTGAACAGTACGCGGCGTTTGAGGGCTCGATTAGCCCGTCGGCCAATAACTCCTTCACCTGCGCGGATAAGGTCTTTTTTTCGCGGACGCTTGATATAGGGGTATTCGAAAGGACGTCTCGTCTGTGAGCTCGATTTCGAATACGGCGAAGGGAGTTTGTCGGAGCGGTCTTGTGGGAAATAGTACGTCGGCGTACTCGTAGATTATCTCCTTGAGTTTCTTCTCATACTCCTTAGGGAAGCCGTGCATGATCTGGGCGAAAATTCCTGCTAGCGGCTCTATTTTAGTGGGAAGCGTGTTGTAGCTACCCGTTAGATACACGCGGCTGCGCGAGTCTACGCCGCAGTAGAGGCAATCCAAATCGTGGTCGCGGATCACCTTTAGCTGTTTTAGCCAGGTTCGACCGAGGGTAACCCGGGTATCCAAATCGGCCGATATCGGCCGTCTCGGTATGCCTTTTGTGCGGCGAGATTCCAACAGACCCGCAGATGATCACGCGGTATTATTTTTCATTAATAAAACAATCGGTTGCGGTCGAGTCAATCAACTCATTCATGGCTTTGCCATGCATATAAGTGGGCTGACAGTCTATCGAGGCACCCGGTATTTGCGCGGAGGCTGCGCTCATTGTTGCGCCCGATTCCAGTGCCTTTCTGGGCAGAAATGGCACTGTGGTAGAATGCGCGAGGCCTTAGGCTGTCCCACGGGCGCGGAGGTCCGAGCATTTGGGAAGGACACCGAAGCCTACTGCCTTCTCGGTGGCCTGGAGAGCGTATATGCGGGAGGCGTGCTGCGCCGATTCGCGTTACGCTCTTCCATCTCATCCTGTTCTATTTGCGTGGCCCGCGCGATTAGATATTCCACTGAGCTAAAGTTGGTGCCACGTAAGAATTTGCGAGTTGATCCGCGCAGCGCCTCTAGTAAAACGGTAATGATTTGATTCTCGGCTGCCTCGGGAAGCAGCCACCGCGTGAGCAAGTGGCGTTGCTCTAAAACAGGGCTGTGCCCACTTTCTTCCTCTGCGACTGCCCGTACAGCTTCGCATTTAATTTCATTAGCACGCTGGAGGACTCGTAATTGTTACACAATAATTCGCAAAACTTGGACCACCCGACGTTTAGGCTCCGATACACGGCCCACCATCGCACCGCATCGTATTTCAATGCTCGCAGCCGGCCAAGAAAACGTTGGGATCCTCGTGATCCTTTCCGGCGAATTCCGGGATATCAGTGATTCCCACGACCAACGCACGCATCAAAAGCCTCCATTCCCCCATGCCTGGTTGCGGACCTTCGCATTGGGCTGCGCCAGCTTGGTCGTTCTAGATTCAACGATTTTCACAAGTATCCGCGGATGGCTCGGCCGCAGAGCCGTTTGTTAAATTGCGTAAGGCCTAACTGCATATTGGTCACGGACCTTACCACGTTTTCGGGGTTATTTGTACTCCAAATAGGGCTGTGCTGCAGCATCCTTGGCTTCCAACCCGTACGTTGTCCGGAGAAGAAAACGGGACAATCGCAATCCAGCGATTTTGCGGGCGTCACTAGCTTTTGCTCGACTGCCAGAAGTCGTGTTTGTGCACTGACACACTTGTCGGCGGCGTGCGTACCTATGCAGTCGCAGATTCACTGACGATCGCCGATCGCCTCGCGATTCACTGCGACGCGGCTCGCGATCACGGCGTCGTGTGCCCTCATGCCGGGCCATCATATTGCTGTCGCTCGACAGGCGAATGCGAGACAGGAGATAATATGGATTCTCCCTTCACTCAGGAGGGCCCAAGAACTTAGGGTGACGAGGAGGTAGCCACAATAAATTATTCAGAATATATTAAACAAAACAAATATGCGCGAAGAGCCGGTGGCTCAGCAGAGCGTTTCCCGGATCGCGATCTAACCCCTATACGCGCTGAATCTTGTATTCCATCGCGTAAGGTAGTTAACGGGCGGCGAACGCGAATTACTGATTTAAAACAGGCGGCGGTCGCGAATTACTGATTCGAAACCGGGCGGCGGTTGCGCGGTAAGTTAGAGACGGACGGCGGACGCGAAGTCTTGTTGAGTCTCTCCCCGCGACAGGCCGTAGCGTGCTGCAAAGCAGCTAGCGTAGCCTGCCCCTCGTATACACGAGCGGACGTAGGGCGTCTGCTCTGAGCGAAGGCGAAGCGGCGGTGCTCCTGTTGCCTGTGTGAAGGGCGCGTTTGGCGAGTGAGCGAGACTTGATATCGACTTTTTCCTGTCGGGATGTCGATGCGCACTGACTGCGCGTAGCTCCGAATTGCGCTCCGGCGCAGCGCGTTCATTGGTTGCTCCGCGTTCGGAGCAGGTCACGTGGCTGGCCCCGCGACTCCGCTCGACACGGTGCTTCCAATGGCTTTTGGTTACCGCGAATAATCGCGCCGGGACAAAAAGGCGCTTCCGCGAGGTCGCGCGTATGTCAGTATTTTATTAAATTTATTAATAATCTTATTAAAATTAAAATTACTTTAATATTCTCTAAGGTTAAATATTGATAAATTTATTAAAAAATTAAAAAAGGTTAAATCTTTAAAAAAATACTGATATGCTTTCCTGCAAAGTTTTGATTTTTATTGCGATTTATTATATAACGTTCCTGCTGTACAATAATGATTGTTTTTACATTTTATTTGTTGATTACGGTTTCAATTCTATTTATTTTAGTTAGTTTTAGTAAAAAAAATGCATATAAAAACAATACATAAATAAGCAATAACTGACGTTTCGCCGATTTCATGTTTCAACAAAACACCAGCTACTGGCGCTTCGCCCAGTTTTACTAATCAAATTTCTACCAGGGTTAAATCGATGTAACATGATCCAAATATTCCAAAGATGCATTGGTCGTGTGTCGCGATCTTGAAAAATTGCTGTGCTCTGATAAGTCCGTCACCTGGGCCGAAAGCCGGAGAAGATCGTCGAAGCGCTCCCTGCTTTGAAATAAAATCAAGCACCTTTGTAAAAGCGTGGCTCATGATAATTGAAAGCGTTTCAGGCCGCCTTGTGGAAATCTGGCCACGTCGCTTTATCGCGCCCAGTGGAGATAGTCCGAGTGCGGGCGGATGTTAAATCGCCCGTAGGGGCGACGCGGCACACGATTTAAGGAGCCACGGTCCGTGCGGCCTTCGCCAGGGTTACCAAAATCTCCCCCGGGAAATTCGGCTGTATCTTTTTTCGCGTGCGCGATCTCCCTTTCATCATTCTCACTTGAAAGTGCGCCTATGAAGTAGACTCCTAGTTTCTGGCACCTATAAAATGTGACACAAAACAAAGCCGATGCTAATGAAAGGAGATGCACTTTGAAGTCGAATTTCAATTACATATATGTATTAATAAAATTACATTTATTAAACATAGATTATTATTCGATTTTAAGACTTGTTAGAGAGAAAACTTGTTTAGATTCGCTATCTAAGATCTCTACGCAAACCTATTAGTTCAAAGCTTATACACAAATCATACGCATAAAATATTTTCAGTTTACGAGTATCATCTAATAATTACTAAAAAGATTTCTGAAAAAGAGAGTTAGCATGCATCCAGTTAACAATCAATTCAATCAATAACGTTCGAACGACTATTTTTCAACTAAACATTTTTCTCAACTCATAGGAGCCATACTATACTGGGATGTTATAATCATCCAATTCGTAAAAACTAAAAATATAACAAGCGAACGAGAATTTGATAATAATATAAATATCTATAAATATAATTAGTATCGGTTGTAATTAAATAAACACGTACAAAGTAACATAGGAGAATTAAGTTTATGCGACATTTAGTTTCTAAATTGAATGACTTTAGATTTCGTTGAAGGCATATAAGAATATAAGAATCTTTATATTTTTATTCTTATTCTTATATTATATTCTTATTAACCTTTATATTCTTAGAAACATATTTAAGAATCTTTTTAGTCGATCACGTATTAGTTAGAACTATAATATAGTCATAGATTGTAATGTTTGATATATAGAGAGAGTACCTTTAGAGAGAGGAGCATTCCGTTGAGGATTAGCCAGTCGACGCGTCGGTACGCTGGAGCAAGGCGGTCAGATCAGAATCGGTAGCCAAATGATAAGCCGGATGCATAAAAACCCAGCGTAGACGCGCAGTTACGAGTAGAAAAGTAGCCGCCAAATGCGCCTTGTCGTCGCAGTAATCGGAGGCAGCAACGTATACACCGACTGAACTTGCTTTATATAGAAGCATCGGTGGCCCAGCTATGGAACGCGGTGACTCCCATTATCTCGAGCAATGAATATAAGGAGGCATATTGTCATGTCAAACCCGCTCCGCATCTCCAGCATCCTAAGGATCCAAAAAAGAGGACCATTCAACACCAACGGACGTCGGATGTATGAAAGAAAGAATATGCAAAGTTATCTTGTGATCGCGAATTTATTCGTCTCTTGTAACGCGTGGCTCAATGATTTTAATTTATAAATGCTAGATTCAGTATATTTCGCGACAATAAACTTATAATAATAAATGTTTTAGTTTAACTGATATTAGACCGATGGGCGCATGGCGAGTGTGATTACCGCGAATACGGCCTTTTATTTGGCACATTACAAAATATAATTAAAAATGTATAAGGGAAAGTCAAAATGCATGCAACGTATAAAATTGCAGCAGAAATAAAAATTCGATTCTTGTAACATATTGAACGAAGATAATCACTTCAATAATTTGATTTGTAATAGTAATAAGTAATGATAGCTGTTTTTTTACGAAAAAAGCTTGTAATTATTGTCGACTAATGAATATGACTGGGAAAGGCTAAATCTGTTGTAGCCAGTGGAAGTTAAGATGCCTCGAACACTTCTTTCTTGATAGGTCACAGTGAAACATGAATTCTCTCTAACTCAGAAAAAAGCTAGGATACGACTACGGCGAGTTCTGCAGTGAATTTTGCAATTAAGAATGCGAGTATACGGCTGTGTAACTTGTTTATAAATTAGAAGGTTACCTTCCTAAAAAATGTAAACGTTATTTTGAGCCAGCTAGGTAAACAATATAAGGTAATTTTGTGGAATATAAAATCTGTTGTACATAAAAGCGAATGTAGAAACACTCGCTCTCTACAAATTGTACTTCAGCCAAAGTTAATGCAAGAATTAAAATAAAGTAAAATTAAACATCAAATTCAGACGGATTTTCATTCAGACCAACTCGGATATTTAAATATATTCTACAAAAGACTATTATTATGAATAGAAAATAAATTTATTTTTTTAAAATTAAGTAAAATTTGTATTAGAACCTAAACTATTGGTAAAATTTTGTGTAAATTAAATACTTAAATTTTAAGGGCTTCCAAGACAATATGAGTAATGCTACCATGATGAAAATCTGAATTATCAGAAAAATAAAAACTATCTAAACGTGCAATTAATAGTTTGAAAATAGCTTACATTTTTATTTCAAAAACATAGTTTATGCATCATCATTAATTAATTCACTGACAAGTATTAAGACTTTGAATAAGTTCTCGCTGTTTTTTAGAAAGTAAAAGTGTTATTTAAAATATAAGGAATAAAAATATTTCATTCAAAGTATTGCCTGTCACTAGAGTATACTGTCTCCTATCTTTTTGTCTGTATATATATCCAAGAATCGATTCAGTTTTAAGTTTCTTCGTAAAAATGAAAGCGCTGATTAGCTAGACCGTGTGCCATCGAATGAAATAAGGGAAAATGAAGTGGGGCTATGTTAGGTGAATGCGTTGGATGGGGTACAACTTTTGCATTAAAGCAATTCCAGGTAGGTTTTCACTGGTTTTGCAAAATGGGGCCGAGTATTGTCGTGTATCAAAATCACTTTGTTGTATCTCCATTCGTATAGTGGGTGTTTTTTATTTAAGGCTTAACTCAAACGGACCAACTGAAGTTGATAGCGATAGTAAGGTCCGAATACTAATGCAAATTTAATAATACAAAACAAACATCAGTTTTAAAAATAAATAAAAATCTAATTAAAAAGGTTGCTGCAAAAGATACCACCATATAACAGAAGCACAAGATAACATTCTTATGCTAAAAGCACGTGGTGTCTTCGCTCAAATGGAGATATTTTGATTAAAATAAAAACCGAATGTTTTGTTCTTACTTTGTAACAGGTGCTTTATGCGACGTACATTGTTGCTGCGTGCAATCTCCGCGAACGGCACTATTGATCGCCTAGATACCCGCGCGAGCTGCAACCCCGACATATAATTATACAATAACGTTTCCCAAAAATCTCATGAGACTACGAAATAAGGATTGTCTACTTTCACGCACCTGCCCCTCAAGGGAGACGGGGTGACAAGGATACAGATTGCTCACCCCCTCAAACCAGGTCGGACGATTGATCTCCTCACCCCTCATTTCCAATGTCCTGGACTCGCTCCCACGTGATGACGGGCAAATACACTGACCAGCAACTTCTTGCACAGTTGTAAATAATGCAAGGAATTATTATACTACACTAAGAGATATGTTATAAAATTTTTCACTATACTTTTGAGTAAATAGGAACTGACTTGTCAAAATAAAAAAATTACTATAGTTTACAATAAAAATTGCTATTAATTGACATAAAAATTGCAACACATGTATTAATTTTGATACGTTGCAATTCGGTTAATAGTAATTTTAGGTAAAATAATCATAATTTTTACTGTAAATTATATTTTTTTTTGATTTGACAGATATATCTTAGTTTTCTTAGGAGTACAAAAAAATTCATGGAATATTTATCTCCGTATATAGTATTAAAATATCTCACTTTTACTTTTTTTATTTTAGAAATTTCAACATTGTATCCGTTGACTTAATTATTAAACTTTGTGGATTATATACATCAATTATGTTTATCCAAATATTATCATTGTAAACTACAAGTCCCTATATACGCGCAAAACGAAACTACAACGCAAACTTGGAACTACATAGCTATTACACCACAAAAGTGCGAAATTGGAATAAACGTTGTAATATCATGTTGTAAAAAAGGTTAGCATATACACACATGTATGAAATTTCTATTTACTAAAGATATAAATAAAAGAATAAATTTTAACAATTAAAAGTTCACAAAGGTCCGCATATCTATGTAGTGGAACAGTAACCAGTAAGTATTCGGCAGTTCTGAGTATTTAATTACAAATTAGAAAAAATTGCTTTTTTGCTTGTATTTTAATTCTATAAATATATTTTTAATGCAGATATTCAAATAACAGGTAAGGAATTAGTGTAATATTTCCTTAAAATGAAATACAAGGTTTTCAACTTATATATATACAACATAGAGCTTTATTAGCATTAAAAAGAAAAAGCTTTAGCGAGATAACCAATAAATATTTATTACATATGAAATAAATTACTATATTTATATAAACAAGAAGTCAAAAAGAACATTATTTTTTAATGTCAATCACATGCGTATAAAGCGTTTTTAATTTTTCTTACGCAGAGAAAAATTAGCATGCACTCTTGTTGAAATATCAACAGAATTATAGTAAATCTTTACGTATTTGCAGTGTTCTAGATGCCACTTAATATAATGTATAGCCTTACTAGTATATGTCTAGTGCAGATGTAGAAAATTCGTTACTATAAAAATGCAATCTGCAGATCAAGCACCGGCAAGGACTACTTTCAGATCTAGTAAAATCAAGATACATCCGCGATAAAAAATGTAATCCAGGGTTTGAACATAAATGTCTGCGAACATATCTTAATGTCTTTCTTATGATGATTTTTTTATTTTTTATACTTGATTTACTATATTACAAATTAATAATTACCGATATTATTAAATATTCGATTAATCGAATATAAAACAGAGTAAAAAAGGTACTAAAGATGGTGCTATGCATTGCAGATAGAATTTGCACTTTATATTACAATAAAGGATTAGTAAAGCTAGTATACATTATTACCAGCCAAAAGATGTTAATTTATACTTAGTGTAGACGAGGAATGTAAGGAGAAGATTGTGTCCAGGTGTAAGTGAATGATACTTTTGCTGTGTGTGTGTGAATGATTTGAATTCTTACATTTGTATTATTGGCAGGTACAATATAAGGTCTACTTGCTCTGAACGCGCCTACCGCGGCCTATCCCCACTATCGGGGTCCTCCTTGGCCTATCGCCATAGCCGGACACTCGTCCATTTGGCGGGAACGACGGAAAAACAGCAGTGCCGGAAACTATACGCCAATCCGCGCACCTCCACTCGCGCCCTTCGCATGTCAGGCAGGCCACGACATATGCCCTCCTCACACCGGTGTAAAGATGCCGAAGAGGCCCACCTCTATATTTGAGCCAAGAGCTTGCCCTCTGCGTAACGTCAAAGGCAAGTCCTCCTATCAGACCTTACGATTTCTCGCGCCTGCCCACCGGCGACCGCCAGGCTTAGGTGCACAGTCGCCCCGCCCGCGAAGATCCCCTGTCCAAAAGCTGCGCTCATTAGCCCGTTTTCCCGCCATATCAATGTCCGACTCTTCGCGCGCATATATTAGCAACATTCGTGGCGTTCCATTGGTGATTACCTTGGTCGTTTACAACTACAATATGTAAACATGTAACAATATTGTTAGAGAATTAAGATATATAATCTATTTATTAATTTTAAATAAAATAGATATTCAACAGAAAATATATGTTTATAAATAATTTACTTGTAAAGATTGGCAAAGTAAAAAATATAAAAAGAATAATCTAAAATATTGTTTAAAAATTGAAAGCCAAAAAATATCTCATGATTTTAAATTTCATTAAAGTTCTAACTATTGATAATATAGGCAGGCACAAGGGTAAGTATTTTACTGAATGATAGAATTATAAGTTAATCAAGATTTCTAATCATTAAATCTATTTCTTGATTCATTATAAAATATAGTAAATTAGTGTATAACAGAAAAAACGTATACACATATAAACATATAAATATATAAATATGTAAATATATAAACATATTTTTTTATATTACAGTCAAAATGTAAAAATTTAAATAAATATACATATATACTTAAAATTGTTTAAAGATTTGCATCATAATTCCATTGTATGAATGTTAGTGATGTATTTTCAAAATAGAAGTCATTTCATTTACATTTAAAAATCTAGAGAAATGATTGACAATGAAGTAATTGAAAATATTTCTAGCAGAAAAGAAAGAAAAGTGCATAAATAAGGAAACCTGCTTTACTATAAATATGTAACCTTGAACCTTATAAATACACATACACGCGACAAGTTAATGAGTCTATATCGTAAAATACTAAATTTAATAGCTAATTCTAAAACAAAGAATTATATAATATTAAATATTAGAATTTAATATAAAAAAAACTTAATTAAAATCTCAAATTATTAGCAAAAATAAACTTTTTACACAGAAAAATATAATTGCTTTCTATTTCTATAATTCTTTTTCAGATAATTCTAATACTAAAAATCATTCAATAAAATTTATTATGCCATTCTACAGACGTCTACAATCCACGTTTAATTTTTTAACATGCTAAATTTTTCCCGATTACTTCAGTTGACTATAAAAATGACATTACAACCTTTGTACTGAGACGCATAACCAATATACGGGTATGTGAGTAAAAATAGTAAAATTATAAGCCGTATTTTTTCTTTGCCCTCCTCTCATCGTAATTCGTTAGATATTAACTTCTGCTTAAAAATAGTCCACGTTTTTGAAAATTGTCTTGCTAACTGCTCTTTTCCACTTTCATCTAACTTATACAAATCTAAAAAGATCCTAATAATAAAAATTCTATTTTTTAGTGTTTCACAAAATTATATACGCATTTACAGCCTACAGAGAAACTTGAAAATTAACTGTCTTCCAATCTAAATTTGTTAGACATTTACTATTTTCTTTTGGCGAAATTAGTTGTTCAACTTTTGTTGAATTTTTTTTCTGGTGTACGTCAATATATACATACAGAATATATATTATCAAATTGATTTCTATATTCGCAATTAATCAATTTGCAATAAATTATCGGTTCAAAATTTATAAATTTGTAATCATTATTAGTTTATTAGTTAATGAGATTTCTTTGAACTAAATTTTGTTAATTGTTTTTAATAATAAAAAAGTTTATAATATTCAAAAAGTTTAAAACAGTCAAAGAAATGAAAAAAGATGTATGATCAACGTTTTTATCTAACAGCATAAATAAAAATCTGCAATACAATTAGCATCCAAGCCGTTTGACTTCATAATATAAGTATCAAATGGCTTTAAAATGCGTCAGTAAATACCAAGAAGCTAATTAACAGAAAATAACTTACACTTGAAAAGCAATTTAACTATATTTTGGCTAATTACTGTTTATCATTGGTTTTAAAAATACAAGAAGATAATTAATATAAATTCCCTTGAGTAATTAACATATTCTCCATTTTATACATTAGGTAAAAAAATGAAATATTCTGTGAAAAATAATATTATTAATTTGATATAAATATATATGAGAATTAAATTTCACAGTTCTTGTCAGTTATCTCTAAAGATTACTAATTTTTATTGTAACAATTAAAGTATCATTTACATTTATATTATATATTGATATAGAAAATTATTTACAATGTAGTTGAGATATATCGTTAACAATCATAAAAGTACGTGGCAACAGTAAAACCAGTAAATCCTAAGAGAAACAAAAAAAAAACAAAATTAAAAATAAATTATGTAATGCTTTTGAATTATTGTGTTGTTGCTTCGTATCGTAATATTATACGAGAAAATAGAACATAGAAAATGTACATAGAAAATTTCAATCAAATTTGTTTTACAATTCAAATTGTTTTTACTACATGTACTCGTGTACAATTTATTAATATAAAGTTTTATAAGAGGTAGCACTAAAAATACTAAAGTTGAAGCAAATTACACCAAAGGAAAGTTTTACTCGTACTTTTTTGTAATTCACATACTTAAATTAACGTAAAGCATATATAAATATTTTTCGAGTTTTTAAGCTTAATAAGTAAAAAAATAATATAAAGCTTGTAATACCAATAAATATCTTGTTTTATTTACATTTGTATATCTGCTGCAGTTATTTTACATGTACGTGAAATAGAGTTCCTAGAGAATATGTGAAAAAGGTAATCGACAATTTCAGCTAGAATAGGCGCCAATTCCCCATGAGGAGTACGGGTGTAATGTTTATATATGCATGTCGTAATTAAAGATTTACGGGGAGAGAAATGTCTTCTTATGTTTCAGACCGAGAACAGATTTTAAGGCAAGGTGTAGAACGCGCCTTTCAGGGGCGGTCGTGCGTCAATGCTAGGTGGTTGATACTTTGCACGTATTTTCGATCTCAAGATTAAAACAATGTCGCGACCTGGCGTTCTAATTCCACGATTTTAAAGCGTGCCGAGTTTCTCGCTCTCGCTCTCTATCCTTTCTCTCAGTCGCGCATGTGAGTTGGAATTAGTGCAGGAAAGATGAAATTTTGCTTTGAATAGGATGTACGCGCGGCTCTTTGAAATTTTGACGGCGGAAGGAAATGTCTAAAAGGACGTTGTTAATATTTATGACTCGAGTATTCCACAAGAGGATCGAGAACATATACATCTCAGACTTTATTTTTATGGAAGTTTCCGGTTCGTTGTGTTTTGTTGTGATTGTCAAGAGAGGTTTAAACTCTTGGATAACGTTTAATTGGAGCACAATGTTACGCGTTGTAACTTCTAAGCGCCTAAGATGAAGCATATTGGCGATACCACGGAAATTAATGGGAATTGGAATTATTGATACTGATAAAAAGTGGATAATTATAAAAGAAATTGAGTTTAAAATAATACATAACTTGCAATATAAATTTTTAAAACTTTTGTAATAAGCTGTTGTTTAAAAAAAATACATATTGATATTTTTTTGCATCATTAGATAGTATCTTTTTCTTCTTCTTTAATACGACATAATAAAACACAGTGCGTAGCCTTCACTTCATAAGAAAATGATATATTCATAAACTGTCTATAGTTAGGTGACTAAAAATTCATAAATTTTTACGAGGATTTGTGTGCATAGAGATGTCATGTAAGCTTTCATTGTGCGATAATGATTATCGCTGTTAAATTACACTGAGTTTTAAATTTTCAGTTTTAAAAATTCAAATGGTAAATGTAAAATGTTAAATTCTTTAGATTGCGAATAAAATATTCTCGAAATGTAAAGCAGTTCCAAGAAAAAAGTGTGTTACGAAATATTCTGTACCCTTTTTGATAGTAGAGTATTTATTTAAAACAATTTGATACGGTATTTTGTAACACAGGGTGTCAGTTTATTAATAATTAGATATAAAGTGATAAACCTAACTAAGCGACTAAAAGTAATTTGCAAAACTGATGCGTAAAGGATCTGAAAATTTAATTATTTGATCCGGGCCGCCGGTATCCCTTGGTAACTTGCTTAGCTTTGGACACGATACAGCAATAATCGGAAGGAAGATTGCCCCATTGGAGTGCAAAGAAAGTATAGAAATTTGCGGAAAAGCGACACTAGCGAGAAAGGAGAAGAGTTTGCAATATCACTTATCCAACGAGAGGAGCTTGAGCCCCTGTACCGAGGCCAACTAGCAAAAGGTAGGATGAAAAAAGGAAAGGGAGCGCAAGGAAGGGGCGGGGGAGGCGGGGCGGGTGGGGGGTACCTTAGCCCCCGGATCTCCTGGAGGCCGGGGCCTCGCGGCAGCGGGTCGGGCGGGTTGCCCGGGTGTGGGAGGCGCGCGCGGCTCTCCCACATGTTGCGCGTGGCTCGGCGGGCGGTGGGCGCCCGGGCCAAGACAACGCACCCCCTCCCTTCGGCGGCGGTGCGCGGCGGCGGCGCAGCGGCGGTGTCGGCGGAACGACCCAGCCTCGCCGCTCTTCCGGCCTCAGTTCCGCGGATGCCAGCGGAGAGCGCGCACCCACCGCTCCTGCCCTCCGCTCCGAGTCCCGTGCCCTCCGCTTCGAGTCCCGTGCCCTCCGCTTCAAGTCCCTTACCCTCCGCTTCGAGTCCCGTGCCCCTCGCGAGTGAGTGCCCGAAGGCAGCCGCCGCCCCCGGCGCTATGTGATCACCGAGCCATGAGCTCTACCGAGGGGCTGCTGCAGCCGTTGTCGACCCCCAGGACGTGGACCCCGTGCCGCCGCTGAGCCGCGCTCACCAGTTGCATTCATAAGGTGAGCAGGTCGCCGCCCCCGCGCCCACTTCTTTTCAATTTTCTCGCGACCCCCCAATCCCCCGAATCCCCGGAAACTCCGGAACCCTCCGACCCGCGGTCGACGACAGATACGCCGCACCGCCTTTCTTCCCTGTGCCAGGTCAGCTGACGCTTTACGACTCGGAACGCTCCTTTGTCCGCGCGGGCAAACTACCGTGACCTCGGCTAAAAGGATCCAGCGGAGGTCCAGTGCTCAGCCTCCACCTCCGCCTTCGCCTATGCCCCCGTCTCAGCTTCATGCACTAGGGGATGTTCTTTTTTGATTCTCTGGGCTCGCTCTTTCTCTCCCGATACACAATGCATCGATAGGATTGTCGGTCTAAAAAGATCAATTGAACGCAAACCAAAGTTCACTTTCCGAATTAAACGATTGACGTCCAAATTGTTGTTGACAAGCGAACACCGAGTGAATGTCCAAACGAGCGATTTGTCAACTACTGTTACTTGCACGTTCGGCTGCTCGGATTTGGTGCTTTTTTAATCATACCTAATCTTTTCATTGAAACGACGGCAATTTCTTCCTGCTGGTAAGATGCGTCGTTCTGCATTTTGTATTATCACATTACCATGTAGTACACGAGTAGAGAATGAGTGCTTTATTTGATCATTCCGATGCGCTTTTTCACCTTGTTATTTAAATTCTTCCGTACTATAATCGGATGAATACATGCACCTTTATTATCCCGTGAAGTTGAGTGTTCTCTATCAACGAAATATCTGAAAATTTAATCAAGTGTTTCGATGCAAATAGTTTCCAATAAATTCTCCTTGGCATTTAATATTTTGTAATTATGTTCACTGGTCGTCTATTTTGCAAATTTTATAACGAAACCAAGATAATATAGTGCAATCAACTTTACAGTAGCATCAAAATGGCCCACGAAGATAAAGAAATTTTCTCTCGCGTTGAATGCAATTTTCCGAGAGACTTGCCTTTTAATCATCCCCGGATGACTAAAGATTCGGGGAAAAAATGTCCACGTCATAAAAAGGAGGCGGGAAAAGGGTGGAAAGTGTCCCTCGAAGCTTACAAGTTTCGATCTAGCAAATGTCACTCACCGGCTTCCCCATGGGTTCCCCCCGGGCAAGCGACGTTCGAGCGGCAGTAGCAAGATGCCGAAAAGTCCGGGGCTGTCGGGAAAGACGGGAAAGATGGGAAAGCGGACAGTGGGCGCGGAGGTCCCTCAAAGGGGTGGCCGAGGAAAACTTAACGGCGCGCGCGTGTAATGCCCGACCAAGCGTGTAATCGCACGGGGGCGAAGGCCGATGGCGCGGGTATTAATAAAAACGGGTGAGAAAGCCGGCCGCTCTGAGAGCTTTTCGTCCCCAAGGGCCGACGCTCTCAAGGTCGGGGAAAATTATAGGCATAATTAGGTTGCAACCGAGTTTATTCTTGCTGGCACTGCGTAATTTCGATGCTCGCGCGCTTCTCCTGGACCACCGCGCTGAGGCTGGAACATCTTTGGCGCGCGTCTCACGCTCTCGTAGATGCCGCTCATCGTGCCGACTGTTTCTTGCGAAAGCTTTTTTTAGCTGTTACGTTGTTAGCTATGTTATACCTTAACTGCCGCGTTTCTCAAAGACCAAGTTCAAATGGTTCCAAGTACAATAAATCTTGGAAAATTCGACTGAAGATGAAAAATTTGCTTCTGATATGTTTGGTCTTGGCAAATACGTTGTTCAAATTTTATTTCGCCACTGTGTTTTCATCCTCACTACTCAGCGGAGTTAAAGCGCGAGCAGTGTGCACATCAGAGTTTACAGTCCGGCGCTGACGTATACGAGTTACCCTAAATTCGCTACACGATGCAATACACCACTCTCATAAGTGCCGTATACTCATGCTTTCTTCATATGCAACATACACGTGAACTATTGCGAAATACATTCATCTGTAAACGAGTTATGTTTGCATTAAAATCCGTATATTATTTAAGATATTATCATCGTTAAGAGTGTCTCATATAACCTCAAGAAATTCTATATTAATAATATTATTTAGTATAAATCTTACACAGAAACCCTGTTCGTATTGTATAAAACCATATTCAAAATTAAATTGTAAATATTGCAAATAGTGACTGTCATTTCCATGTCTCATTGCATACTAAATACATTACACTAACTCAATCATTAATATACCTAATATTTATATCGGCAATATTGTTGTATTTTTATAATAGAATTTCAACGTTTAATTCAAATGTTTCACAATATCATTTTATACGCCCGTGAGGCTTAAATATCTGTTCGAGTTATTTCGGTAATTCTTTAAATTATCTTCATATATAGCGCTTCAATTACTTTGATTGCTCTCTTTTTTATCTTTCACTAAATCTGTTTTTTTAAGTATTTGATTTTTATTGAAAAAACTATATACTTTGCATCGAGCAACGTTTTTTTCCATTTTGATGTTTAACGTTTTTATGCATTTATTTGATTTAATACGATAATGCCTTTTTATGCATCTTGTCATAAGTTTCTTTTGCTCGTAAAAGCAACTATTATGTTATAGGTTCTAATAAACCTATATACACGTATTAACTCATTTTCATCTCTAGCATACGAACATCATTCCGCTTAGATTTTGCTGTAGTTTCAATTGTTTTGTATAGTATTTCGTTTAAATATAGGGTGAAAAATACAAAGTTGAAATGATTGTTAAAGAGTGATTATTAAAATGATATACTATCCAATCATAGGTACAGTATCGCATGTTTAATCAATTAGGCACCAATCTTTCCGAATCACAAAAACTATGTTCGCAAGATTTAATTAACTAAAATGTGCATCGCTCGTTATTACTCGCTGTTTCTTCGAGATATGTATCTAACTTGTAAAAATCAGTACTTCCTCAGGCTAAGTCGACAATAAAACGCTTAGGGGACCAATCCGCCTGGTCGGATAAGGAGACACTCGGGCTAAACGTTGTTATTGCGCGAAATGCATCTTAGGGCGCGAAGGCTTCCGCTGCCGGTTGAGTGCGGGTCGCCCACGGGGGACGACACAGCGATCGGCGGCACCCAAATTCGCGCGGAGAAAGAATAGGCCGATCGGGTGATATGGGTGGGGCGGCAGCGAGAGCGAGTGGACCGCTCTCCCCTTCCCTCGAGCGTCAAGCTCTATTTTAACATCTCCCGCGCGCGCTTTATTTCGATCAGGGCGCCTCGCGAGGCAGTCGGCGCCTTCGGCAGGAATGGAGACGACGCCAGCTGCTAGAGGTGAGTGCGTCTCCCCGCGACTCTTCCGCCATTCTGCCTCCGATGGCTTTCGGGGAGCTATAGCTCTGCGCGATATCGCATAGGTACGTGAATATTGGCGCGAGTGTGCGGAGTTGCCCGTCCTTTTTCCGGCTTGGCGAAATTAGCGTTCGACTAGGGCAGGGCTGGCTCTGGGGCGGGTGAGCGGCAACGGCTTAAGCGTCACCGCCTCGCCAAGCCGATAATTCCGAGTCGAAACATCGACGGGATATATACCGCCTAAGCCGTGGAAAAAAGAATTCAGGGAATCCGTGCTTCTCGGAAGATGAATGCTTGTTTTCTTTCCGCCAAAAATATTAATAATAGATCTTCTTTCTCCGTACGGCTTCTATTCCACAGAGAAAGAAGAACCACTTCAACTGTTCCGATTGACAACCAAATTATTCACTAGAAGAACGCCGTTCTTAAACAGTCTATTTTATTGCTATCAACAAACATTAAATAAATTAAAACACCGGATTATTCAAATCGTATCGCTTACATGAGCCTCGCAGATTTATCGATTCTACTTTGTTTTTGAGAAACGCGAAGTTTCCTCCGCGCATTCTGAAAACGACGGAACCGAATAAATTAGTCCATCTCACAGTTAGTCAGTTAAAAGTGGAACTTTTAAATTAGTTTGCATTACATCGGCAGGACATAATGAGCAGCTTTTAAACCGTATTGTTACTCTACGCCAGTACCAGTGGCAGTATTGCGCGAAATCACATCGATAAGGTACTATCGTCCAGTAGGCTGCTGATAAGGTGCTCGTAAAGTGCCGAAAATCGATAGAATGCCGGTGGTGATAATCAAGGATCATACGTTGGAGATTCCTAGCAGCTCTTCGAACGAGTTTCCTTGTCAACTATTTGCTCCTATTATATTATTTATTATGTATTATGTTATTTTATTATATGAATCTTGCATAAAAAATATGATTTTTAAAGTTTTTAATTCAAAAATTATGGACGTAATATTAAAACAAGTCTTTTAAAATATCTGTTCTAATCTGTAATAGTTCTATTAAAATTTTCTCTAGCTGCATAACGTAGATTATCATATTATATAATAAAAAAGAAAGAGATTATTATAATTTAATAATAAAGAAAAATGTTATTATTTACTTTTTGCAAATTAATCACTGCTTTCAAGATTATTGCTCAAATAAAGTAATTAGGAAAAAACTGAATGAAACAAACAGCATCAGTTAAAAAAAAACTTAATATTACGTAACGAAGTTGAACTTTATTTTCCAGTCATAAAGAATTGCAAAGTATAACATAGAACTTTAGTAAAAATTATGACTTAATCGCGGAATAAAAAACAGTCTAGGCATGCGTTTATATACTTAAGAGTTGAATTAAAGCGAGAAGTAAATCACGTTATACACGACACACGAAAAATAATTCAGCGAACGCCTCGGCAAACGTAATTTGTCTCCTCCCCACTCGGATGGTTCCTTTGTCAATTGGATCGACAAATCGATATTACCGCCACGCAACCCTCGATTTTCGCGCGTTATGCGTTCGGCCGCCAAGAGAGAATAACCCTATGACCACGTTTAAAGCATATTCTATCTTTGATTGATCGCGTCATGAGGATAACCGACACCTATGTTTGCAGTGCCTTTCGTACTCGAATGTTATAGCTGAGATCGTGAGAATAACTGCCGATCACTTTATAACATTTTTTTATAACACTTTTGAAATTGTACTATTGTTGGCATAACTTTTGAACGTCATTACAACATTTTTCTCGGTCTATAGTGCCGTAAATATAACTCCTGACTATATGCTTTTAACACTTTCTTCATTGAGGGATATTCTCGCTGCGATATTCCTGCTTCTATTCTTAAATGCTCTAAAGATCAGGCCTACGGCAATGCTTTCCGAGTTGGCGTTCTTTTTTTCCTCCCTTATGAGTACAATACTCGCAATACTATACTTTCATTCATACACGCTTAAAACGTACTCATATAACTATCAGTACAAAATAAATAATATACATATTTATTAAAATAAATTTAAAGACTTTATACTTTGTAACGAGTATCTAAAATATGATCTGAAGTTTACGAAATTTAATGAAAATTATAGTTGTATTAACTTTTACCCGCATATATTCGATATAATAATTCAATTTGAATTTTTTATTTTGCTATATATAAACATAATGCTATTTAATATTCATATGGTTTATTAAAAGATGAAGAATTCACATAAAAAAATTATCAATATTTTTTTATTATATTCTGTATAATGATTGTGTCTCTGTGTTAATTACTGCTCATAAAGTAAATTTATGTTCACAAGGTTTTGATTATAGTTGGTGTTGATTATTACTTAATATTTTCAACAGTTTGAAAATCTTGAAATGTAACTATACTTTAATTCGGCATAATTATCTAGGAAACATATTTTTATAGTTTATGTTAATGTATTATGTATATAAGATAGACCTTTTGCTTTTTAATACAACATAATCTTATAGAGATGTATTCCTCAAAAAATGTTAAACCTACATAACCACAAAAGTGAGTTATATGAGACTATGAATTTATTGTTTCGTGTTAGAAAACAACTTTCATAGTTTCATTCATATCTGCTTGCTGAAAAGGTGATGGTTTTGCATCCACAGAGTCTTTTATGCCATCAGAAAGCAGTTTCATATAGTTGTAATTTTTAAAAATAGAAATTTTTTTGAATAATATCTGTCAATCAGCAGTAATATTTTTGAAATAAATGAGGGTTTAAAATTTTTTAATTTTATTTTTTTATCATGCAATAAATCAAATAAATTTTTATTTAAAATGGCCGTTTTTACAATAAAACATATGAACTTTTACTCCAAACATTTAATAGCGCATTCAATATTTACGCGTTTCTGTACTGTATGTCACCGGTTTATTGTAGTCGATCGTGATACAGCGAACTTGCAAATGTTGCGGGATTTTTTAATAATATTCTAGCTTAGAGTACATACCTTTGTTCATGATGCAAGAGTCGGAAATCGTTACAGAATATGGAGAGGCGAAAATCAGTGAGCGACAGAAATTTTGACTCACAGGTACTTCGTGTCGGGAAATAAGGCCGCGGAAAGTCTGAGGCATCATATCTGTGAACGAGAAGCAATTGTCGGTCGGCATATGTGCTACCGCTGGCGTTTTTCAAGCTGCTCGACATAGCAACGATAAATCGTGCGCTTACCCGACTCGACTCTCTCGTTCTTCTCTTCGGTGACTTGGAAATGGTTCAAAGCATTTAAATCTTTCCTGGAGAAAAATCGTACGAAAGGAAAGCGGGCTACATGGTGAGCGCACGATTCAGACTAAAACACGAGTTTAATAAAGAGCAGTTTTCCTAGTATAGGCCGTGCTGATTGCTCGTTGTTTTCGATGACGGCGGCAATTAGATATAGAAGACAATTCTATCACAGAATGGATTGCAATCGGATTATTTATGCAGATGTGCTATCTAAATATTAACGTTTTTAAAATGAATCGTAGGAAATGGTTGTTCCAAACGTATCTTGTTCCTTGTAACTTGCAGCCAACGTTTTGTTTGAATTACAATTATGTCAAATTTTATGTCAAATATGAAATTCTACAGATAAAAGCATAAATTGAAAATTTCGTTTTATTTTTGACTTGTTATTACCATTTTCTTTCAGTTTTCTAAAAATAGTACGTAAAAGTTTTAATTCTCTAAATACTTTCACTTACGTTTATCTGCAAAATTAACTTTCCAGAAAGTTTAATTTAAACACATGGCATTTTCCAGGCAATTTGGTTTTATATCAAAAAGTTCAGAAGATATTTAGTAGTTTTAAAGTAGGGAACTTGGTAAAGTCACAGTTAACTTCACTACTATTAACAAATAATTTTATATTTTGATGAATTTAGTGAAGTCTAGAACAGCGTTATATGATTTAAGCATAAAATTACTATGGCCGTTGATCTGCACTTTTTACTCTTGAAATTTGAAATTTTAAGCAGTCTTTTTATGTATGATTATGTAAAAATTTTACTTCTTTAGCGACAAATGGAATCTTTCTCAAATAGATGTATAAAGCATTACAATGTAATTTTTAACATTATTCATTTATATTATTAAATTAATTTTTGTTTCTTTACATTTGACTTAAATAGTTTTAATTTATGAGATTAAATGTGTTCAAAAAATGAAAATTGTGATCTATAAATGTTGATATAATATTGTAATATATTTACCCTAATTAATGCAATCATTATAGTGCATCTTTTAAAATAATAAACAAAAATTTTGTTTTTAAGAATACAAAAATTGTAATCATTATTTTTCTAAACATTCTAAGTGCTTCGCAGTAGCAAAGAAACTAACGCAAATGCAGTTTATAGTAGATTGCTATTGTACAAAATCAAAATAAAATGATTTCATTAATACAATATTCTTGGAATAGAATTAATAAATAATTGTCAATTTATATCAATATCAATGAATAAAAAAAATTATTTATAAAGTAATAGTTTAATTTCAAATGATAGTACTAACAATAAGTCGAAGTATACGAATTTACATTACTTGTATATAAAGAAACGATAGGATTAACTGTTTAGTACACAAACAATAGTTGCGATTAAAGCACTAAACATTTGGGTAAACACTAGTAAACTGTTGGGTAAATGTGTATTTAATTGTCAGGTTGCTATAGAAAGAGAATAAATAATGTTCAATGTTCATTTACTTAACATTAAACTGCAGATTATTTGATAGGTCTGTCGCATAAGCGTCAGAGAAAAAGTAATCGTTGAATCAAAGTTTGAGGATTTTTCTTCATTTCTATTCCATATAGCTTTGGTATAACTATAGTAAAGAATCGGAAGGGAGAAGTCAATTATCTTTCTGAGGCTATTATTCGTAAGAGGCGATGAAAGGAAGAGTTAAATTTATGGTTCGGATCAATGGTAAAGTGGTGCCAAGGAGCTATTTGACGTAATGAAAGATCGAGCTTGGCGAGCTAGAGCTGCACTCTAAATCTACAGTATAGATTACATTAAAAGGGGCGATTAAATCAATTCCCTCTACATAAAACCGCCGTCGAGTTGATTAGGCACAAACCAATCAATCTGTAAAAAAAGAAACTAAGCAAGGTGAATTTCGGGGAAAGGGGGACAGGAGCCGCCTGTCAGCTTACCCATCAGTGCAGCGTTCAAATCCGGCGATACCGGGGGTTCGTTGGGCGCAAGTGCATCGGTGTGATGCCCGGGGAAGCGTTGAGCGGGCGCTTGGGGCTCCACGGGCGCTTCTGGGAAAGGCGGGCGAGGCTTCTATTTATACAGCCACGGGCATATCATTAAGTGTGCGACCTTGTCCGAGATCCGGCGCGCCGAGAGCTCCGAGGGCCCCTTCTTATTATAATCGCGCGCCGGGCGATAGGGGGCGAGCGAGATGATCCGGCGCAACAAGCGCCATTGGCCGTACAAAGGCTGCCTGGCGGGTGTCCAACTTTCTCTGATCCGCGCGGGTCGAGGAACCCGGCGTTTATTCTCTATTCGCGCGCCTGATTCGTCGGCGCAATGCACTTTCGCCGACGACATCTGCCGAACCGGCAGCGCTTCTCGGCAAGCCGAGCGCGGCTTCCGCCCATTCGTAAACACCAAGCTGTTTTCTTTAGCGCTTAACGGGCGCTTTTTGACACCGCGCCACCGCCGTGATACAATGTTTACTACCAGTCGGAGCTTGCGCCTCGGTTATGCCCAGATTGCATCGTGTCCGCTTCGAGCCGGTTTTAAAATACGACGCGCCGCAGTGTTCTTTACCCCCCTGCATTTACCGAATGATTAAAGAGCCGTTAGTTTGCGGCCTTCTCGAAATAAATTGTATCTGGATTGTGTCAATTAGGAGCACTCGAGTAGGGTTCGCACGTGCTCGGCCAATCATCCGCTCCGAAGATCTCTTGTATACCATCAGCGTGGAGAAACACCTAGATTCGGATCGGCCCTGCGCTCATAATTTCCACTGATTATTTGCTTTTCTAATTTCTAATTTTACCCTCGGAGCCGCTTTTGAAATAGCTTTCGACGTTCAAGGTTCAAAAGATTATGTCGAAAAGCAAAGCTTGAAATCCAAGAAGTGTTGCGTTAACGGACCGATCCGTGTTCCAATCCGCAGTTCGAAGCCCCAAGTGATCGATAGCTCCCAAAAAGCCCGAGGACATCGCGCCACGGGCCATCGAGTACGCAAGAGGAGCCCAAGTACAGGAGCGAGTGCGCGCAGGGATGCCGAAATATGAGCGTGGGCTAGATGCAGGCAGTGCGTCGGCCGATTTCTTGCCGCAGGCGAGTCAACGGACGGCGGAGCTGCGGGCGGCCGCGGGCCGATCGATGCTGCGCCGTCGCCCTTTAATTCGCTCCTGGCGCTCCGCTCCTCGGGTCTGTGCGGGGCCGGGGCATTAATTAAAAGCGCGCGAGCTGGCGCGGGCTAGCGGACTGCAAGCGCCGCTGCTTTTTAATGAAAGCCCGCAGCCGGGGACGTTTGTTTCTCGGGCTTTTTGGGGGCCGCCAAGCGTGACAGCTGGACGCGCGCGCGCGCGCGGCCTTCATTTTCGCGCGCAAGAATTAGCGGGCGCTTTCATTAACGGGGCGGGCGCCCCTGTAAGCGATCCCCCGAGCAGCTGTTGTTCCGCCCGAGTTAATAGATCCCTCGGCCGGACTGTAGCGCTTTTTCCAGCTGGGGCGATGCGCCGCGCGACCGGGGCGCCCCCTCGCACCGCGGCCAGTCTCGCTGGCCCGGGGCGATCCGCGGGGCGTTCGCCCACGCGAAATCAATTAGACCGAGAGGCGCCGCAGGGATGCGCGCGGCACTTGGACCCCGGAAATAAAGGTCAGCGCATCGGGCGGAGCGGCGCGTTTTGCGGGCGAGCTTGCACGCTCGCCGGCTCTCGGGCGTTCGGCGGCGGTACGCTGGGTTCGTTACCCGCGGCCGAGCTGTCCGTAACCCGCTGCTTTCCTTCCGTGCCGGCGTGGAAGCCGACGCAGCGGCTGGGGCGGGGGGATTGGAGAGGGTTGCGTGCGCCCCGGCTGCCGGCGGCCACGCGAGCTGCCGGCTTTTTCCCCGCAGCCCCCGAATAAGCCGCAGCCGCGTTTGATCGAACCGCATTTCGGCGCTCCCGTCGTTCTTTCCCGCACCCGGCCGGCGGACTTTTGCAAATTCGGCCCTGTGCGTTGGCCGCGGTGGCTCTGTGTGCACCGCTGGCGGATCGCTCGAAGTCCGCTCGGGCGCGGAATGAGCCGGACTCGCGGGGGGCTACTTGCGGCGCAACTTTTAGCGGCGCGCGCAAGCGCTTCGTAATAACCCCCAATAGCTGGTAATGCCAGTTAATCCGTCCGCGTATTTCCCCGGGGATCGATCCGATATCTGGCGCCACGGTTAACCGCCAAGTGCCAGATTATGTAGGCGCAGTTATGGCCTTGTAAACGAAAGCTCCGGCATGCGCGTCGCGCGGCAAACGACTTTTCATCAAATTAACCATTAGCCTAGCGGGTAGTTACGACACGGCACGCGGGAGGTTTACGCGCGCAAAGTACGGCAGAAAGGGCTTCCTTTCTTTTCAATCGATATAGGCAGTTACGGGGAGCATTGGCTCCCAGTCCCATCGGGAGAAACACTTCTCCGGGTAACTCTACGCCGGCGATCAATATCTGGGTAACTCGGGCAAGACTATAAAAAAATGTTAGTGGCGCGGGTGGCGGACCGAAGGGAGAGAAGGGAAGATTCACCGGCACCGGCGCACTCTATCAGCCTCTCCCAATTAAAAACGTATAAAGCAAAGGCCGGGGCGAGGAGGATTTGCCCCCCGGTATCCCCAGAGTCGCACGCACGCACCCTACTCGTGAAATTCGGCCCGGGCGCAGACGAGGGCCCAGCCGTGTCCTAGACGCCAATCGCGCCGGCCAGGGGCGCGTTAAAATACCGAAGATTAGAGTGCGGAAACGAGGGGCGACGCGTCTCGCTGCCGAAAGAATCGATAAACCCTGCCGAGGGCGCACGTGACGCGCGAGCTCATGAGTGAGTCGGGAGGCTAGGTACGGGAGGAGCCCGGGAGCCCCGCCAGCTGCTCGTCTCGGCTCCGCCCCCGGCCGCCCCCGAACGCCCCCGTACGTCCCCGGACGCCCCCGCAAAAAAACTCGGCGCGCCTCGATGAAAGGGAGTCTCCGCGCCCCGTGCCCCGTGCTAATTGGCTTTTGTCCCGCCCGGACAATGCAAAGGCACTCGCAAAAGTCCGACTTGGCTCCCGCGGCCGTTCCTGATCTCTTCGATCGGAGCCTCCTCTCGCCCGGCAGCCACTCCACCTTCAAACTTCAATCCTAACGACTTCTTTCCTAGTGCACCGGTCTATATAAATTATACCTGTGCTCTGCGCTTAAGATTACCTTCATTCGGATGCCGTCCATAGATACTCGGTACACGAGTAGGCTCCAACTACTCCAAATACTTGAGATGTTGATTTCATCGATTGCTCCTCACAACGGACGACTCTTCGAATTAAATTAAGCTACTTTTGAGCTTCCTAATTGCTCTCTTGCACTTTCTGCAAGACTAAATCATTCGCTGTAATCTCGGGCAATTATTCCTGGCCCACCTCTCGACTCTCAATGGGCTTTGTTCTTTTTAATTGAGCGAAAATGTTTTGCATTTATGCTGTTATCTCACAAACTAGTTTAACCACTTGGTTATATTTCCTTTACCGCTAATTCGCTTATTTCACTTTTACTAAGAAAATATATCTAACTGTCGTTTTAGTTTATGGAAATTTTATCTTATTAAATTATGCGTGAGTTATTTATCTGTATCACATGAATACTGTTGCCTGTATTGCATGATGTTCATCTTATTGAAAATCAAATTTGTCAAATGTAAATATATGTACATACATATTTATTTATTCATGACATAAACAGGTAGCCATTACATTACTAATTGATTTTCAAACATAATTCGATCATACAAATTGATTTCAAATTAATATCAATTAATAATTCTTCTTATAAAATAAAATTTACTTGAACAAATTCATAATTTTCAAATGATTTAATTTTTTTCTGTGCTTTCCTTCACTCGCTATCAATATATTTTTAAATAAAATCGTATTTTCCTTGGTCGAAAAATGTCTAATTAAACCTTCACTTCCTGTTATTATGAAAAATTTCCATAGATAGCAATTTGATTGAATAATCAGCATTGTGATTAAAATATCGTCAACAGTTCTACTATACAGGAACGAATACATACGGATATCGAATTAATTGCTTAGTAAAAAAACACCCTCAAATATTTGGATGTAATTTATGAGAAAAGTGATAATGACATTAATTTTTGATCAAATGTCACACAAATACTTTTATGTGCATTTAATGAATAATTATCATTCGTCGTTATAGGTGTGTAAATTTTCTAGGGCAATTTCCTGAGCTTGTCGACGAGAGCGGGCGACATAAATTACGCAAGCCTTTCAAAGTCTCAAAGACAAACTAACATTAATCCAACGTTGGCATTGTGGCATCAGATTTCCCGAATATTAATGGAAAGTCATTGTTTCGCTAGCGGGCGCTTGTACGGGAAAAAAGGATTGGTGCAAAAATCTCCATCCGGCTAAATCGTTCCTCTCGCCCTGGGGCCGGAAGGAGCACGAATTTATCATAATTGTTTCACGTCCCTGCGCGTTTTACATTTCCCTCTCGGCTTATTGTTCATTGTGGCGATGCAAATACCCTGGTTCACTGCAAGAAAAACGTGCAAAACGTCAACGCGTATCTAGTCGTATAAAAATAGGTGCGGGGTGAAACACGACATAAGGGTCACCAAGAATCACGTATCGACATAAAAAACGCTCTCGGATGCAAGGGAGGAATTCAATTGTTCGTAAGTGTATGGGAATGTAATTTGCCCTCGACACTTATCTGCCTTTAATCTCGATAAAAAATTGTCTGAATATATAGTATCAATTTCAACTCTTTTTAAAGTACTTCACATAAAGTCAATAACTTTTTCTCACGTGAGTGTAGCTACTCTCGTTCATAAAGTCTTTACAATTTTGTTACACAATTTATAGCTACAGAAATATTGATTTAACTATATCGATTTAATTATTTTAATAAAAATCGAGATTACTCTGTACACTGAAAAATAATTTACGATGTTTTATTTAAACTTTTTTACGGCGTTAAATAATTTGAAACTCTTTTAGAGTATCGCTTACTGTATAATAGCTTTATCAAATATCAAATATTTATAAATATAGAAGAATAAAATTGACAATAATATATGAAAAAATTAAATATTGAGATCGCTAAAAATGAAAATGCATAGTTATAATTAAATAAATTGTATTTTTAAATCAATCTAAAACGTCTAGTGCAAACATTGCAATACTTAAAAATTTGACTTTATTTAATGATTAAATGAATATTCAAACCTGCGTACTGCATAGTTTCCATTACTAACTTACGTGAATTTGACCGTGTTGCAAAATTACAAATAAAATGAGACAGATTTTGAATATTTTTCGATTCTTTAATTCTTTAATAAATGAATATTCATCACATTCTAATCTACCGCATAATTAAGTTAAATACACACATTCTGTAACAATGCGTTGTACTTTTAATGCAAGTATGATTTGACGTATCTTTCAACCATCTAAAATGCAACTTATTTCGAGTTACTTCCTAAACTAATTGAAATACAAATAAGTTATTAGTAACACCCTCATCGACCGACATCTCTTTCGCCATCTTAACACTAATTGTTTTTCTTAGCTGTGTAACCATTATGTGTTAAAATCTTTAATAAAATTAAATATTATCGAATATAATCTACTGAAAAAGCTGACCAATTTTCTTCTGTGATATAGTGAATTTAATCCGAAGACTCTATATATACTTTTATAAAGATAAGATGTAGAGTTCTTATTATTAATAACGTATATTATCATTTATTTAAAGTAGAATAAAAATATGAATTATAAAATATTATTGTTGAATCTTAACTGCAAGGTAGTGGACTATTTTCATGTAACTACATAGAGATGAAAAAAGTTATATTTTCAAAATTTATTATGTATTAGTTATATTAAAAATTCAGGTGCATTACTTTTCTAAGAACCAATATGCAGTTTTAATACAATATTAATGAAGAAACATATAACATTTTTTAACATCTAATGTAAATTGAAATTTATATAGTTTATTCTCTAAACGTTGCGCTTCGCTCTGGGTCTAACTATTAAACTCATCAGTAAAACTTTAAAAGACAAACCCTTTCTTAATATCGCATGTGCCTAAATACTATTCCAAACATAAACAATTAATAATAAAAAACTATTTATCTTATAGTTTCTTGAGCTTATATATAGAAACTTATAGCTGTTTAATTTCACAAGCAAAGTCTATTAGTGTATATATATATATATATATATATATATATATTTATATGCAGATGTCGGTATTTACAAATTAGTTCACTCGATCTAGCTAAAAATGTCTATAGTAATAGATACATAGAGCAAAAGTATCACGACTTGACTCAACTTAGAGCTGCAGAGACCAGCAAACTGTGATGAGCCATGCGCACCGGCGACATCTCATCGGAAATAATTGGACCCTCGTACCATATATGTGTCCGAGGGTCGAACGATTAGCTGTCAGGGTCGCCCGAGATGACGGCTGACGAGGAGCAGAGTTGGGGTGATTTTTCTCGGATGGCCAAGCTCTGGCAAGCCTATTAGGGCGAATATAGGTTTGCGACAACCTCAAGATAATAAAAGCGATGGCTCGATTTCACCGACGATTTCTCACGCCCTCCTCTCTATTCCGACTGGAAATTAATCGGCAGGAGGCACAACTCAAGTTATCACGAATATTGAATCGGGCTGACTATTGACCGGATGACACTACTGTGGGCGACCGTGACGCGTGGATTGTCAAGACGAAGTGGATTCTTGATTTGTAGGTCGTTGTCAGCCACGGATAATAATATACTTTTAAGTTATGACTTTCACCCAAGATCTCCGTTGAGGAGTAACAAAACCGAATCTGCATCGCATATTTCTCTTCCATTAATAGTTTTAGAAGTCTGCATTAATATATCAACTGATTTTGTAAATTAAAGTTAAAGTTGCGTGTTAAAGCTAAAATTTTATATACAAAAAAACGATAACTTTTTTTATAAATATAATAGTCCGCAAGATAAGAGTGAGTTTCGCCCGACAACGAGAAGCGCAGAGCTTTACTTACTTGTTTCCTCCACTCCTTGCAGCCCTTTTAGCGGCTACCAGTATCTCGCGCAAACAAACGTTTCGCATGCATTTTCTGCTGCCTCTTAATTTGTGTAGTCCATCCTTGGCGACATTCCCGTTCGCCGGCGGCTAACTGGGAGTGATGAATCGTTGTACAGCACTTAGGCTAATTACCTGTGACTTCCCTCGACGTGCTTTTGTCCATTGGCGGCTGCGAAAGAAACGCGCGTACAAAAACTTAGCTATTTGTTTTCGAGTTTCCATTATATTACCCAAGATTTACCATTGATTTGCCACTATAATTTACGTATGACTTAGGAGTTACCGTTTATATACCCCTATATAGAGTATTTAAACGTTTCAGAGCTGGCCACCCTGTAATCTATAACCAACAATTATAATATGCATCATTATCAGAAAAAATATCTATGAGTAAATCCATGAGATGTGCTCAATCAGTATTTTTTATTTAACGCGGCACCCAATAAAATCTCATAAAGTATTATATAATGTCGCATTGCAAGCATTGTGTTACACCAACGGAGAGAGGGTCAGGAATGAAATAATGTATACTCGTTGATTTGAAATAGATTTTATTAATTGAAGATTACTCTCACTGAAGCTCACAAGAGTATAACTCGTAGATTACGTCCGCGGTCGCGCCTCTCGGAGGTTTGGCCCTTCGCGACCCGCGCAGCGCTGTCGCATCCCGCGTTCTCCTCAGGTGTCACGCGCTCCATAACCGCCGCACGACTTCGACTTGAGAGGGCTCGTGTGTATATGCGCAGATAGCATTACTTAAACGCGAATCGCGGGAATCAGCAGCCGTCAGTCTAGGTACACTAAACCGCAAGAGAGACGTCATCTCCCGCGTCTCTGCTTCCGCATGGACCGTTCTGTGCCATGAGACCACGGGCTCGCCCCCACTTACTCGCGCACTCCACGTCATGGCTTCCGATTCCCGTGCGTCTTGTTGCCTCAGCATCCAACTCCCTCTCGCATCATACGCGGGAACGCGCTAGACTGTGATGCAGACTTTATCTCGAAAGCAGATAAATAAAAACTAGCCGCCACGCATCATTCTCTGCTTCTTTGCGCGCCTATCTCTCGATTATCATTTTATACGTTTGCTCGATGAAACAAATGGACAAGCCACACATACAATTAAAGGCGGGTCAATGCCCTGCATGCCCTGCTCTGTAGGTTATGCAGGTTCTTTAGAGCAAGCGTTCATCCTTTACAGCTTTTTGCAATTATATTGACGTCCGCGCCTGTTAAGCGGGTGCAAGTCAAACTCAGACGAGCGCTGTTGAAAGAAGGTAGTGTAGACTTCGTTAGCAAAGCCTCCAGCTTAGGGGGACAGGTGGCGATGCTCAGCTAGGACGGTACCGTGAGCTCTCCTTCGAGATGGATGGTCGTAAAAGGGGTAAGGAATGGGTTATGGTCCTTCCGAGTTCGAGAACTCCGTGGCTGATGATTTTGCCACTCAGCCGGTGGTTGGCTCTTGAGGTGACTGTTACCGTATCCAAGAGAAAGCAGCGGCCGCACAGGGCTTTGCAGATAGTCGTATGGTTTTGCCGTATCCTCTTCCTGGCCACATCTAAGAGTAAGAACGTGGTGAATTGCTGCTCTGATGGTGTGCGACTAAGATCGGAGCTCCCCGAGCACGCTCAAGGGGTGTCGCTAGTCGCTGCTAAGGATGAATCAACCCGCCTTCTTCTTCTGTAGAAGTAGAAGAAGAAGGTTCTCGTCGACAGGTCAGGCAGCCCGAGCGTCTGTTCGTGTGCGGTCTCGCATATTATGCCGTATAGGTGATCTCGCGCATACAGCGTCAATATAAAGTTATTGGCTCACCTGATGTCTGTTAAATTTCGAAAATTCATTACATTGACGTAAGATGGAGCTTTTATTACAGAAATATTTTAATTAAACTTTTTCGCATAACTGTAGTTAATCAGCAATATACATTATTCCAGGCGTGTCAAGTTTGTAAACAAGAAATATAGGCGAAATGGTTAATTATAAGATGGAGTGTTTAGAAACATCACAAGGTTGAAATAATTTTCCATGTACAGTAATGCGTCATGCACAATATTATTTTTGTAGATGCATGAAAATCAATCTTTCAAGTGTTTTTGATGCCCAAATGAAAAATTCTCCAAACAGTGCAAGATTACTATTTGGAGCACTGCCATTAATACGAAAACTATCTATTTTCATACCTAACTTCGTAATTAATATAATCAAGAAGTCTATCTAAATATGTTATTGTTTTATAAGAGAAGATGAACATTTTAATTTTAAAAAAATTTATAAATTTTTTTATACTGATTATTGTTGTATACAGGAATAAAATCAATTAATAATATAAAAATTTTATACAACTACTGTTATCTCGAGTATCTTTTAATACGACTAATAGTTATTTACAGAATAATCAAACACAAATTAATATTCTGCACTAAAATTGATACGTAGAAAACATCATCAAGATAATACTATTTTGTTCTGAAAACTTTGGGTTCCTTCCCGCTGAATTATACATGTATCGTACTACTAATAGTATTAACTAATCGAATAAACTCGAGCTGCTTAAGTCTTGTTAATCTTAAGTTTTGCAATTATTTGTAGAAGGAAGAAATCATTAATACAGAAGCAGAAGAAAACTTTCAGTTATTCCTTGACACATGTACGCGCATTGTTAGTTTTATTTATACCTTCAGTTATTTAAATGTAAATTATTTGAATAATTTATACAAATCAAAACTGATCGATTAATCGTGTTTTATGTGGTTAACTTACATTGTATTTGATCACGAGCCTGTCTTCTTAGCTCATTCATAAGGCATTTGAAGAACATATTAATTTTTATAAGACACATGTTATATCCCATAATGCGCATCTAATCTCGATAAATGTTCTACTCGACTATGCATGATCTTTTATGATTCTGTATACGTCTCGAGCTCGATATCTTATTGCCCATTCTGGTACTGTTACGGAAGGATTGCAAAGAGGCAAATCGATGAACTACTACGTTAAAGTTTAAATCAATACACGGCGTTAGTTGTAACATAAAGTGGCATGTATTTTGTAACCAACAGACCAAGTAACAGATATGATAAGACTACGTTCCGTCTCGCGGAATACTCGAAACCTCCATCTTGCGTGGGCCCGCACCGCGGCCACGACGCGATGTATACTCGCCGTAGGAAGCCTTTATATGCATCTCTAGTTCAACGGCTTCCTATTCATAGTAACCAAGCGAACCCTATAAAGCTTTCTCAAGCGCCCTTTACACTCAGAAACAATCGGTGCACTGAACTTGTGCTATTTCGCGAACCAAACATTTGATATCGAGGATTAACCAAGATACTTGGGATTCTCTTCCGGGGAACCATAAAATTATCATTGCTTTGGTAATATCATACTTTACAAACACGCTGAAAGTAAAATAATAATGACATACTTGTGTTTTATAGTAATGGTCCTGATATATATAAAGTATTTAAATAGAGATTTAAATAGATAACAGAGTCTGTTGAAAGATGAAGTTGAAATGCTCCCACAAGCTACTCAAGCAGCTGTCAGATTACGATCTTCCTTCTAGACAATTTCGCAAATTCTCTTACTTTGATCCGTTCAGATTTTAATTATTCTTCGAATCTACGCTTCTTTCAAACTCCCGTAGAAGTGAAAGATCAACAAGTGACCCTTGCGGTCTCCCTACGCTGGGACTTATATTTCTTAAGTCAAGGTCGCGTTAGATCAAATGGCTTTGAACTATTCAACGCAGTTCGAGGTAAGGGTTATGTAGTTGCCGTCTCATCTTAATGAAAACGCGCTTAACCCTTTTTCGTGGAAAATTCTTTATTCGCATACGTGGACATAAACACATATATTTTCTCGCAAGATAAAATTCTTATGTTGAATACAAAACTTTATACAACAAGATTTAATTCAATTTTTTTTTTACTTCACCCAAACATTTATTTGGCTTTTATTCATTGAAAAAGCACTTTGTCCAAAAAGATCGTTAAACTAATTGATAAACTATTTTTCTGAAAATTGAAAATTATTATATCTTATTAAAAGAATTCCAAAGCGCCTTTTTACAATAAACTCAATTTTCATAATACATCATTTATAATTTTTAAAATATTAAATCATGTTATGTAATATCGGAAACATTCTAAATAACAATTTGTTTATTTTCAAGAGGAAAAAAGACAAAAAATTGACAATGGATTTAAAACCATCTTTCAAAAAATAAATCTCGATAATCGCGTTCAATTGTTATTTTCAAGAAGAATGATTCAATTTTACTATACACATCTATTCATGTAATCTTATGTTTAGATGCTTGATAAATTACGTAAATTCTTTGGATCACTTGATTCCGCTACTTATATTCAACTTTACAGAATTACTGCGTCAATTTACCTATATAATCATAATTATAAACGCGACATTATGACAGCAGAAAAAGAATAAAAGAAATGGTATTCAGTACATCAATTGGTTATTTTATTCATTATGAAAATCAAAGATTGAGAATCTATTTACCTTCCAAAACAACCAGTGTGTATTTTGTCTTAGTTACCCTGGTTTTTTTAATAAATGCAACTACTTTAGTCAAACGGATTTCTAATATTACGCCAAGCACATAATTTTCAATGTCCAAAAGTTAAGTTTCTGTACGTACTCCATTGAACTGACCATAATGATGCGATCTAATTTTTATCAAAATAATATCCATAAAAGATAATTAAGACAATCATATAATTATAAATTCATCTACTTATAAAAACTGATAACAAAGAAAATAAATATATAATAATAATTCGCATTTTCAAAAAAAAAAATAGCTACTAAGTGAATAATACCATTCTATTACGGAGCTCGTACGATATTTATAGCTTTTCCGTCGCAACGGGTCAAGCAAAGCGACCGAACTCTTGCCATGAGCGGCAAATTTACCCTGTCTAATCAATAAGCACTTAGTACTTCCCTGACCAAACAAATTGAAATTAGTCTAGCTCACACCTTCACTGTCTTACATGATAATTCCTCATGATACGCCGCGTCACTTATAAACATATGCAATTTTAATAGATAAAATGAAAAAGTTACCATCCTTTTCAAAAACTTATAAACAATAATCAGTTTATTATTTTCAAGTCGATTCAATATTTATGGATATACTATTATATTACAACACATACTGATAATATGATCGATAGTTTTCGTCCTAGGAAGAATGGCATAAGATATAAATATAAATAAATTATTATACATATAATATATATTTTATTATATATGTACGAGTATATCAATTATGACTTTAAAATTACAAACAACCATCCCGACACCCATCATCAATTATTTTTTGTACATATTTAGCTTGAATCAATTAACCCGTTTCAGATTAATAAAAATTCAGATAAAAAAAATTATACAAAATCATGCAAAAACAAAATAAGTTTATAAGAAAGGTCAAATATTCTACATTTTATTAATTATAATTCAACGAAAATGTCAACATGAATTTTTTTGCTGTTTACAGGTTCGAGCGCCTTACAGCGCATAGGATTGGCCCCAATGCCGACCAGGAAAGGACTTCTTGCGCCTCAAAACACTTTTCTCGACACTATCGCCACACGCTTCGATGGAACTCGTAAGTACACTATAACCCTTGCAAAGCTTTCGTTTCTCTTTCTAGAGCGTGAGTGAGAAGGGGCTGCGATTACTAGCGGCAGGCTTGTATTATTTTTCAATTTTCCAAGTGACGGAACAGCGGCGCAACTACAGCTTGATTAGACGCGAGCAGCTTTTTCGACCGGGACTTAATCAAAAATCGATACGGTGGTTGGTTGAGCACTACGTACTCAGCATGGAAAATTAACGGAAAAGATTACGAAAGGATAAACTCGCGAACAATGATTACGTTTCAATTTTCATAAATATAGATTTTTGTGCAAAACAATTTGAATATTGAAAATAGTTAGTTTTCTTAGTTGAATCCTACGCTGAAATTCAACTGTAATTTATAAATTTAATAATGCGGTGTGGGTGAATGCAGCCACATCTTACCATGTCTAACTCCTACTTAGCGCTTTCAGATACGTCCAACTCAGTTTTCGATATATTCTTACCGCGTTTATTTCCCTTGAGTCAAGAGTTCCAAAGCAGTTTAAATGCAAAGTTTCGCATTCTATGCAACTGAAAACAAAATTTTATTTTTAAAATCACTATTTAATATTAATTAAATGAACGAAGAATATTTCGCTGTATAATTCCATTCGGTCAAAAGATTAAGCGTTTTGTAAATATAAGTATCCCTGAATTCCAGAAGATGATTTATATATTATGAGTAAATAGAGATTTTAATAACAATAAAGTATTAAATCAAGTTCACACAAATAAATTATGTTACTGCCATTTACGTTTTATTAGAAATTTTCGAACAAGAGAATCTGTTGTGTATTGCAGCACTCGGAATAAATTATAGGTTAATGTAATTCGAAGATAATTCCGAATGGATGGGAATAAGCAAATTAAACGTGTGATCAAATGTGAAACTTGATATGAAGCAACAAGAGTAGGTGACACTTATTCTATAGTCTGTGTACACTAGATTAACATTTGAACCAATGCTACTTATATTTCTGCATAACTGACTTCTATACTATTCTTAATTTTCATTAACAATATTATTTTGAGTCAAAATATTCAGACCACAAATTGAAAAAGAATGAAATACAAATTTAAAACATTAAAGAATATTAAACTCTAAAGATCAAGTTAATCGAGCTTCTGAGACCTGTATATGCCTGCGATCAACAACAAGTTTCTCTATTTGCAGCTGATCTAATTTAAGCGCATTTAGCAACTCAGCATCATGAATATTGTACTTGCAATCGTATGATATTAGAAGACAGTACATATAACTTATAAATCGAGTGTGAGATAAACAAGAAAAGCAAATAAAACAATGATAACTGTTTGCTTTTCCATATACTGTTTTATTTAGATAACGTTATTAGCAACTATTTTCTTTCTGTTTCCGGTTAGATTCGATATATTTCTTTTTCTTTAGTGTGGGTATACTTAAAATTAGAAGTTATGTAAATATTCAACATTGATCTTTATAACTAACTTAAATAGTATATCAAATCAAACTTGAACGCAAATCAAATAATTTATTGATTTATGTTTGCTCGCTTTAACTAGAATCGTGTAAAAGATATAATCAGAAAATTAAATATCTGTGATTAATTTTAAATTTATTTTAATACCCGATTAGATGACAGATGGTACATTAATTAAAGAAAAATTTTCAATTACACTCAATAAGTATGCAGACTACGTTAAGAGGATTTCCATATTTCGATATTCCAATAGCTCTCATCGATTTCTTACTCCCACGCGAATTTGTTACTACTAACTTTTTGTTTTGAATGTCTGGAGAAATAAAGATCTCTGAGTCACTGAACTTTTTTTCATTATTGTTCAGCTTAGTTTTATTTAAATGTTTTTAATACGATCACATAATTCGAAGTTTGATCATGCATTATAATGCTCAATGAATTAAAGCTGCAAATTAAGATGAGTCATTAAACGGTTAAAATATGACATAGAGATCAAGGAGTAGAGGAGGAGGAGTAAGTTTTTTCGAAGATTTTAGTACCCCATCGTAGATTTCCTTCGTTTGGTGATGAACAAGCATATTACGAGGTCAGCGCGTCGTTCAGGAAATACAAATAAATATTGAGAAAGATAAGCACATTGGTTGATTAATAGAATATTTTATTTATATTACAATCGCATAATGATATTTTAAGTCGTACATAAATAAGTATTCTTTTTATAGAATGTCGAAATAGTGCGTCTTATAATTTTGTTTAATATCTTGTATACTTCAGATGATGTATTTACTATAAATCTTATATAATTCAGCACTTTAATTACATTTAAATGTAATGAGAGAAGAGATAAATAAAATGTAAACAAATTATTTAATACATAAATAAAAATATCGTAAAATTTTTTGAGTAAAAATTATAATATAATTGGAATTATCAAAGTAATCGTATTATTATACAAATTTCGAAACTGAATTTATAACTTCATGAAAACGTAAATATATGAAATAAATCATTTAAGGTTCTTTTTTATAAGAAACATTGCTGTGCTAACATTTAGAAGAAAAAGTAACTTGTTCATATTATGATTTACTTTAGTCATAGTACGAGTTGGTTAAAAATGTTCAGAATTGAAAAATTGATGATAATATTTGCATTTTATTTTTCACTTACTTAACTTGTATAAATAAAACTAAATGCGAATGGGCATCATTCACATAGCACGATACTATTTGCGATACTTCATATTTAACAAGAAGTATATTGAGGGGAAAGTAAAATCTACCTGGAAGCTGTCTGTGCTTATTTATTGTTTTATTCAAGAACAATTGGGCATCTGCAACCAATTAGTTTCTCGAGTCATCTCTCAAACACGCAATCACAACAAAGCACTTTCCTTCGCAATTCCCAGGAAGATTTACTTATAATAAAGCTCGATCTTCTTGAACGAACGCATAATTTAATATATAGAGCGAGAGTATCAACATCATCCCTAGAGTAGTAATTCCAATTCAAATCCAAATTTAAATTCTCAAATAAATGGGCACCGCATTCGGGTGTATATGCCATTATAATAAAAACTGAGTAACGGTAGCGGAATCGAGAACTGAACGGAAAGAAAGGCATAGAGAGAAAGAAAAGAACAAAAGAGAAAAGGTGGGGCTGGAACTACGGGATGAAATATTGGCTCGATTAAATATCGATTGACCCGCCCATAGGCTTTCTTCACACCCCTCTGTTCTAGCGCTCGCTTCTTTCTTCCGCGTACTTAAGCCCTCGGTTTCGGGATGCACTTGTAAACCCGAGATTATTGCATCGAGAGACCGCCTTTTTCCCAATCCCGGTAGTTATCTGCTGTAAGCGAAGACACTATATTCGGCGACCAATTTTGCACAATGGGAGATCTTCGTTTCACCGGCTTGTTCCCGCTCGAATAATACTGCAAACTAACTGTAACAGTATTTTACAGAGGTAGTCATTCTTGAGTAATTCTATACTGGGGCAATTTACAGTCAATTTCAAATGATGAAAGCTTGATTGCATACTTCACCATACGCGTACGGCATATCCGCACATAACTATATGTAAATTCAGAAGAGAAGCACTCGTACGACAATTACAATCATAACTTAAATTCAACCCACATGGCTTTCAATCAATGCCCGACAAAGTACCCCAGAGAAAAAGGCTTATAAATGCTTGACGAGCTGCTGATCGAAGGTGTGCCGAGCCGCGCCCGCCAAGACTCGGCCAGATGAGGCAGCCCCTCTCCGGCTCGTCCTTCCCAAAACAAGCGATCGCGCAGAGGAGGATACTCCTCTCGTTTTACGCGAGTGGAAGGTGAAGGCACTCGAGGCGATAAGCTTTTATAGGTGTACCGTACAGGTGCACTTTCCATAATACCAGCGGGATAAAGAATGCCGGCTACTGTAGGTTGCTGAAAAATTAGCATATAACGGACGAGGGCAGGACGGCCGCACCCCTGGAAAAAATCCGAGCCAATCTCTCGAGAGAGCGCAGGATTCGCGAGGGTCCCCGAGCGAAAGCCATTCGGGCCAATCGACTTTCCCGGGGCATCCGCTCGCCCTTGCGGACACGCGAGCTGCACCGGTCACCGATCCCCTGGGTTTGACCGCCCGCCTAAATAGACACGCGGAGGCAGGCCGCAGGAAAGACGCTGGCCCCTTCCCTCCTTCGAGGGAAATCAATATCCGCGGAAGGATTATCTCCCCCGCGGCAGCCTCTCGATCTAACTCACCATCCAAGAAGACATCTATCTTCCACTCCTGGAGCGTCCTCCCCTTAGTTTCAGCTTTCCCTCCCGCTGTATCCGCGTTCGCTGGCCGCTGCGCTGCTACGCAGCCGTCTTTATTGTCAATTCTCTAACTCCGTCCATTAATATCTTTATGTGTACCAGGAGTAGTACATTGTTGTTTCTCTCAACTGACCCGTCGGGCGCAGTCGGGAATTACGGCGAATTCCGGCCACGTGTTGACCGAAGCATCTGCAGCTGAATTGCCTCTTTCTCATTCTGATGCGAATTTCATCTCCACTGAGAAATTTCCCAGACCCCTTAAAATGACCAAACGCCCCGGTCATTGTCCATTCGCTGCAGTTGACGTATACGCTCTTGCCGTTAAATCTAACTTTGCTAGTCGAGGTTATACTTTTACATCAGTATGCAGAAGTACGGATCATCACGATTTATATTTCTATGATCGCTTAGATACTGAAACTCTTATTTTGTTTATATAAATCACTGCATTAAAATTTTTATCATTTTCATTAAAAGCTTATCTTGGAGTAATAAAATATTACCGAGTGTACGTATATGCATTTTCCGCCAGTTAATATATCCAAGCTTTGGTGCTTACCACTAGGACTCATTTATGTAAAGCGTGTTTAGAGCTGATTTCATCATATCATAATATAAATAGGGAAAGACTGAAAGCTAGAAACTACATTTTACCAGCTTTCAAAAATACTCAAGTTTTCAAAGAGAAATTACTCAGCTACATCAACTCTTTGGATCATCCTCACCAAATATTGTTCTTTCTATTTTTTCCCTCTAGGGAATATGAAAGAAAAAAAAATTTTAATTGCAGAAATGTTGTTACTATCACTTTCGTTAATTCAAATATCAAATAAAACTTTCTATTTAAGGTTATTTTGGCTATATAATCAATCTAGTAATTAAAAAATAATTACACATCGGAATTACAGCGATTTTAGATTAAATCTATTTACTAATTTCACAAACGTATAAAACTGACTTTTATAGACAATATACATAATTATATTACAAATGTACATGTTATGAATGCTTTAATGAATTAATCGCGAATAGAATAATTCATGTAATATGATAAGCTGTTCTGTCAGATTATTTCTTGTTAAATTGTATGCTATTCTATCAGTTGTTTACCACTATTTACGAACCAAAGGTAAATGACATCTACCGTCTTCTCTCTTTATTTTGTTACAAAATCATCATTCTATTTTTTGGATTATTATTAATCAAAATAGCGTAAACTTATAATAGCTTATTACCAACTTCTGTAAGACTTTTCATAAAACTTAAAACGGTATTCTAGTTTTTGAATATTTTTTAATATATTTAAGCTGTTTTGTTATTTCTAAAAATTTAAATACTTAACGTATAATTTCTACTATCTTAGGAAAGTAGACCACATTAACTTAAAATTGTTAAGAATTTATGCTTTTTGAGACTGTGTTAATTTTGCAAGATATAAAAATTAAATAAGCTTATTGTTTCTTTTTAAATTAATAGAAGTTTATCTTCTAAATTGTAATTTGAGACTGTAAATAAATGTACATTATTATTTGAAAATTAAAAAAGATTTATGTAAGATATACAGCACATAAACAATTTGAAATTATCAGCAACATAATACTCTTTACTTTTTAGACTACTTTGATATGAGTGTAGTTCAAAATTACTCAGGCTACTTTTTATTTTAACTTTTTTATACGTTTTTTAACGAACTTTATAACAAAAACAAGTAAAAGCAAGTAAAAAAGTTTAGATTGAATCACATGCTTTAGTCAAAGACCTAACATATGATTTGTCAAAGTATGACTAGCAGTGAAATTTTTTTATATCAATTATTTTCAATTATAAAACATAATATGGTTATTATTAATTATAAGTATTCATAATCTATAATTGAAGATATGCTCTATTTGCATATGAAAAACAATTTAGACTTTGAATAATAATCATTGTGTATTCTATCATAAGTATATCTTAAGTAAGGTTAAAATATGATAGAATGAATAATTTAATTATAAGGAACGAAATGAAGTATTAAACAGTAGCAAAGAAAGAAGTACCAACCTATTCGATAGTTGCCTACTTGCAATCAAATTTCAACAGGTCGCTGGTTTCGCGCGGTTTCTGCGTCGAATCCCATTGTTTTTGTCAGTAAGAAACGATAAATCTCGAGAATATGGTCGCTCATCCATTATGTTCGCGACTTGCACCTCGAGTCTCGTTCAAGCGACCGCGGAAAGGGGAGAGGAATTATGGCGCTCGGTGGAAAAAACATCTTCCATGTGACGGCCGATGATTTATACATGCTCATGCGATGTCGGTCTCCATATATATTTATGTGAACTGCATGAGTTGCAAATTGCTGCAGGCAGCGCTATCAAAGAGCTGCATCGCCGAACGTTGCACATTTTGTTGTCATTAAATTTTGCGAATGTAGTTTCACTTGTTACATTACCGTAAGTTACGATGGAGGACATGTATCGCAAAAGAGCTTCTGAACTTATTGAATTCTTTCAATAATACAATATAACAACTTTATCATTTAGTATGGCTACAGAGTTAGCTTTAAGGGCTCGAATCGAATATAAAATTTTGATAATGGTAAATTTTGAAATTCTATTCTAGTGCATTTACATAAAGCGTTGACTTCCACTAACTTTAAATTTTAAGATTTGCATATCAAAAATCTAAAATCACTTATATATTCTAAATTTCAATAACTTTCATTTAGTTCAAAAACCAATACATTTTATTAAATTATTCATAAATTCTATTCGGGATTTATTTTAATGTTTTACATGTTTACTCATAGTTGTAGCGTAATTAACTACCTGACTATACATAATTGATATATAATAAGTAATGAAGAGTAATTAGCTTTAAAAACGATCTGTTTATGTTTTCTTTAATTTATTTTTCTTTTTTGTCGAATAAATGTAAAATACAGTTTATAAAAATTTAGATTTTTTTAGCATTAAGATATCGTTTTTCTTTTATAATAAATTTTAGATTTAAACACTATATTAATTCTGTATACATATAGAATTCTTGTACGGTATCAAGCAGCTACACATTGTTGAGCAACGCATTCGTTATATAAGCGAATCATACGAATGCGATCTTCACAGGTAATGCCTCACGTTCAGTAGTATAAAAATCTCTGTTTTAGCTTTACTCATTAATCTAATTATAATTCGATAATAAAACGTCTTCGATTGATGCACTAATGGAATAGTGCATATATGCCAGTAAAATGTGCACATATGTACGAATTCACGTCTCGTGTTAATATCTTGCACGAGTACCCATTGCCTATAGCATCTGTCCTATGGATCTTACACAGGAAACCCACGATCTGTCCAGCTTCACAACGTGGACAGCCGGCCCTTCACAAGAGGATCGTTCCAAAATCGGTGATACCGTAACGACATAGCAGTTGTTCAGTATAGCGTATGGGAACGTCGTACCCCCACCTCCAACGTATTTCTGGCATGGACTCGATGCGAGGGCTGTGAGTAATGAGTGCCAACCATCGTCAGGACTCCGATTACGCGGCCGTATGCATCTACGCCCTTTGTCCTCGCGTTTTGCCGCGGAACTAATCGCACCACCGCGCCGTGTCACCTGCAGCCATGCTTGCAGCCACGTCGATGGATAATTTCGAGTATTTGCTCGGTATAATACTCCATTTTCATTAGCAATCCCCTGCCAATACATCAAAGGGTATTGCAAAAGTTGACCAAGTCTTTGTTCTCTTCAATAGCATTCAGATCCTTGGATTATGAAACAACTACGTTTCAAATGGTTAAACTCCTTATTTGTTTATTCACAAAGAAGTTGTATAATACGAGTAAATATCAAATTGTAACAATCTTAATGTAAAAATAATATCTTGTTATATTATTATAATATAAAATATAGCTATCCATTACTTTAATAACAAAATTATAATCATAAGGAGTTTCCATTTTCTTTTTCTTGCCTTTGAAATTTCTTAAATACATATTATACAATAACATAAACTTTTATTGTATATATGCAAAAAAACCAATATGCTCATTTGTAGCAAAATGTACGTCACATTTAGTTTATTGAGCAATTTAAATCGAAATTTCAGTATTAACTCGGAAATGTATGAAAATTTTGAGTACCTTCTATTAAGTTTTCAGAGAATAATATTTCATTGAAGCATAACTATTTGATAAACATACTCATATCGCAATTTTTATACTAGACTTAACTTGCATGGATCGTATACACTAAAACGGCTAACTTGTTCAATCGTTCAAAGTTTGTCATCAAAACCAACAAGCAATCCCCACATGCAGTACCCATATAAAGTTTTCTTTTTTGCTTCCTTTGATAGTCCTTTGCATTTGCATTTTGGATTCGTGGAAAAATACGAAAAGAAGAAATTCTGGCAGAACGTATCCAGGCCCTCGACACGTCCCAGTGGATAAAAGCGGCCCGCGCTACTCGTAAATTCTTTTTTATAGTTGCGGGGTACGCGCGTCCTGTTGCGGCTTTTTCCACGAGCAACCCATAAATATATAGGTAGAAACAGAGGGGCTACGAGGTGAGTTCCCGTTTTCGCGGCCCCGAGAAGAGCCGACTTCGTCCAAAAAACCTCGCGTTATCCGTGTAATAGCATTAGGAATGACGATTCTTCGAAAGCGTAACTGACGTAGATTTTCAATCCAAACAAAGCAAAAAATGTAAGTACTCTTCACATTTCGTTAAAATTTTTTTTTTAATTTTGAAATAATTAATGTTTTGAAAGTCGTATTAATCTGATATTGTTTATATAAATTCAATCCAGGAAATAAGGGCAACTTGATTTTATTTAAAATATCGGTATTTAATTAAATTTTAATTATATTAAGAGAATTAATAATAAACATGATGTTTTTATTTCAATGATCACTTTAAATATTTCAAAATTTAATTAGTTATGAAATAACATAAAATGATCATGGTCAAGAGCTAATTTGTTTATTATAAGGGTTGGAAATTAAATGTAATTAAAAAATTTTAAAAATATTTATATTTATTTTTTATTTGTTATTTACAAGAACTAACAAAAAAAATAAAACTGAGATTGCACTGATTTTCTGAAAATATCGATATTCCTATAAAAATGTTACAGGTATAACAACGTAGTTGGAAATATAACAATGCACATTGATTCTAAAGAATAGATTGATGTAAGATATAGGCATTAAATTATTTTTAAATTATTTCGAAATTGCAATCAGTTAGAATATTTAAAATATTACCCTTGGCGTGAAGTATATCGGTTCAAGCTAATTAGGGAGGGTGGAAATGTGACGAACATGAAAAAGTCCCGAAATGCAAAAATACCGAATGCACAGAAGTGATGACAGTCGAACACAGTCGAGAGCGACCGAGTTGAAAATACAATTGATGTTCATACTACATTGACGTTGTGAACCACCCGTATAGTTGCAGTAATGCAGGAATCGCATGGAGCGTTACCGTAGGATTACTACACCATAATGATTTGTTGTTGAGTCGGTAAGTATGTTACGTAAGTCGCGCGTCCCGTACATTGCAGAAATCGAAAATAACATTCGGATCATATAATTACATGCGAACTTCGTGAGTATAATAAAACCATCTTCTACATTCATACAAGAATAAAACATTTAATAAAATGTACAAAGTTAAATTTTTGCATTTTACAAAAAAACACTGTATACTGTGCTCGATTTTTCTTTTGCTACTTTTATATCAATGTTTTTGAATAAAATGTATGATAGTAAATTATTTGACAGTAATTTAGTAATATGACATTAATTTATTGTTCTGCAGAGTTAGCCGATAGCTTATCAAAACAAAAATTTATATGGAAATATAATTTTATATTTTCAAGTCCACGATTAATTTATGATTATTGCATTAGTGTGGTTATGAGTTTAATTGGATAAACAATTATGTGAAAACGTAATTAAAATTATATTTCCATGTCAATTTTTATCCACAATTTTTAATAGTTATAATTTTTTTAATAATATTTAGTGTATTGATTATGAAAAATATGAGCTGAACATGTAGAACAATAAATGATAAAATAAAAAATAAAAAATAAATTAAAATAATTTATTTAATAAACAATTTATTCAAAAACATTGACATAAAAGTAGCAAAAGAAAAATCGAGCAGAGTTTGTAGTGATTTTTTATAAAACGCAGAAATTTAATTTACGTATATTTTATTAAATGTTTTATTCTTATATGAATATAGAAGGTCGTTTTATTATTTTCACTAAGTTCGCATGTAATTGTATAAGCCGAATGCTATTTTCTATTTGTACACAGTACGGGACGCGCGACCTGTGTAACGTACTTACTTCTTTCCTACTTACCGACTCAACAACAAATCATTATGGTAATACTCCTGCGATAACGCTTCGTACGATTCCTGTATTACTTCAGCTATACGGGTGGTTCACAACGTCAATGCGGTTATTTTCATCTCGACCACGCTGGGCTGTCATGACTTCTGCGCATTCGGTACTTTTGCATATTCGGGACTTTTTCATGTCCGTCACATTCCCACCCTCCCGTATGATTACATATAATATATTTACTGAACTTGCTAACTTCAGAGCATATTCAGGATTTCGATGGTACTAAAAATTTGTCCATTATTTCGAATATTCATCTTTATACAAACACGAATCTTGAGCTTCGACATCTACAGCCTTCATGCAGTGAATTTTAAAGCTATATGAATCGAATAAATGTCCAACGTGTTTATTTACATAATTTAGAATAGCAGCCTAGTATACGTACTTAAAACAACAAATGTTCTAAGTTCTTCATATTGGACATTTAATCAATTTTGCTGGGTTAAATGTCAATGCTCAATTAACCATTTAAACTCTGACCAGAGCTGCATATTTTTAAAGTTATTTCAAATCCTTACATCAATAAAGTTAGAAAAAATATCCAATGTAAGATTGATATCAATCGCAGTAAGTCGGAAGTTGAGATTATCCTCAGTTTGAGACAGTTTTTCAGCGGAACAACATGTCAGCACACTATTCATATTATTATATTCTATTCTGTATTTGTGTATAATATATATAATATTGTTATTATGCGTATAAAAAAACGTATGAATAATGTGGTTCACTGTAAGCTAAGAAATAACGATTAAAGTTCATTGATTTTACGTTTTCTATTACATTAGTAGTTTTATTTACAATAGCTTCAAGTGTGTAACATCGACTAGGGTGCAGTCAATATATGCACCGGCCTGTTTTCATTAAAAGCTTTATAATCTATGTAAGCAAGAGATACGAACAAGCTTTGCAGAACAGATAGCAAACGTAACATCTACAACATTATATTGATTATGAAACAAAATTTGAAAATTATATTAAAAATAATTTGAATAACTAGTAATTCAACAAAATAAAACTTACGATCTTTAGTCTAATTGTAGATCTAACAACTTGTTTCTTCATTGTAAACTGAAGTTACTTCACTCTATATTATGATTCTATGGATATTGCTTTGTATCTGTGTAAATCGATTTTACTGATTTTAAGATACGCTTTTTTATAATTTGATCGCTATTCGAAATGTTTACCAGATTGCTATAACAGGGAAGTGCGAATTCAATACTGCGAATAAAACTTTTAACTATTTATTCGGATCAATTAAAGTGTACGCGACCATAAAGATATTGATTAAAATAGATGACAAAAAAAGGAATAAAACAAAATTATCCGAAGAAACAAAAAATATTGATAGCTGAAAAGTGAAAAAAGATTCGCGATTGAACATCACTTTAAAAATAGAATCGTCCTAAAACGATTGTTTTAGAGTACACGCATTTGATTTTATAGGCCAAATATATTTGTCAGATTATATTTATTCATTGTTAATCATGTTGTCATAGCTATAATATGACAATTTAAGGTAATTTATCAGTTCAACAGAATTCATTATTATAATACAGTGGAGAAGACTCTTACATTTGTACAAGTGTTAATTTGTTCGGATTATGCAGTTATATTGCTTTTTATTTTTATAATTAATACCACTGCAGTATTAAGGATTTCACTAAACTACGAATAACCGTATTTTTCCTTAATAAGTAGTTCCTCCTATTTTCTATTTTATTTTTCTATTTCTTCTTACACGCTAGGTGCTATTCTGCAATACTGCCTTCTAGCGACAATCATTTTTTGAATTATCGCCATAATACACTTATTTAAATTTCAGAGTTTAATCGCTGCATTTAACAATAATGAACATTGTTGGAAGTTGTTATTCGGTTTAAGCTAGTGAAGAACACTATAAAACTATTATGAAGTTATTTAGATTATAATAAAAGAATATTTCTTTGAATTAGATTTTATATTCATAATGTGTTATACACTTATAATGCATACCTTTAAAAATAGCATGACAAAAGGAAAACAACAGTAAAAGTGGTTATTATTCAAGGAGCGTTACAAGTTTTGGTTGCTGGCAAATTGCCAGAATGGAAGATCGCAAACTGTGTAGCCTATCTAGAAGAGAAAAAAGTACTTAAGCGGAAAAATGCTTGAAGGTTAGTTGACAAGTATTAAAACACTCGTTTGACTCCGGCACCGTATAGCGCGGTTGCAAAAGAGAATCTCGTAATGAATCCAGCCCTCACTACGGAAACCCGCTCGTTTCATTAAGTACTCAAAATTCACAAACGGTGTGGGCAACTTCAAAAGAAGCAAGGGTTGAGACCAGTGACTCATAAAAACAAGTCTATAGTTTTACGTAGATTTGCAAGAGTGCTTTCTTATTCGCCTCAAAATGCAGAGCGCGACGACATTAAGGAAAATATCTTTTTCAATACAGATGGTGTAGATCCTTACAGGACTATGTGTATATAAAATATGTTACAAAAGCACTTTTTATTCTTTAAATACAAAATATCATTTAATTACTTTTGAACCCAAAGATTAGGATTAAGATCGTTGATTTTCGATTCGTAAAAAAGACAATAAATCTTTTGTATATTTTGATAAAATAAAAGAATAAAATATGTAAATTTAATATAATTTAGCTTTTTCATGTAGCAAACTTGCTGTAATAATACTAATGTATATTTATTCACTTCATCATCGGATATTCGTGAGCAGTTGTGTATTCTTACAAACCTTCACTATTAATGCAAGTAGATAAAAACATACGCATTGCAAAATGTGTCGATTGAATTGATTATTAAATACGATATTGCCGTCGCTTTGCTCAGCGGGAAGGGAGGTTGGGGAAGTGTCAAAAATGAATAATGCCACTTTTGTTGTAAGTAGTTGGGCGGGAGCACTTTCCGTACAATAATGATGCACTAGCGCAGAGCTCGCGGCGATCGCGAGTTTACAGGTTTTGGCGGCGCGGGTTTAAGGTTTTTCGGCGGCGTGAGTAATCGCTCGGCGAGCGTAAGGCCCGCCACCACCGGGATCTCGCCCGGACTTCTCTCCCCCTATATGCAGACGGGCGCGGAGCGCCGGCAGCGAGGGAACGGGCGTTTATGGCTAAGACAAAATTCTCAACCCGCCCTGGAGATTGTCCGAGAGGTCGTGTCGTGGGTCCTTTATGCAGACTGGCGCGAGGCGCCGGCAGCTAGGACTAAAGGCGGGGACTTAGCGGGCGCGAACGATTACTTTGTCGCGATCGGTCGCGTTTTGGCACTGATCGAGGCTACCCCGTGAAGAGTATCGGCGGGGTACCTGGCCGAGTGTCGAACGTCGACTGACTGTACCCCGCGGTCACCCGTCGCGACCCGCGGCCGCGCCGGGGTCTGAAACAAAGGGCCTCCTAGAGGCTTCACCGAATTTTGGGCCTTCTTAGATTAGGTTGCGCGTTCGCGGCGCAAGGTTCGGGGAAAAAGGCGAGACTTATATGTAATGTATACAAGTCCGCGCCTTCTGACAGATCGCGCGGACGTCAATATATATCACCAGGAATAAAAATAATTGTGGATAAGTAGGATGAACCCTTGCACTTTTAGTGATATAAAAAATAGAGAAAACCTCGGAAGAAGAATGAGGGTCGAAGGAGGAATAATCGTCTCGTCACCTGCTCGGCCACGGCGCCCTCACCAGAGTCCCATTACAGCTGCAAGACGGGTGCAGCCATTGACGTTAACGACCTCGAGGAAAAATAGACTACGGTGAACGGAGATGCGAGAACGCGGGTACCGAGACATTCATCCTTTGAAAGGAGGCGTGATTCCCGGCGGCTGTTGCTTAGCGACTGTGTCGAATTATGCGTTGGAGGTCGGAGAAGACACTGCATCTCTGACTACGGTCGGACTGTCCCTCTCGCGAGCTTCGGATTCTCTTTTGTCAATGTCGTGATTGGGTTCTCGTATTGTTTTACGGCGGTCGCGTAAAAGGAGATACGCGCGTTCGCTTTTATCGCCGAACGGACAGGGGTGGGATCGGCCGAGAGAAACGCGAGAAACACGTATATACCATCTGGCTTATTTAGGCTGGTTTATGGACACGCAATGAGAATAAACAACGTGAGCTCCCGTGAGCTGCTTTCTTTCACTTTGTGTCTTGATGTCAGTTATCCCTTCGGCAATCATGCCAATTGGGTTTCGCAGTTCACATCTGACATTGAAATTTTACAGAAGAACAACTTATGCTCAGTCTACCTAACCGAATTGGCTGTAGAGATCTAAATCAAGAATGAAATAGAAAGAGCGAAATGTAACTAAAATCGTGATTGAAATTTTTTTATATTGCATATATATATATTCTTCATTCGAAATAGTTGATAGAGAATGCACCATGTTTACAAGACATACTGTGTCATTGAATCTTTAGTAGAACATTGATTTTACTTACGTAAGTTGAACTTTGTACTGTATAAGCACTTTTCGGAATCTTGATATTGATATATGATATTATCTGTATGACTCCTATACTAGATACCGATAAGAACAACTGATTGATGTTATCTTAGTAAAATTGATAATCAATTGTAGCGTGAAGAGCAATTAGCGCGACTAATACGATAGCGTAAGAACAACATTTCCCTCTTCTCCGCTCTTCATTGAAATGTTCATAACGGAACCAAACATTCAAACTAATAAGCTAATGTTCGTATGCCTATGTAAATTACGTATATAATTAATGAATAATCTGTACATATACACGTAAGCTAAAAATCTGTTAGGACTGTATCATACTAATTGTATATGTTTAGTCGGTCGAAATAAGTTTCGAGTGATACTTCAAAGGCTTAATAATATGTACAGTATATAATGTTAAAAATGAAAGTCAAAATATTAATGATACGTACAATTAGAAATAAATAGTAGGTGCATGAGAAGATAATATAAAACTACGGCTATTATAATAATCGCTTGCTCATATAACCTAGACCACTTATACGAGTTACGTCGTCACGCAGCATTGTTTTCGGAAGGAGTAAGATCCGTGACGTCGGAAGAGGGCGTTAAATTCTCCCTTTAGCTCGAGACTACCAGACAGATATCCCATGCTTCTGCTCTGCATGCGTCCTTGTCAACTCCTACATTTTACACATTTTCAAAATATACAAAAATAAATATAAAACGACTAATAAAATTACGATTAATTAAGATTAAAATTGCAGGAATTCGAAAGTGTGATTATAGCCAGCAGCTAGGTCAAGTCGAATTGAGATATTCGTCTAAAGAAGCTTTAAAGTAATCGACCTTGATCGAGCGAATGATCTTGAAAAAGCTCATTGTCTATAATGCGAGATAGCTTCAAAACAATCAGGATGAGCAACCTGGAAAAATGAAAAGAACTAATAATGGTAGTTCGCACCGCAAATGTTTTAGAAGTAAAATTTACTAAATGTTCTCCAGTTCTAGTACAGGCCTTGCATGATTAGTTAATTTTTCTAAACAACTGAATATTATTCCACAAGAAGGAATGTATATAATATTATTCACTTAAATCTAGTTTAGTTTATAGAATCTCTAGTAGAAATATCACGAGAAAAATCGGGTACTACAGTACCTAGCTCAGATTGACTAATTTAATTTAAAGCATAATCCAATGGGTAAACTAGCGACAAACCCTGTCCGAATATTCTAGAGCTTTGAAACATTCATATACGTATATATAATTCATAGTATTCTTAGTGCATGCATCTAAATTTATTGTAATTCTTATTAATTATTTTAATTTCTTATATTTAATGTTTTTTAAGCTTATGTTATTTAATAGTTGTTTAAAAATTTTTTTAAATTATTTCTGTATTATGCGCCTAAACTTTTGTAGAATATTTCTTGCGTTATCTATATTATTTTATCTATGGTCTACAGTGTAGTTTTTTCTTGTAGTCGATAAATTAGGAATAAGCTAAGAGAATACTGGTGTACTGCTGAAAGTGTTTATAGTCGAACTGGTGACGAAAAATGGAAAGAGGGGGTACGAGTTGATAATATATGATGCTGTATGTTTTCACAGGATTCATATGGAGAGCTACACTCAAAACGAATACAATTACATGCTTCTATATATTTCTGAACATATTTTGATTAAAACTCATTTTAATAGCTCACATGATATTTCATAGTAATAGTTATTGTATCTTAGGTAAAATAGACATTAATGATGGAGTAATCTTTTATGACCGTTTTCATCATGTGCCAATTTATTGCTTGAAGTAATTTCGACATCATACTATATGCGGAATGTCCGAGAAATTAATGAAAGTTGAAAAATATGTACTTTTTATCGGCATTTTTAATGAATACTATTTGTGGTGGATAGGACTAGGAAATAATTATATTTAAAAGTAAGACAAAGAGTTGAATTTAAATTATAAATTAAATTTATTCGAAACAAAGGCTTGAAAACAAAGCAATAGGTAACCTCGCGCTAACCTTTCCTATCGGTCGGCCAAAACAATAATAAAACCCGAGCTTCGCGCTCGATCGTCGCTCCTCAATCGCCGCTCATCGATCGCTGCTTGATATCCCCACTCCCGAGTTACGCAGGTAGCCCAATTTTCTCGCGCTCGCCGCGGAGCCCTGCGTTCCCCTCGACTTTTCCCGAAGGGCCGCGAGAGTCGTAGGGCCGCGATGCCTAATAGCCACGCATGGGGATGCCTCTCACACGTGCACATGAGGCGGTTTTCATTAACAAGGAGTAACTCCACGAGACTTATAACGTCTCGAGCAGACCCTATGACTACCCGAGTGGAACGGCTAAGTCACGAATCCCTTATAGATTCGCACAGATGCAGCCCGACTTCCACACATTTTTACAAACTTTATGTATTCGAATCTACTGGGCTTTCTTTGTTCCTCAAGCCTAAGCGAGCAAGTTTACAAACAACATATATTTTAAATTTAATCGAGAATACATAAACAATTGAAATATAACTAAAACGCACGCATTTTACAATAGTTTGATATATAAAATAATTATTGTTACAATCAATGGCGTATTCATCTATCACAGTATTTGATTATAAAAACAGATATTTTCATAACTTTAACATCCAAACATATTTTATTTGTACATAAAAAATAATTGTAATTGCATATTTGTACCTTTATTATTATCTTTGTAATGTTTAATTCAATTCTGATTAATGGAAAATCTATAATTATTTAATTTGTAATAAATACAAAATTTCTGTAATAAATTACAAATATATTTTGATGTATACGAGTACATCTTAGGGAAATTTACAATATCCAAATACAAATTGCAGTTAAATTAATCTCAATATATTTTGTAGGCTCAATTATAAACTTCAACATATAAATTATTTAAAATTTTTGTTTTAATGTACTTTAGCATGAACCATTGAATCAATTTTTAAGCTTTAAAGCTTACAATATACATAGTTTATTTTGTGAGTCTAATAAAATAGTATAGAAATGTCAAAATGTTGATATTTTCTACATCTCAAATTTATGAAAATAGATAAAAACTTTTCTCTATAATATGTAAAATTAAATGAAGTAAAATTAAATATCATAAATACGTATAATTGTCAAAGTTTTAAGTCGAAGTCCAATTTAACATAAAAAGAACGAGGACCTTGGAACCTTGGAAAAATAAACGTAACTTTGAGTGTTAACATCAGTCAAAAGTAGCGATAAAACGGTAAATCTGGAGAGATTAGGCGCAAGAAAAAAGGCGATCCGAATAAAAGCTTTAATCTGGACTGCAAATCCTCCATAAATTTACGTATCACCTCGGCATCGGGGAAAAGAGCTCGGGCGAATTTTCTTCTTCGGCTGTCAGTCCCCTACCCCTGAGCAGACTGATCATCCCGGTAATGAATTAAACTCCCATAAAAACTGGCCGGTCCAAAATAAGAGAATCAGACTGCTAACAGAAGGTCCGGACGCTTGCGGCGCGGGAGGCTAACGCGCGCAGGGTGAAAAGTGCCGGAGAAAGCAATCTCTCTCCACTCGACTCCCATCGACTTTCTCGCGCAAACGTCTCGGATACTCCTTTGCCACCTGGTACGGATCGCATACATCACCTACTGGGTACTGCACCCACACCGACGCAACCTTCGCTGTGTGGGAGTCCCGAGACGTACATTTCGTTCTGCTCGCTTTATCCGTGTTCGCGCTCGCGCTGCACCCCAGGGGATTAGCCAATAAATTCGGCTTACAGTGTAAAGGGGTGTTTGAACCGTCCTGCGGGCTTTCACCTATAAAGATAAGATATTCACTTTGACTTTTTAGACAAAATTTATGCAATAGACTCTTCGACTCTCACACATTTTCTTCAACTAATTCAGTAGTAAAGTAGGAAACAAAAAAGTGAATAAAAAGTCCTCGAGAAGGGAAAAACGAAGGGGATAAGGCGGTATACAGGACCGCAGCGAATGCAGGAAGAAAACGATGAACATTTTTTGGAGTGCATGAATATTTCTTTACAACAAATTAATTTCGAATATGTTTAGATATCTTATAAGATTCCCCGCGATATGCCGACAACTATGCTATAATAATCTTATACGACTGGCGCAATCTGGACAGCCCATCGTCCTTTATTTCTGCATAAATAAAACAATTGCGCGAGATGTGGATCAAACAGTCAGAGGGGCCGGGGAGGCATAAAGTAAAGCGAAATAAACTGCGGGCGTAGCACGCGATTATACGTGTCGGAACATGGGCGCGCTCTAGCGCTCTGGCGCCCTGGCGCTCTAGCGCGATCCGGAGCAGCGGAGCAGTCAAGCGTCGACAGCTGAGCAATATCCTTATCTGGCCGGCGCGAGCGATCGGCCATGGGGGAACGGGTGGCGGTCGGCGGGGGTGGCGGCAGCCGACGGTAGACTCAAACACAACGCATTAGCCCGTAAAGAGGGCAGGCCGCGCGCGGCGATCGAGCGGCGGCCGCTAGCAGGTGTTGCGCGGCGCGCGCGGCTTTGCGCAGGCCCGCTCGCTCCGGGATGCTCCCAGGTCCTCGGCTGCATGCGGCCTTTCATAGTGGCGCTCCGGCTGCGCGCGAGAGGCTGCGTGCGCACGCCGCCCAAGGTTCCTCGGCCCGGAAGGGAAGCTTTCGGGGGCAGCTTTCCGACCTCGGGGACGCGCCCGCTGGACCGAAGGGCTGGGCTTTCCCTCGCTTGGTTTACGCGGGGCGTGTGTGCCGCCTTTATCAAGCGTCAGAGAGCAACAGGAAGCCTGTTACGGGTCGGGCTAAGGGCTTTCCCGTTCAAAGGGGTCGTCTGCAAGGGTTCTTTTGGAAAATCTCGACCGTCCGCATGATTACTGCAAACAATACTATACACGATACGTAATGACAATCAATTTATAAATAATAACAAAAAATATCTAACTTTTTTTTATTTGCTTAAGTTTTTAATTTATCGAGTTCAGTTTAAGAGTTTCAGGCAGATTTTCAGTACCTTTGTAGATCTACACTATCGCTTTGTGCGGAGCTCACTGAATGGTTATACGGTACAGCTGCGGGTAAAGGTACGAGAAAAAGATACGAATAAATCATAAAACTATAAAGTTGCGTGAAACAGAAATTAGTTTTCGATAATATTTGCAACAGCTTTACTGAATCATAAAAAATGTCAATTCAAATCGACTAACATTTTTCCAATAAATAAAAATGCGCGAACTGGAAATAATTGTCTCATTTTTCGACGAAACTGGAATACGCGTACTCCACGTATAAATTGCTATTGCTATTTCTCAAAGTACATTTTCCGCAATAAAGTTGTCACACATGTTATTTTAAAAATATAGACATTGTTTGTAAAATAATCTACTAGGTTTCTATGATTGTAGTCCTTATCCAAGTGCATTATATGGAGTCGCAACAAATATAATGTTTACTCCAGGCAAAAATGCACTTTTCATACAAAAATAAAGTAACATCAAATATGTATTTTAATAAAACAATATATATATGTATATATATTGTTTGCTTGATCGATAACGAAACCAAGTATATTTATTCTTTAAGCCGCAGTTTCTCGCAACGTTTTATTTTATTTTGCAGCCCTCTTCAAAGCTACATGTGTAGTTTTATCCTTATATGATAATGGAAGTCATTTAATAAATCATTCATTTTATATATAATCTGTATTTTAATTGATTGATGCAAACAGTCAATTTTGTTGATTATATGTTTGATCATAGAATAATTACCTTAGAAAGGTATGTTGCATGTTTTATATTACTAATTTTAAATTCCAAATATATACTTTTATTAAACATATAATTTAAAATCAAAGATTATTACATCTAACATTTTGGTATGTAAAGTGACATTATTAATTGAAATTCAAACATTTTGAAAAATTCAATATTTCTACTATTGAATTTATTCAGAATATTATAAAATGTACATCGACTCATACCGTATATTTTAATAAATTAGTTAATTATTTTTACGTTTAAATTTATTTAACAAATTGTATAATAATTTCATCAGTAAAAAAGCATAGCAGGAAATAATAGAAAATACATACCGGGATTTACAAAGTATAAAACATGGCTGCATATGCCAACAAAAGCAGTATTTATTATAAAAATCTTTTTACTCTCAAATACTAACATGTTACAAAAACACATTTGGTTCGTGGGCATAATTTGCGATATAGAAAACGTGCATCTTTTGCGAAAGAGCTTCAAAACGGTGGTCAAATCGAAATTTGTCTCTATAGGAGATTCTGCAATTTCGTGAACAAGAATGGTTTTTCTCTATTGCCTCACATGTACACCGTTGCAAGCACGGATGCATATTTGGTCAAAATTTCAATCGAAACTTACTCGCGAGCTCAGTTTTGTCACGTTCCTGCACTATTTTTCTCCATACCGCAACAGGAGTCTAAGCGACAGAGAAAACTAGAGATTCAAACTCACTAGGGCGGAATGACCGGAGCTAGATGAGATGAGGGTGCACGCTTTTGAGATTTATGAACAGGCACACGATCGAGAGCCGATGATGGTGCATCTGTGAGCTTTGCGTACACATTGAATATCATTTTTCTTCGTTCGTTTTCACGTCTTCCTTCTCGGCTGCTCAACTCGTGTTTGTACGCGCTAGCCGAGTGCTGATGGGTCGACCCACGCACGCATCGTGGCCAATGTCTACAAAGATCCTAGTCTTTTCACTCCTGCTTATACATATACAGAGAAAACGCCAACATCAGAGGAAATTTATTTTAACACTGTTTCATTTTTAAAGTTTCGACTTTAGTTTGGTTTAAAAATATATTTTTGTTTAATATTGTAGATGCTAATAAATATTATACAAAACATATATTATTACAAGTATTATACTTGTATACAGTAGTGAATTTTTTAAATAGTTGAAACATAAACGGAAAACAGAAATAATGCAAAAAAATGTAAATTTAAATAAGCACAGTTTGGTGGAACTTCTACGAAGGAAAATAGAGAGATGAAAAGAAAGGAGTAAGCCATCGATGTTTGGAAAACTCAAGAACTACGAAATTTAAATCGAAATGAGGAAGACGAAGGAAACTTGAAAATTCGCTTGGATATGTTACCGATCGAATTTCAAAAGTCTTTCTACTCTGATTTATGATATTTGAGGGTGGGAGTAATCTATTTACTTTCTGTGCAAGGTATCTTATAAGAGTCCGAAAACTGTATAAAATAAAAAAATTGTATTTTGCATTAACTACTCATTGTCTTAAAAATTCTAGATTCCGAACTTTTAAGATTCAATGTAACATTTCAATAAGTATTATAAGCATTTCATAAAACTGTTTTAATCCATTGATCGAGATGTCTTTAAGAATGTTAAAATTGTAAACATTGCAACTCCTTTTACGGCTGATTTTTGTTGCACACCGTGAATTCTAGCTGTTGAACCAATAAGAATATTATAATATATACGACATCATTTGTTTGGTTGGTTTAAACAAATTCTGAGTAATTAATGCTTTACTAACGGTATACAGAAAAGAAGTTAACATTGACATGACTTGTATTTTTCTTGGTGTTATTTTTTGTAACTGTCTCGCATGATTCGCACAGCAACATGACCTACAGTTTCAAGATTATATTAAAAACTACCACATTATTATTTGCCACAATTTTTGCGATCTTTTAATGATGCCTCTTGAATGTCAAATCAAAAATATATTTTGTTGATACGTTCATTTCTGATCAACAAACAGTGTACTTACTACATTTTGATGATCAAATAGTATTCAATACAATAAATTGAAAATTTGATAATATTTAATTCCATTTCGTACATTTTATTAAAGATTTTCGTTTTCATTTTATGAATTTATGAAAAATGCTAATTTTATTCGTAACTTCTTTGGACTGATCTGAAAAAGTTAAAACTTTTGATAGACAATAATTATTATAAATTTGTTTTATTTTTTCATAAATTTCGATAAAATATTTACAAAGTTTGAAATCTAACTTAGAGCTAGTTCTATATTCAGCGTTTATTATTGATGAACAATGACACAAACGCACTGACTTAAAATACAATAACTATTATTTATTTCTAGTGGATAAAATGTTGTTAAATTTTAACATTCAATGTTTACAGAATGTAACTTTACAATGAACCACTTAACAAATAATTGTGGAGTTCATTCATAGTAATTATTTAATCCCAAGGGAGAGAATATTCCATAAATTTACGTAAGCTAAATCTCGCACTTGCACAGAATTGTATTTCTTCTTACATTATATTTTTGATAAAAATAAAATCAAAAAAATAATACCGTTGAAAAAATCTTTTAAATGCATGAAATATGGAATATTAAAAAACTATTTAATATGAAATCATTTAGGATATAATCTTCAAAGCGCTTTGATATTAAATTATATTACATCGCTTTTACTTAAAATATTAATAAGTCTATTTATGTATAAATATGCAAGACAGTAATAAATCAATATGTTTAATGAAACACATTATTATTAAGGAAAATAAAATGATGTGTTCAAATTTATCATTAAAATGAGGTAGTAGATATTAGGGTGTCAATTCAATTTTTTCCACTGAAACTGTAGAAAAAACCTTTCCCTCAAAGAATCTTTTCCTCACAAAATAATAATGTTAATACGTTGCAAATTTTATTTAATGAAATATTATATATAATGCATTTGAATGTTTTAAATTATTTATGAATGAAAAATGAAAGTTAAGTATAATTTATCATATTGTACCTTTAAAAACATTTATTAACAAATGCTTATTTACTTTTTATTGCAAATCTATTTTTGTTGACAAAAAGAAAACATTTTATTTAACTGCTAAATGTAAGTTCGAAAGACTGGTATACAATCGTATTTTTCTTTATGTCTAGAAACGATTTTCCATGCTCGATAAATTACATTTTTAAAAAATAAGTAGTTTACGCGTATGACACAAAAACTGCAAAGAAAATCGGACTTCGTTTTAGAGCCTCTAAAAACTATACTTTTAACACTAGTTTTCCCATGCTAAGTTAAAGTTTTGACGTAAACTTTCCATCGGAATCAGTTTAAAAATTCAAATTTTATGGAAAAACTGAAGCGGAGAACTAAATATGTCTAAGCAATAATGCAGCGCCGGTATACTATTACATGATAGTGCATCCCTTATTTTTTCCAAAAATGCACCATCAAATTTCAAAACTGAAAATACTCATGAAGCTGTAAAGTATTGAGAAAATAGAAAATATATCCACTGTATCCAAAAGTAAGTTAGGATGATAAGAAAATCATTCGTACCTGCTTAAAATTCTTTGAGCTTCCTGGAGAACTTCGCGCATCAGTATAGTCCCTAGACTGCTGCTGGCAAGAGTCGCGTCAAAGAGAGCGAGTGGGAGGAAGGAGCGAGAAAAAGATCTCTGGACGTCCCGGATCCCTCGTGAGAATCCAATAAGCCGAAAAACATGCCCAACGTGGAAGCCCGGGACGAGGGGGAGAAGAAAGCGGACCGCAGCTGTGCAGCACCTCGGCTCGAGCCCGCTGTCGGCCCCGTTTCCCACGGACGATCGATAACGTGGCCACCGTCGCCGCTGTCGCCGACCGCTTCGTCAAAGCGCCTCCGTAATGAGCACGGCATGAATAGTGCACCTCTCACCCTTACGCGCTCAACCTTAATTTAATAGATGGGGAGCAAACATCGAAATCGGTCTACGCGCCTTGTCCCCACGGACCTAACTCTTGTTGGACATTATTCTTTTTGGAGCTACTGCTGCAGTGCTTTGTTTATTCGAACGCAGCTTACACTGCGAAACATAGCTAAGGTGTATATTTCTAACTCTACGCTTTTCTTTTTAAATTTCAATTCCAATTCTTTCTAAACATTTCTCCTTAGCAGTAAATGCAGCCATTTCAAACTTTCAAATCTTTACCTGAAGATTCTCAATTATAATATATCAAACTTTTGTGCTAGGTAAGTGTAAAATATTTGTCTTTGAAACGAGCAGTCCAAATCAATAAGAACCTTCATCATTTAACTTAAAATTTGAATATAAAATATATTTGTCATTCTGAAGCCTACCCATTTGTTAGCTCTAAAAGTCGACAAATGTTATTCAGGTCTTCTGGCCGTAAAAACTTTATTACGCAGAAAACTGGCCAACATTTTTATTATACTTTTCATTTGCCTGAAGGTTCACGTCTTCGTCATCATCCCATACTCTCGTGGTTTATTGGGAATACCGTTCGGTTATAAGCGATATTGAACTTATAAACATGACGTTCGTCAGGTCGTTTCTCCAGGTACATATTGGTAATTTGAACAGAGATGAACTTGTTATTGGGTTCGCGAAGCTGTGCAGTAATTCATTCTACGAAATTGTAAAACTTTTGTAGACACTTATATTCTCAAGGAACATGTATTCAAGCTCTATATTCCTTACCTTACACAGCTTTCATTCTTATAAAAAAGTTATTTGTCAAAGTCATAACTTTATGATCGTTCAATAGTTTAATATGCATTAATATATTCACTGTTGTTAAAATAATATTAATTATAGTTGAAGATCAATAGCAAATGTCATAGGATGTCATTCACTCATTCATTTCATTGTTTCGTTTACGAGTACATTTAATTTAATTTTGTTAATTATTACTTATTATTATATCATTTTAATTCATGTGATACATAAATAGGTATGTTTCTTTTAAATGCATTTGATTCTTCATGCTTAAAAATATGTAATAGCAATGACGAAAAATATTATGAAGTGTACGATACATTTATTGTAAGCAGTTAAATTTGCGCTAGCTATTCCCGAACTTATGGATATATGAATATTAGGAGATATGAGAAGCTGATAGTTTACCGTGTAGATAAGGGAAAAGAGCCACGTTTGAAGTCACGATCCTTGCATGAATCCACAAGGGGATCGTGACTTAAACCAGCTGATCAGGTAGACCCCATGCCTATTTCGGAGTTTGCCTCAGGGGTCACGCGGAGCCAGCTCCTTGTTACGAAAATCGACCACATGACAGTCAAGCCTCTCGACTCAACAACTCTCCGGAGGGATCGCGAAAGAGTGAATAGCAAGCGTAAGTTCGATACGACCCGAAAACAAATTAATTTTTCGGTCACTTTTATTCTGGCGTTGAAGTAGAAGTAAGCCGTACCAGTTACGTATATTTCAGATTATATATCTTATTATATATATATATATATATATATATATATATATATATATATAGTTACATCCGATTACATTCATTCTAAATTTCTTATATTTTTCAACAATCTATTTATTAAACTTTTACAAACTTATTTGTTCTTATATGCGATATCCTCTTTCTTATGCTGCAATAATTATAAAGCATTTATAGCCTCTTTTATGATTCTGCAATAATAAATATAAATAAAGTTACTGTTAATTTAAAACATCCAAGCACAATCAGATGGAAATAAATGTATTTGTAACATGTAACAAATTTTTTAGGTATAATCTTTATACCTTTCCTTTCTGTTGCTTTTCTAATTGGATAAAAGTTGATCTAAGAATCAACAGATTTAGTACGACAAAGTATATTATTTTATCCTCCAAGTTATATTATACAAGAAAAATCGGAAGAGCTATGATTTATTTGTTGACTCCCTCGTCACCAGAAAAAGGCCTTGCAGAATTATGAGGGGAACGTAAGGCTAGCTATATTATGTAGTTTGATTTCTTTCTCGTTAAGTATTAAATAGATGGGTCGCATTTTCCTCTGCGAAATCTTTGTCTAATGATAGTTTACAATCATAGATTGCCTTGTCAATTCATAGATACGGAAAGAGTTGGTACCTTTATAAAAAGTGCAGGAGCTTCACCCTGGGCGAGGGCAAACTGACAGAATTCAATTCCTCTTTCATTATTTGTCTTTGTCCACATCAAATTCGATACCACTCGAGAGGTAATCCACCCTCGGATTTAAGGAACTTAATCAAACTTTTATCGAATTAATTTGACTCTCCTAGATCCTGAGAGTTACGCTCCGTCCTTTCAACTAAAATGATCATCGTTGTACGAGTGTATAGTATAACTGTATCTTTGAAAAATGGAGAAACTTAAATATTTTGGAAATAATAAGAATCTTTCTCTGATGTACTTTGTTTTGGTAGAATTTGTATGTGCTATTTGGAAAATTTAGTCTCGTTTATTATCGGTCCGAACCTAACCTTCGAAACCACTACTAAGTGACTAATTGAACACTTGCTCTCACAAATGGTCGATATATCAGATGCTATTTTCAGCTCAAGTTTGTAAGCACAGAGAAAACTTTCTCCTGTGGAATGATTTCTACGCATTTCAGTCGCACACGCTTTCTTCTTTATCCCTACCTTGCGAACTATACAAACATTACAAGAGTATATGAAGCTACTTGATTAGTATCATTACTCATTTTACAAAAAATTATGACCAGTCTTATGAATTGCTGTGATCTTTACTTGTATATGTATGATTTGCCGTTTGGTATGAAACCACGTATATGATATATGAAAGCACTCGTGCATTGTGACTTGTAACCAAAATAAAAGATCCCTGAAGTGACATGCTCCATAAATTTCAACTGAATATATTGATAAGAAATCAAATTGAATTCAATCCACTCTCGATGAATATGTAATAGAAGAAAACTACCTAGGATAAAATTCATGAAGTAGTTGTATCTCAAGGAGGCATACCATCGTTAAAAGCTGAAGGAAAGTCAATACAGATGATAGAAAAACATTTACCAAAACAGTTCGCGTAGAAAAGAAGTTATGTGCTGGAGCCGCATACTACGATACTGAGTAGAGAATGCACCGATAAGGAGAGACGTTAATTCACTGTTATCGATGAAAAAGGAGCCAGCAAGTACAGGTTCCGTTTTAACACAGAAAGGTTATTTTGGTTAGACTCAGGATAATACCACAATTTATAAATAGCCAGGGCGAGCTTATTTTCGTCGTAGGGACTCTCTCGCGTGACGGATCAGCCTACCGTTTAAAGGGCAGATACGGGATCTCGGTGCCGAAGCGCTCGTGTTGCGTAATGCTCGCCAGTGCTTTGCCACCGGATTATATAATGGTTCGTACGCGCTTCTTCGCAGAAATTCATATGTTGTAAACCGACGTCACGTGAATACATGTAGATGCGCATTATGTACATGTATTGTATAGAGCACGTTAACAATTTGTATCACACAGTTACGAATTATATTAGTGGTATATAAATATTCTGTATTTTTTAAAAGTAAATTATAAACAATTAATAAAATTTAAATTTTAGTATTTTATGATATGTCGTTCTGAGGTAATAATACGTAATGTATGTTTTTGAAATTAAAAAGTTAATCACAAAATTAACGTTACGTGCAAAAACATGTAACGTCAGTTTATATTTTTAAGATCAAAAACCAAATAATGGAAAATACGAAAGTTATTGGATTTTAAAATATGTATATAACGATAATCTTGATTCTGACTATAACCTCAAAGATTGAAATTAACATATAAAAAGAAGTCCACTTTTTGAAGTCCACTTAAAATTTTGCAAATAGAATCTATATTTTTCACCACAAATTTTTAAACAATATGACAATTCAAATACATAATTTTTGTAAAATATTATCAAATAAATATAATATTACAAAATAAATAATACAGTACATTAACACATTTTTAAAATTTAAATAATCGTCAAAAGTATATTAATGACTTATAAAGGGACTTATAAACGTCATCTTGTATTTGAATTATTAATTAAAAGAAAATAATTTATAAAATACACAGGCATACGCAAAATACGAAGCCAAAATTAGTATTAATATCCTTTACATTTATTAATTGATATGTTTTGCTTCTTTGCATAATAACCATAGAAATTAAGAAATAGAAAATAAAAAATTACTGAATATGATACTGAATATGAAACAATATTTATTCAGAAAAGTGAGGAAAAGCCTAAGCGACTAAAATAAGTGAAAAGAACTAACTTTTGTCAGGCATACAATATGAATTCAACAAATTTTCTTTTCGAGTTTCATTGTTAATGTTCCATGCAAATTTAAAAAAAGTATTTGCGTTAATTTAAATATATTGCAACTTTAGATTTTAAGTATTTAAGACTATAAATAAATTTTAATTAATGTACTGTTACGTACGCGGGCGCCTGCTGGGGGGGGGGGGGCGCGTCTTTGCTCGTGAATCGAGCGAGTGCGTGCGGTGAGTGCGTCCGGTGGCAGGGATCGAACTCTCAACAGGAGCTGGAGACTGGAGGGGTGGCGAGGAGACTCAGACACCAAGTTGCGGTGGAAGAATAAGTTGCTTTATTGAGCATCTTACGTGGATCGTCGGGAAGAAGAGGCGGCACTTCGACGAGTGTCGTTCGAACGCGACGTAGGATAACTAAAAAGCCCCGATTATTACTCCCCTCACTTTTTATAGCCGCTTCGCGTTGCTCTACCCCACCCGTGGCTTGCCGAATTCTCCGTATGCCTCCGTCTTGGTTGGAGTTGCCGATCTTGCGAATCCTCCGGGCGCCTTGCTGTTGCCAGGCGGACGTCGGCTCGAGGCCGCGAGTTTTCGTCGATCGGCGGCTACCTGAGCTGCTGATGTCGCGGGTCAGCTCCAAGCTTCCTGTTGCTGTGGCCCGGCTGCTCGCGGGACCCGCCGATTTCCCCGCGACAGCGGATATCAGAGCCGCTGCCTTCGCGGCTCCATCGCGGCTCAACTGAAGATGAGCCCGCGCTATGCGTGCGGGGCCCCCGGTTCCCCGCGACAGCGGATATCGGAGCCGCTGCCTTCGCGGCTTTGTCGCGTATCGCGCCGAAGGTGTGTACGTGACAGTACATACGATTATTATCCAAAGGTCGGTATCGTCAGCACTGCCATAGTTGACATCAGTGGATTCAAAATAACTAATAATGTTATTTTACTTACATACAAAAATATTTAAAATAATATTACAGTACAAAACTTTCACTTTTCTACCTCGTAAAAAGTATAAAAATAGTTTATAATAGAATACGGTTAATTATTTTTTATTTACAACTTCAGTCACTGCTGTAGTTTGTTTCAAATGTATATATTTGTCAGTAAGCCAGGGAGATGATATTCACATACTAAATCATTGATACCCTCCTTTTCATTAAGATTGATGTATTAGTACTCGTGTTATAGGTAATCAACGCAAAAACTGTAAGCTTGCAAGTATTCCACGAGCAATTCTGGCGGAAGAGCGCATAGGACTAGTTAACGATGATTGATGTCTTCTAGGGAATGCATCGATCTGCGAGCGTGAAAGGGAAAATAACAGTCACACGCAACTCGCTTCCCAACTGAGTATCCAATTGTTCCATTGAAAAATTCCATTTCAAAGTTAAATTGAATCGCGCGCGCTCACACGTCATCATTATTTTTTCGACTGCCCAGCTGTAAATAACAGAGATTTCAATACGGCAAAGTATATGAGCTGATGTTATCTACTACCATTAGAAATGTTTAGTCCATAATTATTCTAGAGAGTGCCAGATGTGATGGTCAGATGTCGAGTATGTACCTCATCAATTAACTATTGTTGATATACTCAAGTTTCATAGCTTGCGCTTTACAAGCATAAATTTGTGATCTGTTTAATCAAGGAGCACGTAAAGCGTTATTAGCTTAATCAAATATAAAGCCGATATATATTTAAATATATATTGCTTTACAAAACCGCTGCAAGTATGCAAATATGCATTTCACGTACAATAAGGGGATCTTTTTCGAGGGACAAATACTGCTTATGTATATGACGGTTTGTTTCATTACAGCTAATTAAAAATTGTTTATTCACAGACCGCTCATTAGCGACCCAGTTACTTTTAGTCCCCAGTGGGCCAGGCACTTAAGCCGAGTTGCATTTATAAATCTTTGTTAGTGATTCAGAGGGTGGGTCACCGATATAGCCGCCCCATAAATCAAGCTCTAATTGGGCATTACGTGGCACGAACCATGGTGCTGGAGTCTTGCGTGCAGTCTCCATGCAGGTGAGGTGCTTCTTAAGTTTCAGACGCGCAAGATGTAAGCAACTATGCGGAGTCCCAGCTGTAAGAACGTGAATAGTACAACAAAGTTTCGGCGTATAGATTAAATGTGACTACACCTTTTCAATAAAGAAACTTAAACTCCCTATATGGTTTGGTACGGAAACGAAAATTAAAAATATTTTATATGAAATTTTAATTGAAACAGAAAAATCTATTAAAAAATCCATATATGTAGGCAAACTCGACCAACATAAAATAACTAATAATCTAAATGTACATAATCATTTTTATACAATTATTAAAAAAATTCTAAACGACTATACAATATAACAATTCATACAATTATTGTAATACGTTGTAAGTTGAAATACCCGATATAGGAAATATGACTTTAAATAATACATGAAAAAAATTTAACTATATCGTCTGACGATAACAAATAGATAAGGAATTCATTGAAAGTAACCTTTTTGCAACTGAGACATGCTTTAATACATAATTTTCTGTCGTCTAAGTTTGACTTACAAAATTTGTCATTTTTCATAGATATCGATTATACGTATCATTCATATATGTCATGAAATATTGTATAAGAAAATACGTTTGTGAAATTATTTTTGCTTTAAAGAGAATATAAAATTAAAACGATTTTTTTTCATGAATAAATTAAACAAAAGCATGTATAAAATATTAAATATTTAAATGGTATTTTAAATCAATTGTAACATTGATATTTAATTTGTTCATATTTTATTTAGCTTTTATTCAGGATATTTAGTTAAAGTTAGTTCAGTTTAGTACAGTTTCAAATTTTTAAAGTAGTCAAGTATATAGTATCTTCTAATAAAATTATATTTTCCTGATATCGTCGTATAGTTTAACGCCTTAAAAAATAGTAGGCGATGAGTTGGCACATTTAGACATAAGCGCGTAAAATTGATAAATGGTTCAAGAATACGATAATCTAATATTTGAATTCATCATATGAAACTTCATAGGATGTGCAGATTCAACAAAAAATATATAATTCTGAATAAGTTTTATGAGATAATTATACTATGCAAATTATATTTTTCAGCATAAATCTAATATGAAACAAATCTTACTTGTTTCATTCAATAGATACAAATTTATAACATCTTATGGTTAAAATTTGTATAAGACAAATATTATAGTCGAGTGTTAGAAAATATTGAAGAAAAGCATCTAGTTGTAGAGGAATAATATCAACGAGTGTAAAATCTCAACGGTGACAACAGATTTGTCAAATGTCACTAAAAACAAGATAAAGCTATTTTCAGCTGCTAAGAAATTTCAAACCGCAGTATTTTCAAATTAGCCATTGTGAGGTCCTCAACTGCACTCGACAGTCCGGCGTCGTGAATAATCGGCGATGGGACGCGAATCATATTTCACAATCACAAATTGGCATCGAAAGTGGACGAGTGCGGACGTGCACTGATTTGAACATAAATATTCGAGAGGAGGGAATTTTTTCAATGGACAACTGTGATTCATGGATCGGCCTTTAACAATCTAGACGCTCTCGTCTCCTCCGCGCGGGAACACCTTTTAGGCTCGCGTAAACACGAGGCTTTTTTCGCTGTGGCATTATAAATTCGCTCGACGCTGGGTAGAAAGTTTTTCGATAAAGAGAAGTTTTGCGTTGATAGAGGTAACTCCTTAAGACCGATGTGATCGCCTTATACCTATATACCTGGGGGTTTGGGAAAATGAGGATGGAAATGCATTTTTCAGGCGAACTATAAAGTTTCGGACTGAATCGAACGCTTTCGGTTTACCGGTGGCGACGGAAAGTCCTTTTATTCTGAAGCGCGTGCGCACTGCATTAAACTCTTTTCTCTTTTGGATTTGAAAGCCAGTATGGAATGATCAGAATCTGTTGTAAAGTTGTGCGCGTAAAGAAAGGCAATCTTTTAAAGCGTCTAGCTAGTTGAAACGGAACATTTACTGCGCCGTAAAATGCATTACCGAAAATTTCAAAACGCTCTGGCAGTAAAATCTTTGCGATCGGTCATAAAAACACACGATCGGATGCACGATTATTTATACTCTCGAAAATTGCGGACGCGCCTGTTCTATTGCGTGGAACGCATTCTATTGTCTTCGCTCGAAATCAGTGGCACGCTTCCTTAATCTTAACAGTGTAGAGAAGTAAAGAATTCGTTTAAAGCCGGAAAAGTACTTTCAAGCTCCATATTTTACGAAAGTGCTGTGAATAAAGGGGTAACGAGAGAGTCGAGGCCTCAGGACTAGAATACGCAAGGGAGGATTTTTACGTCGCTCCGCCATCTAACACCACTGAATAAAAGTGAAGCAATTAAGCAGGGAAAATCGGAACATTACGAGTCTCCCGAGAAAGTTTTTCAATCTCTCGTGGCGCGTAGGACAAGTTTCCCCATTAATTTCAAGTTAAAGAAGCCGATGCGCAATATTGCAGGATGTGTTCCGGTGCGCAACACACCATTCACTTTCATTCGGGCCGCGGACACGCAGCAATTGCCGCAATCAAAATCAAAATAGCTCAAGCCCGGAACTCAACGACTTTACTTTAGTTAAACTTGTGCAGCATCCGCGCACTCCTCGAGATATAAGGGCAGATTTTACGATGAGTAGTTACCGCTAACGAAGTCATGAATTTATGCGGGGCCAGAAGATAAAATCATCAAATAACGAGGAAAAGGGCAGTCTATTAAAATTTTAGCTTGGATTTGCTCCATACGCAGGAAAGAAAAGTTGGCAATTTTGTTTCGATTCCTTTTTGAAAATTTTAAATTAGATTCTGGCAATTTACAAGATAGTATTCAAGACAGTGCAGGGCCATGTCAATCAAAGCTTAAACTCCGTATCTTTACACGAATCTTCGTTCCAATCCTATTTCGTACCGATAAATTCTCTTTTATGTAACCAAAAGTAGAACTTGGCCTGTTTCAACTGTAGTGAGATTAACAACTTTCTTAAAGTTACTTGAATATATTATAAATAATCGATAGATATAGTGCAGCTGGAAACTGTTCCAATTTTTTTACTTTATGTTTTCAACTTAAAATAATCATTTCAATAAGTTATTTATTCAAATACCAACAGTAGATTATTAAAGATGTCTAAATATGAAGGCTGTTCTTCTTATAGATTTAAAAGATATGAAAACATCAGAAAAATTACTTGAGATGCCTATTTGCAGAGTGAGTGCAAACTTTAAAGCTTATACCAATATCGTGCCAAGTACTTAATAATTTCCTCGTTAGGAAAAGTATTTTCATACTAAAGCTCTTACGCAAGAATTCTAAAAGAAGAAGATGAATGTATAAGATATCGCCTCGGGCACTATCAGGTTCCAGCACTCCCTCAAACTTTGATCTTGAGCCTTCAGCAAATCCCAGAGGAAGCGATTCTCCGCAAAATAATTCGAAAATAAATTACCTGCAATATCTGAAACCAAGGAATTAAATGAATAATTAAGTGAAATGACGCTTTAAGTGTACATCTCAATGATCGGCGGAAGCGAAACTGAAGGAAACGTAATGTTTTGCCTCACCTATCCTGAGATCTCTAGTAATGGAGGAGAGGGCACACGCAATGTCGACATTCCCGGGCCCTTTCTCCCTTTAGAAAAATCAACTGCGTACCTGTCTGTTTTTTACGTGCTCGCTTTTTATCTGAGACCTCGGACAAAGACTCCAGAATACGTAGCTCATGCTCGAAAAGGCACGACTTCCTTCCTTCGCGACAATATGCTTTTATTTATCATTCTTTCAGTCGACAACTCGCGTTCTCTCGCCGCAATATCGTTTCAAGCGCGTACAACTATGTACCCAGTCTCTATACGCGATTCCCTATCACTCCCGAACCAAGAATGCGGGAAAAACATTATATGTTTAGATGATATTTGGAGACTCTCTAATACTAAAAATATTTTCTGAGCGCTAAAGTAGATTGGTGTTTGAGGCGCGTCCGACTAGTTCTGATTTGCACTACTGAAAATATTTTTACGTTTACATAGACATAATAGCATCTTTCATTTTAAAACATAAATTTCAAAATACTGCGATTTTTTCATTAAAAAAAATTCTTTTTATCTTTTATTTCATCAAGATTTCATATTTCTCTAAAGGTTGATAGCGATAAAGCAAAGTAAAAAGGAAAAAGTTATTTGTATAAAATTTGACCATATGTATTCGAACCATCTTTTACAACGTGAACCGTTAATTTTGAAATTTCGATCTTTCCATCAGAGGGACTTTGAATAAAAAATCGATTTAGTTAAATAAAGGGTCACGGCATGTAAAAATATTTAAATAGACACGGGTCGATTGTAATAAAAATCTCATTTCCTATAAGCTTCTACTTTTTTGTCACTTCCTCTATGAAGTGATAGCCGAATTTTTTCTTATATGAAACGAACTCTTTAAATGAGTTTATAATATTCAGTTTCTAAAGCAATATTTAATTTCTTTCAATCAAATCCACTCACAATCCGCTGATTCTAAATCATTATTTAATAGTCTACTTTTATTAATACGTTACATTTAAAAATGATTCACAACGACCATTCAATTTTATATAAACTAATTTCGATTAACTGTGGGATTAATATGAAACCACTAAATAATAATTAAATATCACATAAATACCCTATGAGTTTTACGAATGCAATTTGTAACGTTTCATATAGTCACAAATACTCATCAAATAGTCACAAAGATCGTATTCTCATAGAGTATATTGCATTTGAGACTTGAACTAAATGTAACTTTCATCAAGAAATGACTATAGCCAGCCAGTACTAGAAAGCCAGTGTTACAAAGGCGCTATCATTTACTTTGGATTTGTTGGTTGACTTTTAACATAGCATGGGGAAATTGAAATATTCCTAACCATATTTTTTACCACAAACGATATCCGTTAGTCATTTTGACAGCAATATTATGCAACCACATTGTATCCTTAAATCATATAAAATCCTCACGTTTTAGTAATAGTCCACGTAGGTCATATAAATCTTTGGTCTATGTTACTTCTTCTTTTTATTAATTAAGCTATAAGTCCTTGTATTGCTTTATGTAAAAAAGTAAATGTCTACTGAATTTTCTCTAACTTTTCTAGATTCTTGCAGATCAAAACCAGTTTTTAGATTTTAATGCATCAAATAATTAATATTATCAATGAAAGAAAATGAGACAAATCAGTTTATAAATAGTAAAAATACTGCATACTCATCAATTTAATAAAACATTTACTAATATTTTGAAAACGTAGAATCCAAATCGGGAAATCTGTCGTAAATCATTAGTCATTCGTGGTTACGACCAAGTTGTAATCCACCAGTTATTACTTTAGTGTGACACCAGCCGACTACCTAGAAGTTGTGCAAATGACCTGCGTGAGAAATTGGTGTGCGGTATTTGAATTTTTACGAGTAGGATTGGTTATCAAGTAATCGGGTTACTTCAGCTCTGTAAAAATAAGAACTGAAATTACACGAAAAAGTATATTAATTACCATGTGCAAGATATTCTTTATTTATTACATGCATGTTTTGCGTTCATCGTAATTTTAATGAATTTGACATTTAAATGTTACAGTAGCCGAAGTATACCTAATGGATTTTTATGAACAGTAATTATTAAGGAGTCATATTTTGTTGATCAATTCGAATTTTGTTGAAATACACTAAGCGAATCACTGCAAAAACTGCAATTAAATAAGTAATTTAATTAAGTGTCTTGTCAGTGCTTTAAGTAATAAAAAAATTGGAACAGCTTTTTCGTCTCTTAAGTATCTGGAAAGGAATTCGAATTAAATTTAAATGTCGAAATGGATACAATGAGAGCTATATACTTCGCATAGTTTTTTTAATGTCGAGTAAAACGCCAGCCTCTTGAATGACCAACGTAAAAACTTGAAATACTGTGTACACAAAGCAATAGTTTAGAACTCAGAACAATGAGCTTTCGCCCCGCTGCATGTGAAATACATTAATCTTTGTAAGCCGCACAGTTAACAGTATTTAATACAATCGCATGCACATTTTGCAATATAGTAAAACGAAAATGGAACTGAAAGTAAACGCAGTAGCTCGGTGTACCTTCGCATATTGTTAAAATAAACCCTTAGTACAAACCATCATAAACAATAGTAATCCATATTATCTTTCATTGATTTGAAAATATATTCAACTGATATCGATTATTCTGTTTGACATTGATTTATACATTACATTCCTATATTCAAAACTATTTAACAAACTCAATAATCTCTTAATTAGCAAACTTATATATTTGCCGAATAGCATCGACTAAGCCATGACTGTAAGGCATCGTATGAAGGCAGCCCGTGAATCCAGGCAACGATGCTCGCCTCCCTAAGTGGTGTTTACGTTGTTACCTATTATATCTCGAAATTTGCAATGTCCGAAGCCATGCGCTAGTTCAAAGACGAGGCCGTCAGAGAATCCAATCGATTCTCGAGAAGCGCGTGAAAGCCATTGCAGAGCGGGTGAGCGCTGATGACGAAGGAACGGGCGATAAGCGGCCGATTGATGGCCAACGCTTACAGCGTGTATAGGGGTTATGACGCTGTCTCTCCTTCTCCAACAGTTATTCAATAGGAATTCTTCTGATCTTTTTAACATGCTTATTAATAGACCTTTTCATGTGTTTGATCCATTTCGACGACTATATACGCTTGTTAACCGCACATAATTTATAATTACTCATTTAAATTTAATATTTATTTCGCATTATTTGTTGAAATTGTGTAACCATTATATTTTGTAGGTTCAAATGAAGCTTGTAATCAGTTCTTTAATTACAATTTTTGTTTAATTTTTAACTCATCTAATTGGTACAATAATAATTGGTACAGTAACTGATTTAACTATCAATAGATATAGATATAACATTTTAAATATATAAACGCTATTGGAGCATTTATTAAACTGAAATTAAAAATGCTTTTTATTGAGATTGAAAATTCAGTACAATATTTGTGCAAAAAATCTTTTGGAGATTTAAATGCGTTTACTGGACCATACGAAGTCAATGTAAATTACAGAGTACAGCTTAATTCATTGATAATATATGTATAGCATAATCAGCATTTGATTTCAATAGAACTTTAATTGAGGTTTATTATTTTTATAAATTACCTATTACACGTTTACTTATTACATATACAAAAATATCATTTTCGTGTTAGAAAGAATTTTTTAAAAGTCTCGACGTGTTTTCGTTACATTTATAATAAATAAATTAATGGTTAGGTATCTGGATAATACGGCGTCTAGTAATCATTATAGACCTTAAAGAACTTAATTAATAATCAAAATATCATGTAAAGTCTAAGTCTTGTATTCCTAACTCAAGCCAGTAATGCGGTTATTCAACATAATTTTATTATAGTTCAATACAATTTCAATATAAATCAAACATATCATCAAACATGATTATCGATTTAATAAATTCAGTTGAACTAAATAATTTTAAAGGCAACACCTTTACTTAAGAAGAAGCATGTGCGCGGGTCACCTGTTGCGGGAGTCTGCGAGGCTAACGAGGTCACCGCGCTCATTTTGATGCCGTGCTCACGACGCCGTGCGTGCCGTGTTGCTCTCCTGATACTGGCTTTCTTTCAAAATAGTCGTAATTCAAGACGAGCTACGAAATTCTGCTTCTTAGCTGAATCAACTGAGATAATGAAAAAGTTTTGTTCTTGTAGATAATATGTTTGAGAATCGACATGACCTATAAGATAAGATTTGAACATCGATCGAAATCCACCATTATATAAAGAATAAATGTTTCATTGCAGTTTCTATATTTTTTAATATTCTATGTTTTATTTTGTCTAGGGCATCATTCTTCATTGGTCTTTGGCAACATTTTTATTTCATTTGAAAAATATAAGATTTCTATAATATATATTTCACAACTGTCTTCACTATAGCAGTTATATTTTCTTTTTTCAATTTATTATATTCGTAAATAACTGTATAAAAGCCCATAGAAAATCTGCAAATTATACAATATTTTTTTTCTATTTTTTCTGGAATCTTATCTTTAATAAATATGCAGACTAGTACTAGTTAAATGTTTAATAATTAACGTATTTTTTTATTTTTTATTATATTTATAAACTTAACTAGGACTGATAAGTTTTCTCCGTTAGTGCATTATTTAAGCTCTTTTCTTCATACTGTATATTTCCTTAATTTTCCTCACTTAAATTTCGTTGTTAATTTAGATATGAATATTTATCTTATTGATATTTCTTTTTGTCTTGCTTATTGTTCTCATACAAATACACAAATCTAATCGATGACGTCAACTCGTTCGTACCTGTGCATAATGCCTAAACCGCATTTTTCTTTTTTATATTTATCTTTATGAATACTGGCCGTATAAACTTCAAAATCTATTAGAGCTTAAACATATACTCCTCTATTTTCTCTCATACTTATCTATTTTCTCTAAATCGAAGACTATTCCATACGACTGAATGTGTCGCGTATATACCTTTACGATAATGTACGTATCCTGTTACGGATGTGTGTCAACCGTAATCTATGTTATACAACGCATTTCCAAATTCAGTAAGTTACTTCGAGGATATAAAAGTTGACTATAATTATCAATAAATTCAAAAAAATAATGAATAAGATTTATCAGATAGTATGTAAGATTATTATTAATGTGAATGATTTATTGGATTTGTGTGGTAGGTAAATTGGCTAAAGTGAGGCGAGGGACTGTCATATTCCCTTACAAAATAATAATAACTGTTCAACTTGGACAATTTTTCTGTACGAAAGAGCTATTTATGTTCAAAGCTTAAAACTAATGTCTATATTATTTCAGGAATTTTTGATAACTGCTGGAATTACTGTTTCATCTATGCTTTTAAAAAAACTTTGCACATATTACTCATCCTTATTCCGGCGAAAAATAAGCTTCAAAGTTCTTCTATATAATGATTCACTAAACTCTTGATTTATTGTATTGTTATTATCATAAAGTATTACGCAACTGTGTTGTTGTATATATCGCATTTAATTAATATTTTCATTGATCCTATTATTAATTGATAAATTTATAATCAAGTATAGATTTTATAAAATCAAACAAAGTGAAGAGATATATAAAAAAATGTATTTAGAATGTTAGCCTCTCTGCACAGCTTCAAAGTAATGCATTGAATTTAGAAATAAGTTATAACATATATATGACTTAAACATTCAATATGTATAAAGTATCGTATGTAGAATCAGGACATGTATTATAAACCTAATACAAATTTTACAGAACAACTATATAGGCCATTCTATTAACTATTTCAATGAAAAATACTTGTAAAGTCAAAAAATAAATGCCAAAGAATGAAAAATAAAAATAATATAAGAGGCCATAAACTTATGTTCATATATGTACGAGTTTCCTACAATTAATCCTGTCATTCTCTTTCAATAATTAAAACAAGAAAAATATAAAAGATCTCAGTTAATTTTAATCGTTAGATAAAATGCACTGTGGCATGAGATTATATATTATTACGATACTGCAAATATTACTCCCTCTTGTAATAATTTTTACATGTTTAACATATGAATATATCTTAGCCTGTTTGGTTTTATAAATAAAAAACTTATGGAACTGGTGTTAGTTTTTAAGACTTTCAATTCTATTTATTAATAGAGCAATAATTAATCGAAAATTTTAAGAGATATAGAAAGATAATACGGCTAACGTAAGAAAATGTTGAATAGCGCCGATACCGCGAGCTGCAAGATTTCCTAGCGGCGATTACATCAAGTTGACGGTGGGGAGTACACGATTCTTTCATGACTATCGAGCAAATCAACCACTTAGACCAACGATTTCATACATTTACTACCACGCTGTTATTCGGTTTTCATCGATCCGTTTGAGCTCTTCAATAGATACGAGCTTCATTAAACTCTTACTTCTCTTACATTACCACCTCATTACCTATCTGAAACAACTAGTTCTTGTCCAGGTTCCGAGCTTTAGAATGCAGATAAAACTTCCTGAACAATTGATAAATAATTCTAGTATTGCATTGAATAAATGAAAACTGCTGCACATTCAAAATAAGCCACTGCTAATAATATGAAGAAGTTTGTTATGCTTTGCAAGATTAAAAAATAAAGCGCGAAATACTATAAACGCATTAAGTGATTTCATACTTGTAGAATCAAAACAATCAGTTTTTACATACAAATAAGATCCCATTTTATAAATTCTTTGCATGTAATAAACTTTTTCCTAATAGGTTTATCCGAGTTTATCTTTTATAAGTTTTATTCCCATCAGAATCTATCATAATTAAATTTAAAAATTATGTTAATATAAATTAGATTGAAATATATCAGCTTTCTTTGGTAGATATTACAGTTGTATTACCCAGATTACATCCAGAATTTTTCTTTTTAGCTGGATTCTGTTTTAAATTCTTGTTGGAAATTCGATTATCTAAAAACGTATTACAGGATTTCAGACAGAATTACAACTTCTAAATTTAAGACTTAAACTTTTTATACGAAAAAGAGAAAAAAACGAATAGAGACAATGAATTAAAAACAGCAAAAAATTACAATACATCTATTTACTTCTCACTCACTCAAAAGATTATGAAATCAAAGCTTTTAAATTAGCTAGATCATGATTTAAGAGAGAACAGGTTTATATTATCTTTAAAAAAATTGAGACCTTTCAATACTCTGTTGATTGAATATGATAATGAAAATATAAAACATATTATAAAAATAATAATTATTGTACCAAAGAGATCAATATTATTTTCTTTCCATTAATCAATGAGTTGAGCCGCGTAAAACTCATAAATTTAAATATTTACAACTATAAAGGGTTATACGTAAAATGTATAAATTAATATGTTTCTTTAATTCTAGCACAAATAGTATTGCTAAAACAGTTTTTGATAGGGTATGATTCTATACTAGTTAGTAGTGGACATATACCTGTATTTTATTTTAATTTTAAATTATTTTCGAAGTTAACCAGGTCTTCTTATTGCTTTAACTTAAATAAATTAGATATCTTTCTTTTCAACTATACACTGAAAAAAATTAGAAATTTGTGACTATGTACGAGAATAAACTGAAGAAAATATGTTGAATTTGGCTTATTCTAATTCTGTCTTATTATTTTAAATACTTATAGCAAGATATAAATTACTTTTAAAAGACTTAGAATTTGTATAAAACTGCACTCAATAAGAAAACTTTAAGATTATTTAAAGGTTAACATTAATTTATAAAAAACACTGCATTTATCGTGGAAAGAAAAGTGTGAAAGCTTGTATGTTAGTAATGGAATATGATTTTAGATAACTGGAAGGTCAATTAAAATTCAAATATTCCCTAGTGTCATATTCTTTTGTTTCTTAAATATGCCTATCATACAACTACATTCATTAATAAACATATTTGTATGGCCATTTAAGTTAAACTAAAAAATTATACAAAGACAAATATATTTATTAATAAAGAGCTCTCTTTATGATGATCAAGATATACCTAAAATGTTATATTTTTAAATTTATATATTTATTATGTACAGTATCTAATACGTTATTCAAGTGTATAAGTAAAGCAAACCACCTTGTATATTATAGTAATAATTGCAAAATTCTTTCTTAGATTTACGTGCTCCACAGTGGTGTGTGATTCGGATAAAAGGAGAAACGAGAAACGGTTAAAAAAATAACAAAAAGTAATTAATTTTTGACAATATAAGAATATTATGAACGCATCCAAATTTATTATACAGCTACGCAGTAGATCTAAGCGAAGGTCATGGTCGACTATACATTACAAAACGTTGTAGCCCGAGTAATGATACACGCGCACTCATTATCGATACAAAGGTATACGGCTCCGAAATATTAATCGACGCGGCATCCTCGCAATCCTCCGCGGTTTGAAGGGATGAGGAATCCAATCTGAGTAATTCAGAAAGCCTGCAAGACCGGAATCAGGATTTTCTCGCGGCCCACGCCAGTGTTCGTCAGTCGTCCGGAACGATGAAGCATATTGGTCGGCAGCATGTCTACTGTCGCAGGCGAGGCTGGCGGCTCGGCTCACTGCTTCCTTTAAGGTGTATATGGATGAAGCGGCACTGAACTTGGCGTCGAACAGCGAGATCCGAAAACTGTGACGGGCTTCGCTCCCTGTATCGAGCAACGACCCTGCGGAGATTCGGCATGACGGGCTTCACTCTCCGTAGCGAGCAGCGACCCTAGGCCCCTTGTGTCTCGCTCAGGACGACGGACTGCGATCAGACGCGGCCTGGTCCGCGAGACAAGTGACATCAATAACAGCGGGATGCCAGGATAAACATTTCGGCACGAGGGCTTGCGTGCCCCGATCAATCTAGCTTTACGCGTCGTGGCATATCATGCGCACTCGGAGACGGCCCCAACTAACACAGATGCAGATGAGGAATGGAAGGAGGTCATTCACTTAAATGAATCTTAGTCTTATATTATAGTTGGTTAATTATATTTGTATGTATTGTAGAAGATACAGTTAAAAAAACTTAACTCTGACCAGATGAGCGTACAAAGTAAGAATGCCGCGCACTTGTTGTCGAAGGCGAGTACCGGCGTCTACCCCCACTATCACGGCTCTCTTCGGTCCTGTCGTCTCGCGAGGGCACTCATCGATTTAGCGGGAAAAACAAAGCACTTGCACCCCCACTCGCGCACTTGTTATGTCGGGTAGGCCGATACGTGCACCTATGCCCCGGTGTATAGGTGTCGAAGAGACCTACCTACTGTCGATGAGGTCTATTTAAGCCAAGAGGCTGCCACCCGTGGAACGCCAAAGGCAAGCCCATCATATCCTAGGGCCCAGGGATGATCTTCCGCCCCTACCCACCAGCGACCGTCAGGCGCTGTCTGCCCGCTTTCCCGCCAAAGTCGTCGTCAGTCCTCTCGCGCACAGATATACGCATCACTCGCAACGCCGCGGCGGCGCCCAGGCGGCGGGTTGTCTTAACCGTTTACAACAGTCCACTACATCTCTATAAAACTATTGCGTAAATACAAACTTTTTGCTATAATATATAGTATACTTTATGGTTTTATAGCTTCGATGCAAGCTTATTATTTGACGCCATAAATTATATGATACATAAAAGTTAGTCATTTTTTATAAAGCATAATTACAAGAAATGCATATTTAAAAATCTAATGAACATCTACATTGACATTTACACCTATAATTTATTCTGTTTCACTTTCACTTCTCGGGAAATATAGTTTTATCAATTAGTAACTATATACTCGCGACCCAATGTAAATTCAAGTGAATAGAAAATTTCAGTTGCATCATTCAAATTTTATCGCTAGGAATCTTGCGTATACGTAAGATATTTAACTTTTATAAGTACTATTTAAAAATCCAGTCAAATACTAACTAGATACTGATATAAATTTTTACGAGAGTATTCGGAAATTACTTCCTTGAGGTGGCTACAACAACGAGTGTCATATCGGCAGTATACATGCACCGTCCTTGATCAAGTTTTAATAATATTTTTTGATTCATTTTATTTATTATTGTATCCTATTACACTCTATAAGCTGAATTAGAATAGATAAAGATTATCCTATAAACAAAAAAAATCTTGGTTAACATAACTTCAGTTTATTTTTTAATCGAGTTTTTATCATTATGAATATTTATCGTCGTCTTATAACTAAAATATGTTACATAAGATATCAACGGAGCATCGAACACAACATATTATCAGCAACAACTCCTCATTTTTCTGCGCCACCTTCCATATCTTATATTGACATATGAGAATAAGCTAATTGTAATACTTTCGACCCAATACCTCTTAACAACATTTATACATTGTATTTTTATCACAAAGGTTACTGTTGAATAACTTTATTACACATCATAATATATCGATAAGCACCGATAAATTTATATTTATTTACCTTGTTTCTGAAAATGTATTCAAAATGAATTAATGTTTTTAGCAGTTGGAATAAATAGAGTATTACAATTTATCGATAACGGAAGATAGTCTGTGAATATATTTAATAGGATATTTAAAAAATGCAGTCTGTCTTTTCTCATATGTCTACTTTTAGTTTAATAATTAATTGTACATTGACTATCTATTATCAAGTATATAAGTATATATATAATATTAGAATAACGACGGTAATATTAAACGTACCTTCAAGATAAGCTTTAATGTACTAACGTATGCACGAAAGACGTCATAGTGAATAGAGCGAGATACCGAAGGATTCGCGCACAAGCGCCGTTACGTAAAAATAACAAAAAACACTTTGCAACTCGTCGATCAACGTCAAGGCGGAAAAGGCGTCGGGGCTGGTGCCGAGGCTCTTCCCAAATTAAACAGCTCTGCGGATTTCTTCGCGTGACGTTAAAGCTCCCCGGCAGCAAATTCGAGATCGCTGGGAAGATTTGAAAGGGACCGAGCTGCACGCCCCATCGCAATAAAGGAAGCGTTCACCCGAGCGACCGTACGGGTATCACGCCGACGCTTTATCCGGCCCGGCTCCTCGTACTCTTTGTTCGCGCGAGCGCCTTGACCTCCAGGCTCATCCCCTGTCGCGGGAATCGTCGCGCGCCAAACTCTTTTTTCTCAGCCCGCTAGGTAGCACGTCCAACTGCACGCGTGCCTTTACGCCCTGTGGGCCTTTGACACTTTGATAGCCTCCCTCGAGGACTTTACATTTACCCGCACGAATGCTTGTACGAGGGGAGGAATATTTCATCCTGTCACTGTCACTTATACGGTAGATCTGTCTATGCATAGCTGCAGATAAGGTAAACGCTGGGGAATTGCTACTGCGATGGTCATTTTGTTGCATTGCACGCAAAGTTTATCTTTGGAGGAGACTTAAATTTCCGCAATCATCGCTACATTATTTTATTTTACATACATTAACGATATAATTTTTTATAAGTGATTCTATGGAATCATAACTGTTAACATCGTGCCCGTGTGTGTTAAGATTAATATAAATTTTCCATAACTTGCAACTGCATAAACGCTTTAATTGAATATTTAACCATATGTATATTAAATAAAAACATTGTTCAAAAACATTAAATGATTCGCAACAGCGGTAAAACTACGTCAACTTTTACGATAATAATGCAATTAAAAGAAAGCGAGTAAGTAGCGTTTCTACTTTATAATTCGAAAGTTTGCGTGGAGTACCCAAAGCACGCGATAAAATAACTTTTGTTGATCCGTGCTTTTTTATTGTAGAAACGATAAGCTCGCCTACTTACTTTTACGGTTTTATTCGAATTGTGTACAAAAGAGCCTCATTCGCCACAAGAATCAAAAAGCAACAAATAACAAGTCGCTCAAAGTATTTCGTTACGAGCAATTTTTCGCGCACGATGTCTTTGTATAAGGTCTGCATTATCAGAAGTGCGTCTCTATATTGGGAATTCCTGAAACACTTCTCTAAGCACTTCTTTATTTCCTCGAGATCCCGACTATGTTGCAATGCTTTCGTATAGCTTTATTTTGTCAAGCACCGCTACTTGCTTGTTTCTTCGTGCCATACTTCGCCTCGCCTTACCTCTTTAAGCTCCATTTTATCTTGCATGCTGCAACAATTACTGCATTAGTGAAAATAATGAAATAATATAGAATGTTATTTTAATAGCTTTATTTTATAAATACATAGAAAATAATGCAATTAGAATATTCAACCTGTTGTATACAAATTTCAACAAATTCTTCTTAACGCCTTTCATACCTCCCATAAATAATTTATTTGAAAATATTAAATTACTAAGACCGTTCAACAAAAGATCGCAATTTTTAAAACTTTTTTTATGTTAATTCTCTGATGTATTAACCTTATTCTGGTAAATTGGAGCATTATATTGGGCAACGTCGCGACCTACCATTATCGAGTAAGGTGCTGAAGAAAATAGGAAGATCAGCCGCATTGGGAGGGTGGGAATGTGACGAACATGAAAAAGTCCCGAACATGCAAAAGTACCGAATGCATAGAAGTGATGACAGCCGAGCACGGCCGAGCGCGGCCGAGTTGAAAATAACTGCATTGACGTTGTGAACCACCCGTATAGTTGCAGTAATGCAGGAATCGCATGGAGCGTTACCGCAGGATTACTACACCATAATAATTTGTTGTTGAGTCGGTAAGTATGTTACGTAGATCGCGCGTCCCCTACATTGCAGAAATCGAAAATAACATTCGGATCATATACATGCGAACTTCGTGAGAATAATAAAATCACTTCGTCCAAAAAAACTCGCGTTATCCGTGTAATAGCATTAGGAATGACGATTCTTCGAAAGCGTAACTGACGTAGATTTTCAATCCAAACAAAGCAAAAAATGTAAGTACTCTTCACATTCCGTTAAAATTTTTTTTTTAATTTTGAAATAATTAATGTTTTGAAAGTCGTATTAATCTGATATTGTTTATATAAATTCAATCCAGGAAATAAGGGCAACTTGATTTTATTTAAAATGTCGGTATTTAATTAAAATTTAATTATATTAAGAGAATTAATAATAAACATGATGTTTTTATTTCAATGATCACTTTAAATATTTCAAAATTTAATTAGTTATGAAATAACATAAAATGATCATGGTCAAGAGCTAATTTGTTTATTATAAGGGTTGGAAATTAAATGTAATTAAAAAATTTTAAAAATATTTATATTTATTTTTTATTTGTTATTTACAAGAACTAACAAAAAAAATAAAACTGAGATTGCACTGATTTTCTGAAAATATCGATATTCCTATAAAAATGTTACAGGTATAACAACGTAGTTGGAAATATAACAATGCACATTGATTCTAAAGAATAGATTGATGTAAGATATAGGCATTAAATTATTTTTAAATTATTTCGAAATTGCAATCAGTTAGAATATTTAAAATATTACCCTTGGCTTGAAGTATATCGGTTCAAGCTAATTAGGGAGGGTGGAAATGTGACGAACATGAAAAAGTCCCGAAATGCAAAAATACCGAATGCACAGAAGTGATGACAGTCGAACACAGTCGAGAGCGACCGAGTTGAAAATACAATTGATGTTCATACTACATTGACGTTGTGAACCACCCGTATAGTTGCAGTAATGCAGGAATCGCATGGAGCGTTACCGTAGGATTACTACACCATAATGATTTGTTGTTGAGTCGGTAAGTATGTTACGTAAGTCGCGCGTCCCCTACATTGCAGAAATCGAAAATAACATTCGGATCATATAATTACATGCGAACTTCGTGAGTATAATAAAACCATCTTCTACATTCATATAAGAATAAAACATTTAATAAAATATACATAAGTTAAATTTTTGCGTTTTACAAAAAAACACTGTATACTGTACTTGATGTTTCTTTTGCTACTTTTATATCAATGTTTTTGAATAAAATGTATAACAACAAATTGATTCATTAAATAAATTATTTTAATTTATTGTTCTGTAGAGTTAGCCGATAGCTTATCAGAACAAAAATTTATATGGAAATATAAGTTTATATTTTTAAGTCCACGATTAATTTATGATTAAAATTGCATTAGTGCGGTTATGAGTTTAAATGTATAAACAATTATGTGAAAACGTAATTACAATTATATTTTCATGTAAATTTTTATCCACAATTTAATAGTTATAAATTTTATAATAATATTTAATGTATTGATTATGAAAACTATCAGCTGAACATACAGAACAATAAATAATAAAATAAAAAATAAAAAATAAATTAAAATAATTTATTTAAAAACAATTTTTTTCAAAAACATTGACATAAAAGTAGCAAAAGAAAAATCGAGCAGAGTTGGTAGTGATTTTTTGTAAAACACAGAAATTTAACTTACGTATATTTTATTAAATGTTTTATTCTTATATAAATATAGAAGGACGTTTTATTATTTTCACTAAGTTCGCATGTAATTGTATAAGCCGAATGCTATTTTCTATTTGTGCAGATTACGGGACGCGCGACCTGTGTAACGTACTTACTTCTTTCCTACTTACCGACTCAACAACAAGTCATTATGGTAATACTCCTGCGATAACGCTTCATATCATTCCTGCATTACTTCAGCTATACGGGTGGTTCACAACTTCAATGCGGTTATTTTCATCTCGACCACACTGGGCTGTCATGACTTCTGCGAATTCAGTACTTTTTCATGTTCGTCACATCCCCCCTTCCCCTACGCATTAACGGAATATCTTTAGTTCCATTAAAATAGTTTGTTGATAAAACAGCATTTATATAACACAAAGTTTACATATGTACATATATTGTATATATATATATATATATATATCCCTGAACTACTCGTCAAATTTATTTTCGTTCTTTGTGGATATTTAAAAATGCCCTAAAGATATTTTTAAAACTGAAGTTTAAAATAATTAAAACATCTTGATCGCATTAAATCATAATGACGTTGAACAATACATAGAAATATTGTCGTACTTTTCATTCATTCTCTTTGCTCTTTTCATATGCAGCTTTAACGATAGTCAGAAGAAAAAAGTAATGAAAGTAATAGCTTTAACGACTCTTTTGAAAGAAATATTTTAGGTCAGAAAGAAATTGGATTCTTGTAGAGTAAAAAAAAACAACTTATCCCGTACGTAACCTCATATACGACAAATACTGTAAATGAAGCCAAAGTAGGACGAATAAAAAAGGTAGTGACAGAAGAAAATAGAAGAAACAAATTAATTTATGTAATCTCATATCCAGTTCTCATTAGTTTTCGCGATATAACCTTATAATTAAACTTTGCATAATTGACAACACATATCTTTCTGTTCAATATTTTCTTATCTTTAAACATAGTATTCGAATAAAATTCTATTAATTCCTTTAATGATTTAGTGAAATACGTGTAAAAATTTGACACCAAATTCTTTGGAATTTGGCCATTATTGTACGTTTTATGTTCTGAAACAAATAAACAATAACACAGAAACTTCTAGCCTTTTATGTGCCTTTTACCTTTCTTTATATTATACCCTGAGAGAATATTAACATCATGCGAAACGAAGTTGGTACAAATTTAAATAAAAAAGTTTTTCAATAAAGCTAAATGGAAAAAAGGCAATGCGCATAAATTCGACTATTAAGAAAGAGTACAATTTATAAATAGTGTTATTACATAATTTGTTCAAACTATTTGAATCGAAGAATAAAAATAAGTCTTAAAAAAAAGTTTTTCAATGTATATAATTGAAATTTTAATAACATTATCAATCATGCTACTCTTCCTACACATATCAATGTTCGACAGTTGCTTCATGTAGAATTCAAATAAATCACTAACAGCAAGTATCAGAGCTACGCATAAGCCTGGTTTTATTCACGAGAGTAAGGGCGCAAAAGAAAAAATTCCAATAGAATTTTTTAATTTAATAGTCAACAGCTCGAATATATTCTTGTTAGCAATGAATACAATTTCACGTATTACACGATGATCTAATTCCCATATGAGTTGAATGTTAGACGAGCAACTCACATAGAATTTATACGATTACAACCGGATCGATTGCAGTTTCAATGAGTATGTTAAATCCGAGCTCGATATAACTTTATATACTAAATAAGTATCCCTCGTGGAAATCCAAGTTGGATTTGTATCTAGATTTTTAATAGAATTTTTCGATCAACCTACATTTTACTATCAATTTCGGCGAAATTTAATAGACCTTTTGCGTTACGTATAAAGTATATCACAGTTTTAAACTATAATTTAAAAATTACTTAAATGAAACTTGCACTGATACTTCCGTTATACCTATAAAAATAGTATATCGCTATTACAAACTTGAAATTTCTTACTAAAGAATATAATAAGAAATGTAATTGAATAAGACATGCTGCAATTATATATAATTTAACTCAATTATGATATAGTAATTTTTCAAAATAGCTGGTAGGCTTTAGTTTAAATCACTAAGAGATTCTTTAAGCTTCAAGTTACAAAAAATAGATATTTAATTTACCTTTTAAAGACAACATTGCTTTTATAATATCTAAATCTAATAATATTGTATATATTGTCTGTTGGTATTTTCATAAATTCGAGATCCTAAAAACATAATGAAACTAGTGAAGTACTGTTAGTCTGAAGAGTTTCTAATGTAAAAACTCATTTCTCTCATTCCAGCCGGTATTTATTTTATTTTTCAGTAACACTCATACCATATTGATAATATTAAACGCACTCTATAGTGCCTTCTCTGTCTGCTATTTAAGATAGCACAATTTTACCATATTAAATTTCCATCTAAAATACGCCCAAAATCCGAAACAAAATCTATCCAGACTTTTTTGGCGTTTGGAAAAATACCGGGTACACTATATATTATTGCTTACTTCTTTTCTAACCTTGATCGAAAATTTGATAGAATATCGGTATACTATTACCCAGGCTAGAACGCGATTGTGCAAGGGATTGAAAGATAAGAATCGGAGCTTGTCGTGGAAATTTTTAATTCAGTGCCCCCGTGATATGGAAAGGCCGAGGCACTGCAAAAGCTTCCGAGCAGCAAGGCTGGAAAGGAGAATAGCCGCGGTCCCTCGCGTGTAAGGATACTAATCCACTAAATTCCAGGGGAAGCTCATATGAAATATTCATGTGAAAAAGAAGCGCTGAAGCTGCAGCTATCTCGAGAGGTAGATAAAACAAGGCATTCTCGAGGTGTGGTAGCAAGCATCAGACGCACGCAACTAGAAGCGTTTATCGACTGACGCTTTGATTTTTACCGAGTATCACGACGCTTAGTTTTCCAAAAATTTCTTTACGTCTTTTTAAACATTGTTCTGCTGTTACGAAAACGTACAGTTTCTTCTTATAATGATGCCTGATATTCCGGAGCAGACCTTTGGAGTCTCTTCCTTGTCAAATGACTTTTTTGGGTTATCTCTTATGGTACTTACGACATATCGATAACTCTTACGGGCAAATGACTTTATCGAACGCACTTATCTACTTGCCGCATTTTTATGCCTCCTCCTCATCTTTGAATCACAGGAATGTTCGATGCTACAAACATTTTTTTATTCACAAGCTGACTTAGCAAACCAGATAAGCACTTCAGATAACAAGATAAATGTTCTCGATAATGCCATCGATAAAATCATTGCTATAAAATTTGGGATTCTCTAAACCCGAGCTAAAAAACTTAGGAATATCTGAAAACACTTCCGTCTGGCCACACTTACATTTTTCTACTTATATTGAGTTCCGATTAGGTCAAAGGGATCCCCCCAATTTGTACAATTATATCTTTTTCTATGTAGCCTTGGAGTACCCAATCAAGGGAAAGAACCCTTGAATATTCGGCGAAGAGTAACGACAGGATCAAACGATTTCATATTAATTTATGATTCGGATTCCTATTTCAAATTCGTGAAACTTGATAAACTCACTTCCAAGGACATTAACTGTGTTAACATTGCTATTATTAATACCAATGTTGATACTATAAAACTTTGTTTATAAACAAAGCAATTATTAAGAAATATTACGAATAAATATTAATTATTATTATATTATATTACCAAAATAAAAATGTATTATTTTACTGAAATATGTTTTTTGTTACTTACAAAAATAATAGTTCTTCTTTCAATTAAAATTTTTAAATGATTAGCTACTGATTACGTATAGAAAAGCAGTATCATTAATATATTTTATTGGCAGGAGTCCACTACATCAATCCATGTAATGTACTCAGATTCACAATTTAATGTATACCTTATTAAAATAAAACATTAATTCGAAACTCAGTTCAAGTCTAAGTAACATACTCCAGTTTGTGAGCATCAACTTCCCCTCGAGTGAAATTTACGCTCGCAAGAAAATTATTTTTCTACCTTTTGGTAAAGTTTGTCCTGGACAATAAGTTCAACCCAAGAAAGCAGCTGCTTTCCATGCAGACAAAGTAGTTCCATTAATGACACTTTTATACAAGTGGAGACAATAAAAGGTGAGTTCGTGGTTTAAAGTTCGTTCCATAGAGTTTTGGTTGTTAGGTAAGCGCAGCATTGCATTGTAATGATTTAATAGTATATAGTTATGTCCCATGAGATTTCTGAAAATCTGAATGTCAACCGTGTAATATTATAATTAATAATTATGATTATAATTTTATTATTAATCTGATTATTATAATTATCATTATTGTTATTTTATTATCATTTTATAAAACAATTTTACAAATATAAAAAATGTTATTAAAATTGTATACTGAAATCTTGTTTTACTGAAAGTAACCTCTAATATCCATAATTATTGTGTAAGGATATTGATGCGTTCACTTGAAAAAAAATAAGTTATATTGGTCCCTACAATTTATTGAATTAAACGCCGTAATTTGATGCACAATTTTATACAGTTTTGCACTCGCCAGACAATCCTGTAACCATAGCTGTTAGTCGGCAGTTGTTGTGACAGGACGTATAATTTTTTTTATTTTAACGTCGTTCTATTTTTTCTCCCATTTTCGATGCTAATCGATGATCAATGTCATGATCAATCGATGATCATATGGTAAACAAAGCATATGAGAAGATTCAGTAGTGTTTGCATCAATCGGAAAAAGTGGAAAATGAATCTTGGACCTCCGGAATTCAAGCCTTTCATTCTACCGAGTGAGCCACTGCAGGACTTAACCTAGCACTGTTTCGCAATTCCACTTAAGCTTTAGTCTGCAAAGAGTAAAAAAACGCGGAATTTTTTTGCAAAAAGTTCAATGCAAAAACTTACCCCGAAACAATCGGGATTCTAGGATCTTTTCCCGGTGAAAAAGTCTCAGAAAAAAATTCGGGTGGTTTTTGGGTGATTTAAGGCTGCTTTAATTACAATTTGAATTGAAATATAATAAATTTATCCAGCATGTCTCCAGTCTGTTCGGTAGAGTTAATTTTATAATTACTTTAATTTTGATAATGCGTAGACGCACATGTCAATAATAAATCAATCTTGTTTCTTGTTTGTATGCACACAAATAGACAACTTGAAGTTAATTCATCTAAAATCATTTATGCATCCATAAAGTGATGGCTAGTTATCTGTTAGTTTTGAGATCTCTAATCCTCATACTCTCTAATTAGAAAGGGTGAAAATTCACGTTTTTAACATGCATCGTTAACGTTATATACTACTTCATCTTCTCTAGGCTGTACATATTACGAAAAATAATAGTATATTTGGCTTAAATACGGCTTTGAGTGTAAGTTGTCGACTTTTGTCCACTTCATTACAATATTACCTTCTGCATGTAAAGGTTATACAGTTACTGAACTTTACAATGAATAATTAAAATTATAATATTAATTTAATTAAATATAAAAACTAAAAAAATTAAAAAATTATGAATTAAAGATCGATAATCTATAATATATAATATATAAAATAGATTTAATAACGCGGAACTCATACAAATCTCAATTTTGATATCTATTTTTCTTATCCTCGTATCGACATTTAAATTATGCTTTATACTGTTTTCTTTTTAATAACAGATAAAATTTTTTTTATTTTTTTCAGCTAATTTATCTGATTATAAATTAGTCACTACTTCTAATACTAATTTAGTCAAATTTCATTGGAAAATATTTAAAGATTAATTTCTATAATAAATTTCTGATCAGACCCCTAAAAGTTGGGTGCATAGTACATCCAGGTACGGATAGAATCATAACCGCAGTCTGCGCATGTTGATAACAAGATTCGCGACGTTCGGCAAAAACTTTATATACAGACTTTGCCTTTGTCTTCATTGGACCTTCTCTTGCCCCTCTCTCTCTTTCCTTCTTGAAAACTCGAAACTTTCCTGCGCCGCACGACAGATAAAGAAAAAGTTGTTTGTTTGCTAAAGTGCCAAAGTTACGCGCGTATAACGGTGAGTTGAAAAACTCACGACAATTATGCGATAGACATAAGTGGAAGAGTGAGAGGGACAGAATTTCACTTCTGGGCGCATGCCGTTAGATTCTAGGCATGTTCCAAACGCAGTGTTTCACCTTGTAAATATTGGTGGAACGCGGAGAGCGTCTTTGATGAAACCTGATACATAAAACCAAAAGAAAGAAAGCGTTATTATATTATAGAATGCGATCGTATTGTTCAGAAAAAGTTGAGGACATTGTTGCGATCTTATATAACCCTGCATACTGCAAAAATGTAAAATATAGCCAACCTCGTTACTTCTTTACTTTCTAAATTTGGATCAATGAAGCAGTTACTGATTTTTCCAGTGAGTTGAAGAATTACTTTGTATCGAAGTATGAACTTATAATAGCACAACTAATTACAATATATCGACGTTCAAAATTTTAATTTAAACAAAATGCATTATTTGTAATATTGCAATTGTAATGTATTGGTGATCTAAACTACCACTGTAAATTTAAAAGTAGTCTGTATTTTACAGTTTATCTTCATATATAAAACAATAAAAATATGTTAAACTAAAATCATTCTAATACAATGTAACATAAAAACCTTTCAAAATTTTTCATTTAAAGTTGAATTTTGACATTGTGAAATTTTCTTAACGCTAGAAAATATTTCATTATGATAAAAAATATTTTTTGTTGGCAGAAAGAATAATATCCATACAAAAAAAATTTAATTAATACTTTTTTCTCAGTGAAGTTTTATTTACATTATAATATATATTTGAAAATATATTAATGAATTCATTATTCTCAATCAGTCATACAAAATCATTACATTGGTAACATGGATATCTTCGTACTAGGGAGATCTCAGAAGCTATTGATCTAATTAGTGAAATTTCACTGATTCAAATTTAGAGCAGTTTCGACTCGAAATCCTACATATAGTAGTAGACATACTCATGCAATGAAAATGAAGGTAAATTCATTCCAAATTGTAATCTACAATGATCACAAATGGGTTGAATAATGCCATTGTTATTCTGTAATAGCCACTGAAATCAAATTTCCTAATTTAGTTGTAACGCACTCGTAAAATGAAGCCATTATAACATGAAATTACAAGAGCATTTTTTAACTTAAAATTTTGTTTAGGGTTTATTTAAATTAAGATTCCTTTCTTGCTATAGATTTAGAATTATAATAAAAAATAATACAGTTGCTGAGAATCAGTTTTTGTACATAAAATATATGATGAAAAGATAATAAAGACGTAGAAATGAGAATTTTGTGTGTGCCGACATATTCAGCTATGAATTCATAAGTATATATTTCTTTGAACTGACGCAGATATGTTTATGAATGATCAAGATTGAAGCTGTCACACCGTTTAGAAAACATTTTTTATATTTTAAAATGATATTTTCAAGGAAGGAATCGCATCTGTTTAATGAGACGCAAGCATAAATTAATGTGTGTTTCGTTAATACTTTTGATTACGACCAGCGACTTTTTTAAATCCTAAAACAAGTACTTACTCTCATTATGTTTTGGTTAGTTCAATCAAGATCCGGGTGCTTGCAGCCAGAGGAAGCGCTGCTGAGGCGGCCGCCGCGAAGGTGTGCATATGATAATCCGCGCTACGTGACAGATGCACAAGGTCAGGTTGACGCGCACGTGCACCGACTGGATTGGCCAGCGGCTCGGGCACGTAGCTCCAAGAGCCGCCCACGTCGCGGCTAATTAAAACTTCATTAACGCGCCATACGTGACGCGCGGGGCCCTAGGACGGATCAGTCGCTTGGGCGTCCGAGACTTTGGGGGCCGAGGGCGAGCCGCTTTTTAAAGGACCCACGTTTGCAGAGAGCAAAAGGCACGGCTCGGATTAACTGCAATGGGTCGATACACCATGAGCTTGCCCTCAAGGCTCCCACAGTTTCCACGAGATCAATAATGTATTGTTGCGGATTAGGAGGCTGCTGGGGGCGCGCTGCAGTTCGAGGATCGTCCTCCCCATGCCTCTCATTTATTTCAAATCTATTTGAATTAATTACCGCTCGGAATGACGTAACTAAATGGAAGGCGCAGCTCTCACAAAAATTATTACAAATACCTGCTTATTAATTACATACGTAGGTCAGTCTTCCAAACAAAAATATCATATAATTGTACAAGAGTGTTTTTCATGAATAATAATTACTTCACTTTAATGAGATAAAATCTTAAAAATTTTGTTCAAGAATTCAATACACAAGTATGAAAGTAAATTGATAATTACATTGATGAATGCATATATAGCAGATGTACGTTGCTTTAGGGGCAACATGTTCAGTTGGAGAGAATACTGATAATAGGAATCTCGGTCACAATAACAAAACTAAGTGATTTGTCATTTTGCCGAAAATAAGGAATTATAATGCGACTGTAATAAATTCAAAGGCACGTGCATTATAATACATTTTGAATAATTAATAATTATATTAATAAGAATTGTCGAGTAAAATTGGTTGCAGAAATTCGGATGCGCTCATCAAACTTGCAAACTTATTTGTTTTCATAAATTACTCTTTTACGTCGTTCTGTATTTATGCTTGCTTTTCGGCGCGAATCTAAGATGAAGCGTCGAGGTGCGTGGTTAACAAAGTACGTAAAAAAATTTAGTGGTGTCTTTATCAATTGTCTGACATTAGAAACCGAACCTAGAACCATTGAAGCCCGACACTAAAAAATGAGCCATCACACAGCGAATTTATAAAGTATTTGAAACAAACAAACCTTTCCGTTCTAATCTCGAAGATTGTTCAAGATTAAGAAGTCAAAGGATTTCTACAACGGAGAGGCAATTGATTAGCTGAATGTAGCTTGCAGACGCTCCCAGGGCTTAATGAGTTGGTGTGCCGTTGGTTAATGCCCCATCGATACGCATAAGCTGCCGCGCATATCTACCGGCCACTCGTGCTCCCAATGGAGCTCGAAGGGTGTCACAGAACGACGGGAGTGACATTTAGCCGATAATGCGCGAGGGGCTTAATAGCCGCACACGACGCGGCTGCTCGCGACCAAACGTTGGCCTTGCGCTAACAGCACGCGCATCGCACCTCGATCGGAATGCCCTTTTTTCGACTACCCGATAATCAGTCTCGATCACCCTCGACTTTCCAGCTCGGTTACCTCTTTTGTGACGCTTTCAATGAGCTGCGGATTAATGATGCCGGCAATGAACACTGGAGCAATGCGATAAATTGAGCAAATTGTACATTGATCCGTAATTAAGGAATTAAAAATTGTATACAATTTATTTGTTTTATTTCTTTATAGTATAAATATACATAATTGTTATTGTGGAAGGCAAGAATACTTAAGAAGGTTTAGCGGTTTTATAAACGCACTATTCTGAAATATGAATCTCCGATTTCTAAACTTTGTACATACCAATATATATTAAAAGATTTTTTTATTAAATTACAAGACTTTCTTTGTTGAGTGATGATATTAATCTTCTTTTATCCTTTTTTTATTATAAACTTGAGGTCTTTCTAATTACTTTTTAATTAAACTGAAAAATAATTATGAATCAACGTGATTAATATTTTAATGAGTACAATACTAGTATTATTAACTTAGTTATACATTATTGTAAAATTATAGACTTAACCATTTGTTAAAAAATCTATACTGCAATTGAATCCTTGTAAAAAAATGATTTAGAGCCAATTTATTTTTTATGATCTTCAATTCGTTGGTTGCTTCTTTTCAGAAATAAATTTTAATTTTATAGATAGTACGGAGATACAGCGTTTTCTCGAAAAAGCCGAAAAGTGAAACATAAAATCTGAAGTACGAAGCGTAAAATTTGATAGAAAATAAAATCCTAGCGGGCTCTTTCGTGAAAAATGCGAATTTATTAAAAAGCAAAAAATTTAACTTTAAAAAGGGATACACCCTTCGTGGCTCTTTATCTTTAGTGTAGACATAACCGTCGTTGAGCATTTTTATTGGTAAGTCGTAACGGCATCGGCGCGCAGCGGTGTAATGCGGGGGAGTCCGTATAATTCGAACCAAAAGTGTCGATCGGTTACAAACACTCCTGAGCACAATGTCTGATTTAAGTTCACGCTCCAGTTCGGCAATCCAAGATTTTCGATTTATGACTCGGTTTTTTAATTACCAGCCGCGCTTCCTCGCTATGATGGGCCATAGCTACAGCGCGGAAGCCCGAAGCAGCGAATTTCGAGTGAGGCTGGCTAAATATAGCCCCGCTCGAAAATAAACGATGAAGAACCGACGAGGAGCTACAATATCCGAGGCGGCTTTCTTTATCCTCGCTCCTAGATTAAGCCAGGGCCGATATTAGGCCGGGGCGCATATAGTGGTTCCTTTCGTCCGCGCTCGCACCAAACGGCTGCGGGTAGGGTAATTCAACCGCGAGGTGGGCGGAAGGCCAGCCGGGCAAACAGCTCGCCAAGCCTCGCCCTCGAATATTGATGCAGCTCGCGTTGGAGGTCCCGCAAGTGTTTCTTGGCGAGCGGAAACAACCGCTCAGGCTGCTCGAGCGAAAAGATCTGGACGCCCCGGTTTAGCTCCGCAATGGATAAATGGTCCAAGTGCTGCTGAAAGGAGGACCCTTTTTCACTCGCCTGTGGCTGTATTAATCATTTGGCGGGCAATCGCTTTTAAGGGACAGGCAGGGATTATAGTTCTCTCAGTGCTCGCTCTAAAACTCGAGTAGAATGATTCTTTTTGTATATAAATCGAAAAGTAATCCTAGAAAGCTGTGTCATTTAATACAATATACATATTCAGAAATGTCAATTATACTATACTTTTAAGTTTTTAGTTCCTCTACAGTGATTTTACTTTAACTACACAGATAATCAGATCATATTCTATTTAATATATAGAGATGAAATAACTCCTGCGCTTTAATCCATGTAATATAAGAAGCCTTATGTGGTCTTCATCATCAGAGACATGTTATACACGGTTTAATACATAACATAAGTACAACTTATACACCCTATGCAGCTGTACAGATACCTCGTTAGACTATTTGTAGAGACGTGATTAACTAGGGAGTGCACTGTTATGACCTTCTTGCTGAAGCAATTGTATTCCTAATTATCTAAAAAATAAATAAATAATAATTATTATTAATTCAATAAGTATATCATTGTAACTTCCTGCACTACCAATGAAGCATCGGTAGATGCCACACTGTAATTAATACGGTACGTATACGGAAGCGCGCTAGGTATACACTTCGAGCACGGGTGTGTTGACTTCGGCTCCGCGCGCTTGCAACAACCGGCGGTCACACTGAGATGGCGCGAATGCAACTGAGAGTTAGCGATTGATAAACACTTCGAGGTTCTATTTCGGGCACTTATTACTTTGGCGCTGTGCAAATAACAGAAAATAACGTGTTCATTGCAGCGTCCTTCCTCCTCGACTATTCCATTTGAGCCATGAACAGCAACAGCTTTCAAACAAAAGAAAATGAAAATTGATGAATGAATTTATTGCTTGAATTCTGAACAAACAATAAATTGCATTATTCTAAGCTATAGATGGGTACTCCATACAAAGCTACATGCTATATATGGAATCAATTGATAATATTGATGTGAATTCATACGTAGGTTTTTGATATCTATAGAAACTCTCAAATCTCGACATCTTAACTACGTGCGCATTTCGCTAAGCTAGATCTGAATACCGACCCATAAAACTCAGTAATGGCTAGAGAAAAGCGTAAAAAATCTCGCGCGTAAGATGAGAGGCGGAGGAAGGGGCGTTTCGCGCGGCATCACGGATGCTCCGCGCGTAGCGTTCGCGAGCCCCCGTCATTATCTCCATTTATAAGCCGTTTCTATAGAAACGCCCGCGCATATAAACTCGTATAAGCTTGGGACCGCGAACGAAAAACCGTTTTCGAATTCCGATAGGAGTTTTGGAAGCTCCCGGTAATGAAATCGAGCGTACCCGCAAAGGTGTACCGCCTTGGGCGTGTGACCCACTTTTCACGGTGCGCGAAATTCTCCTGTAAGCACGTACGCATTCACACTTCAATTCTGGGAGACGCGTCAGTAGTTCCTACTACAAATGCAGCTAAATTCCCTATCTAAGCTGTGCAGCATGTTGCATACATCTCTCTTCCCCTAATCCTCTTTTGGGCTGATTCTATTTTTATCCAAGCATACATAAACTATTCGATTGAAATGAACATACGAAACTATCTCGATATAAACAGATCCATTGATAATTCATACAGGCCGAGAAACCATTTTGACATACTATCCAAGAGTAATCGTTGTGGATGTATTAAGAAAATATAATGAAAATTATAATCATTATTAGTTGTGCTAACTTTTTACTTGTAGCGTTTGTATTAGATATTATTTATTAATCATCATTATGAATTAATGACTATAATAAATAATGCAACATATAATTAAATGTATACACGTTATAAAAAAGAATTGTTAGTTATCTCCGACTTTGGAAAAAAACTTAATAAATAATTATTAATAGATGTAAAGAATAATTTAATCCAAGGCACCTTTTTTAATATTTTAAACGAAAACATTTTAATATATTTTAAGTCAATGAAATAGAGTAAAGCTTCATGTGTCTGATTATACTGTACGTATCTATTAAATAATTTATAAAATACGCATGGCCTGCCAATCAGCTTTAATTGCTATAAAAGAGTTACATTTTATTGAAAGTTAATCTCTTTTTGCAATTTTACATTTATTTTAATTTTGCAAACATGTTTATAACAGCAAATCAAAATATAATACATGTACGCAAATGTATAAAAATTAAATTACCATAATAATTATATCAAAATTTTAAGAATTTCAAACTGAAATGTTTGTCATAAATTAAATTTGAACTTAAAACGCATGTTTTGGGAACAATCTCTACGGTTATGCGAGCTTTACATGATCCAATGATTAATCTTGCAAGCGGCACCGCATACTCCTAGCGAATCTGCGAGGCTCGACCCTGGAATCTTTTGTTTATATGCCTTCATCGAGCAGATGAATTCGGCTATGTATTTTTTCTTCGCATCGAAGCTTCACAAACCCTCTTAAATGTTACATGAATTTACCCAATAACACACACCCAATAAGGAAGATGCATGTACTGATGCAATTAAAGTAAGGTCAGTATTTTATACGATTGCAAATAATGAAAATGAAGAGTTATACGTGTAATTCTTTTGAAAACAAAAGATAGTATGAGTGACTGAGAGTCAGAAAAAATAAAAAAAAATGAAAAAAAAAACGAAAGATACAGAATATAATAGAAAACTTGTATAAGACCGATAGTGAATATACGTAAAAAGAAGTCACGAGAATAAAGTATATATGATTCGACACTTGTAATGAATAAGATAGGAAGAACTCGTCGAGTCAGTGGAAGGTGAATATAGAGGCAATTGTAAAAAGAAGGAAATACCAAGTTAGATGTTGAAGATGATGGAGTGGAGAATGGATGTATGAATGAAAGATCAGTAACGTTGAGATTCTTTTCACATCAGAAGATACAAGTGTATAGCCTTACTTTTTTCCTTTACTTAGTATACTGTGAAATTGCACAGGGCAATTGCTGCAGGGCGATGGCAAGTGGCTTAATTAATTTAAGTTCAACCTATTTCTTGCCAACCCTAATACCGTCCAAATCAGTCAGAATACTGCCGCGAGCTCTTCTAACGCTCATCAGTATGTACCAGCAGCCCTTAAAGTCGGAAGTGTTTTAATTTTCGCAAAGTGCTCGAATCCAGTCCCGAGATGACATTTTAAACCCGTTTGCGCGGGTTACGAAGGAATCCTATTGGATTTTAAAACTAACGCAGTTCCTCTTCTTTCTATTACGCATTTAGATTTAAAATATTCTCGCAGTCCACATTTACATTAAAATTCTTTAAAATGAACATTAAATATACCAGTTTTAAATATAATAATTAAATATACCAGTTTTAGAAAGGCATAATATAACCATATACAATTAAGTATTTTTTATACCTTTCTAACAGACTAGAACACATTTTGGATTATATTCTATCCAGTCTAAAATTCACATTCAGAAATACTAAAACATTTTATTCTTTAATACAGATGGATATTATTTTCATGTAGAAAAATTTTTGTAACAAAAATGTTTGTAGGTTTAATAAAAAAGATTTAATGCAGAGAAAAATATGAGTTAAGTTTTTCAAATGCAAATAGATGAAAAAAGAATAAAGTCCTCTGAATAATGTCATAGGCTATTTCTAAAAAAGGCTACGTAAATTATCAGATTTTTCCGGCGACTCCACGCTACTTCAAAAGATTATCTAGGTTTAGTGAAAAATACGATATTCTGATATACGGAAAGAGTACCCAAATCATGATTGCTAAATAAAATGTACTTATAGAGTTCATATAAAATACAAAAAATCGAGAATCGTTTTAGATTTAATTATATTAAAATGTTTAAAATCTTACTTCAGTACAAAAAATAGTTATTAAAAAGCAAATTAAAGTTGTATATTTCCCATGTAGCAGACTGGAAAAAATTACAGTTTTGTTTGCAAGAGCAATCATTTCATTTGAATTTTGAATATAATTTGTAATTCGATTTGTAGTCACTCAAGACTGCATGTAATAATATTTACTCGTATGTGTATATTCGCCACAAATATTATTGCGTTTTCGGATCTAAAATCTCGTTCAAGACTTAATTAGAACCATTATTAAAACTAATTATACAATAATATACAAGATATAAGATCTTTCAATACTACACGTGAAAAATTTATACATCAGAGTTACACAACCTATATATTTTTAATGGGAATCGATCTTATTATTACCCGAAACAATTATTTAAAAATATAAATCAAAAAAGAATTTACATAATCAACCATAATTTCGTAAATATTTTAAGAAAAAATATTTACTATATGTACAACAATTAAAAAATAAGAGTAAAAATATTTGAGTGAATGTTTTCACATTAATGCCCAAGTGACACTGAAAACGTGCATTAAATTACGTTAATAGCTCTTACCGCGTCGAAGTTCACCTTTGGGAATTACCGGTCGAGTCGGACGTGCAGAAAGTAAGTGCATGAGTGCTACAGACCTCATCATCCATGTGCCAACTTAGATAAATGTTTAACACCGCTAATGGGGTAAGCGCGCGTCTCCCCTTCGAAATCACTCTTTATTATACCATGTATAAAAGGAAGCGCGAGCTTTTCCCGACGCTGCGCGCTAATATTGCATTAATATTGCATGCGCGAATTGTATATTTTTTGAGAATTTTCAAACTATCCCGTGCCTGCGAAATCATATTAGATGATCAGTTACGATAAAAAGATTAGATGACATCTGCCTCACTGTAGCTGCTGGTCCAACGTTTTTAAGCAGTTTTAAATATTACTTTTTATATAAAATATTACTATTTATAAATATTACTATTTTGAAATAAAAATTTTGAGCAATATCAATATGTAGGTATCATTGTAATTATAATGGAAATGATAACTCCGACGAAAAAAATTAAAATTTTATGCAGCCAAAAAGGACATACTGCTACTGAATAAATGCTAAAAACTTTATTAAACTAACTTTCTATAATTAGAAATATTTCGGACACACGTATTATGATTTAAAAATGGATATAAAAATTAATAACACTTTTTAAATATTATATGATATGGATTCACTCTATCAAGTTTCCTTATGAGTCTATGAAAACATTATCTTATGACTGATCGATCAGAAACAGAACATTTCTTTGCTAGAAATTGATAGCTCTATATTAGCTAGATATTTCATAAAATAATCAATATTATGGGAATATGCAATTAAACTCGATTTATTATAGTTTAAATAGATAAATAAAGGATGAATAAAAGTATCTGAATCTTCTTGTAAGGTCTTTTTTAGTTTCAATGATATATTTCATAGCAACTTCTTTTTAATGAATCAAATATAAATTAGAAAATTTTTTTTTTTAAGATATCCAATCATGTCATTATATTAATTATAATTTAAATGGGTAATTTATACTACAAAACTTTAAAAAAAACTACAGTTGCTATAATAAACATTAAAAATATTTTATTTATTATTGAAAATAAAATGAATTTACAACAGGGTATAAATCTCTTTCAATCAAATCACGAATGAAATTCAATAAGATAACTTCAAGAAATTTCTTTATTAACACAAAATACCTTTATGTTTTATTAAACTGTATATCTACGAGGTAAACTTTTTTGACGTTTTCATCAAATAACATTATCAACAATATCAAACAATTGCAAACGAGAATAGAAACTCATTTGTATTTGACTGTGCACGGTCACTTGGCATAGTGATGAGAGCATGGCTAAAAATTGCGTGCTCGTTGTTCGACACTAAACGCGACAAAAGCTAATCGAGTATTTCCGCGATCACTAGCACGCTATTGGCAACCTTTTCGTATATATGTGCAACGCATATTTGCATTGGTTTGCCCGTATTCTCATAATATTCTTTTGAATAGAGTGCTTCATAGTCATTAGTTCATTTTAAACATAGTATTATCAATGTAGTACAATTATGGACTTTTTTAGACTTGCTATTTCGTGACACCGAAATACACGTGAATAATTGATACAATACGTATAAATATAATATGTATGCAGTTTCAGAGAAAGGCAAATAATAAAACTGCGACTAATATGTTGTTTTATGAATAAAGTTCTAGTGAGATACATATTTAAATTATCTAAATACTTTGAGGCTTAATTTGTTTAATTTTAAGGAATGTGAACTTGTTTATAATAATAATCAAACCTTATTAATTGTTAAAAATGGATTCTTCATAAAATAATAATGTGATTCAAATAATATATATATATATATTTTTTATCAATAAGTCGTTAAGTTGCTTTTTGTAATAATTACACCACAATAATAATACTTTATATGTTAAACTGTAAATAAGTATTAACCACATAATTATTTCTTATTTTATTATAAAAGAAATAACTAAAAGTAACAATCATATTATTTCAAGTGAGTAAATAATAAGAGAATGCGCGAATGTATTAAAATGTTAGGCATGCGTCTTAATTTTTTAAATCTTTCTCTCGAAATACATGCTCATAAGTATTATCTTTATATTTAATAGAATATAGTTTTGATATATTAATATTTAAGAACAGCATTTTTTACCGTGTCGCATATTTTAAGAATTAAATTTGTAATAAGTAGTGTGCATCCGTATACTGTCAGACGCTAAAACAGAAAAACTTGGTTGACTTTGAGAAAATTAAAATATTTTATTCAAAGATAGCATAAAATCTAACAACTATAAAGAATTTAACTATATCCATAAATCTAAGTAGGGATATTTTAGGCAATGTAGGATTACGGCTCCTTTGCCTCTAGGTAAGTCGGGATGGGCTCGAAATCTTGTTCAGATACGCTCCAACTTTCGATGGAAGCGGAAACTGCGCAGGGCAATTGCCAATTGTTCGAAGCTTAATTTCCTAGATGATCGTATATGACTATTCCATGTGGTATTATATATCAGTCCTAAACTTTATCTCGTTATTGAAGTTATGCTTTGCCTGAATTCGTTTTCACCAAAAACAGTAGTCATTTGTGCACTTCAATATATGGCAATATTGCTCTTTTCCTTGATTACTATATGGAACGGATACATATTAAAATACAAGATTGTCTATGCGATAAGTGTATTTTTAATCAACAAAAATACGTTGCGGAAATTTTAATAATTGTTGTGAACTGGGAGAGAAGAGGTATCAGAGAGTTAGCCAGTAAGTAGGTGGTAAAATTCCTTCGATTTATTCGATGGTTAACAATGTGGTTATAATAGAAGTCTGCTCGTTGTGTGCTCGGTGAGCGCTTACAAGCAAGTGGCGCGCTCGCTTTGCCGTCCAGTCTCGCGATGCTCGGAGACTTCGCTCCGCGGCCCCCGCGCGACGTTGCCGCGTGTCTTCGCGGGCGCTATCGCGCTGGCGCTTCCTCAGCTACGTGTTCGAATACTCCGCGTAGGACACGACGCTGTCGGTAATACGATAATGCATTCCCGCGAATCGCGGATCGCGAGGATCTGGCCACCTTCCTCATTAACCCACGAGGCCACGAGGGTGTATGGCATTCTCGATGGCACCACCGCCGCGCACTCAGCTCCTGCAGGGCAACAAGGTACGAGGACACTGGAGGGCCCCCGCCCCCATGCTCACTCCGGATCCAGTGGTTGATCCTCGCACCCCTTATCCCACGTGACTGATCGTCGTGCCCGCTGCGAGTCACTCCGCGACTTCCCGGCGCCTGAATGCGCGACTCCATCTCGCGAGAGCACTCGTCCAAGATGCCGGCCTGCTGCTCCATCACGCAAGAGCGCTGCCGATACGAATACTGACCATCGCCTAGTCAAAACGCACCTTTTATCTCGGCCACGACTCGGCCCTTTAATTGGCAAATTTCCGCGAATTATCACCTGTGAGTCATATAACTGCGCGGCGCGCGCCGCGCTCGGGAGAATTTTCGGGGTCAATGTCCTTCGCCGTCTAGACATAACACACGTATTTCTCCGAACCCTTCACTATTTAACGTGTCTCTAACTTAGCGCTCGCAATACAATTGAACTTATAATTACAACATTGCGCATATAATTACAATCCAGATATAAAATATTATTTTCTATGCTTCAGTCTGCAACAATAATTATAAAATTATACAGCTTGTATACAAATATTTCATCCTACATAACACAAATGATACATGATAGAAAATAAGTACAAAAAACTTTTTAGTTAGCCTTGTAAAAGTTTGTGAGTTTATGATAATTTTGATATAACATGTAGCTCATTTTTATAAATCTAATAAAATAATTGTTTTTTATAGTACTTTATCACATTTAATTCAAATGATTTAAGAAGAATTAGCTTTGTTTCAAGTTACCTTTTAACATTTTATTAATTAGGTTATTAATGTTAAATTCTTTAAAAATTAGATATACTGCCGTTATAATAAAATTATAGACTCTCGTTCCCTCCCAAAAATCAGTAATATCAATGATAATCGAAGATACTCAAGAAGTAGGTCAGCAGTGCCAGAAAATAGCACTAATTTTGAATAAGCACTCAGCACTCGTTACAACGTTTCGCGCGTCAAGATAAATCGGATTCCTTCAAATAAAACAAGCTTTTAATTTCAACTACAAAGCTTCTCTCGCTCTAAAAGTATCGCTTTTGGCCGTTGATTCGCTCCCTTTTTCATAAACAGAGGCGCAGCGAGGGTGGGGTGGGGAGAAAGGCCGTGCGTAACCTTCTGTGCAAGCTTAGAAAAATAATCGTAGCCCTCGCCCTCTCATTTTGTGCGCCTAGTTGATGAAATGAGTCATCGTTCTTGCACACCTATAATTAGCAAGGGCGGAGACCAATAAACCGTCAATCAGGCCTCCTTTCGATGAAACGCTTCGAAAGCAGATTTCGCAAACGCCGCGTAATTTCAAGAGATGAGGGGAGAGCGAATTATCAGAGCGATAAAGTATATTAATAATCTGTTTTAATATTGTCTAGGTTTTGTATTACCTTATGCTATTATCATTCACAACTAAAAATAATATAATAATTATAAATGTCATAAAAATAAGTTGTGTGTTATGATAATCTATAATTTTTTACTATTCGTGTATTTCGTTTTACACCATAGTATTTATTCTTTCGTTATATAGTTAAACCAATCAGTGCATAATTTTTATATTGCACATATTTTATTTCGATGTATCTTATATGTATCAGATAAATCATAAACAGAGTTATTGTGATAATTGTTAATAAATCTACAATATTTACTAATAAAAATATGAGAGAATATTGTTTATTTGTTGATTTTTGAAAATAAAGGAAAATGTATTTATGCGATAAGTTGTTTTAATAAAGTTCTGGCAGAGATAACGGGATCGATTTACTTATTTTATAAAGGAATCAACCAATAAATATCTTGTCTTTTTCTATAATTGTTCATAAACTATATCTGATATTTATTAGTAAATATGAAAAATTCATTAACACTTAAGATGCAATTAATTTCGCACAATGATTTCATTATATCAGTATGCATTGCAATGTTATATTTGTAGAAAATAGCTAACAATTATTAGAATGCAATCTGGGAATTGATGAAGGGGAAGATGACATGATAGTAGTAGGAGTTCTATTTTGAAGACCTCGGCCTCAAATTGGGCACCACATGAATTAGTCGGTTTTCTGGAGAGATGTATCCAAGGGGGGAATGTAAATGTCTCTTCCGTTTTAGCTCGAAAGATTTAAGTATTAAAGCGCGTAATTTAACGAGCTAGAGAAGTTGATGCTCCCACAAATGCTGGAGTTGGAAACTTCCTTTGGAAAAGAGAGGAAAGGCAAAGAATATAAAGGATTAAAGAGCGCGCACGGATATACAATCTTGATTAACTTTTTTGCTTCTTTTGCAAATTTAAAGCTTGCGTCAAAGAAGGGCACAAAGAAATTATGGTACCGATAATGAGTTAGCCATAACTTTTGAGCTTACCAAAGGATTAATTGAAACATTCAAAATAATTAATATATTAATGATGAAAACCATGGCAATTTCAATAGATCATGCTTCCAAAAAATTTATTGACCAATATTCACACACATTATTTGATTCATTTTAATTTATTTTATAATAAGAGAAGAAAAAATAACTGCGTAATATTTAGGTGAATTAAATTATTCTTTTTGTTCCTTATATTATTATACTTGTATAAATGTCCTTACTTAGTTGAATATTTTAATTGGTATGATACATTTGATATAATTAGTGCAAAATTTTTATTTGTTTTCAACGTTAAAATAGCTGCATTTTTTATGAATCTGCGTGAGTTTAGCGCACACGATACGTTGAACAGGACAAAAATATACGTACTGGCTATCCCCAACATAAAAAATGAGGAATAAAGACGAAATTTGTTTACGAATAAAGGAAGAGAAATACCTTTGAATTTGTGTTGCATATGCATGAATCCAATAATATTCTTAGATACCCAATTAAGCAAACATATAGGATCCTGGGTTATCATAGATCTTGCGGAAATTATTTTTTTGAAAAATTTGAGAATACGGAGATTTGGAAAATAGGTTATAACTAACAGAAGTACTTCGAGGCAATTTTTGCGAGTATATATAATTAAAAAACCGTTCATTTCCAATGATTTTTGATTTATTATATTATTTTCATTCGCATAAATGAAACTGTATTTACCCAACACTCTTTTCTAATTATGTTTTATATTTTTAACAGTCATAAGTTTAATCCAGGATCTATTTGTTAGACTCGTTAATAAGGCTTATGTAGTCAAAACTAGTCTTAAACACGCATCATTAATATTTCGTAATTCATATCTAAATGCATAAAATTATAAACTCAATATTTTCTACTCGTCATATTCATTGTATATAGACCATACGACCTTGGGCATTACGAATAAAATGTCTAAACATACACTCAGGTAGCGCTTCAAATAGGATTGGAGACAGAAAAGTTGATAAACTACAAAGATAAAATAATGCATGGCACTGACGGTAATGCATGGAACAACCACGGAAAAAACCGCTGCCCTGTCACACGCAACATCCAAACTACACATCGACGTGATTATCCTATTCGACGTATCTCCACATCACGAACTCTTTGTTCTTTGTATCGGCTATCAACAGACGTACCCATGGTAGAAAACCTCGTGTATCTCCACTCTAATAACCATCTTCTATTGATAACGAAACAGACTTAGAACTTTCTTGGCTTGTTTGGATTATCCAGCTCACTCGACGACAATCGATGGACGAGCAATTAGCGCTATATAATTAAATAAATGTTTGACTTACTAAAAAGACCATCAAACTAATTCTTCTATTTCATGTATATTTCATTTAAACACTAAATCCACACATTCTACTTTTATTAATATTAATCCTTTTTCTCCTCACATCTTCCTTCTTATTATATTACTTACAGAAAGGAATACTAATTTTTTATTATTATCCCATCAACTTCCTTTTAAATATACTACTATTGCTTACTATATTAAATCATTGTGCTTTAATTAAATTTATAATAATTTAGATCTATTAATTTCTCTTTTTACTTTACATAAGTTTACACAGAAACAGAGCATGGTTCAGATCTTGGTATTTATCTCTATGTATACAAAAGGTGTCATTGGTCACAATTTTAAAGGAAAGCAACTGAATGATAGTAATCAGCAAAACACCGGTATATTATTGATATAGTTTCATGATTTAATTGTAAAATCACGGTTTAGTTTTTTCGTTTTAGAAATATTTAAAATAATTCTTCCCGACTTCGCAAACAAGAAGTTTCAGTTTTATGTTGGAGTTTGTTTGTTCTTATATTTTTATATAAATCTGTGAAGATATGCAGATTTTCATTGATGTGCATTATTAAGTATTTAAAAAGTTAGGGATTTATTTTATATAGATCTTATAATTGAGTAATTATTTTTAGGGCAAATACAAGTCTTTCCAATATAAGCTAATGGTTTGTTACGTTAAATACTAAATAGACATTTTTTTAAACCATTTTTAACATTAAACTCACCTAATTATTCGAGTGCTTTTAAATTAATTTTAAAATAATTAAAACAAATTGTTGAAAATACATGTGTTGCGGATATGTGATGGAAGAGGAGAGAAGGTGAAGGAGTAAAATAATAAACTTTGGAGAAATGGCGAAATTCTTTGTTTTGATTATTGTGAGACACCTCAAACAATAGTGACGCGCTTCGCTCCCGAGCCGCGAGTCGAACCCCCCTACCACCGGCGTGCCGTGGCCGAACCTGTCCGCCGGCGCGGCTCCCCACTCCGCCGTCCGCCGCCGCTCTCGCTTTCCCGCGCGGAAAAGCGCGGCTTTGTTCCCACGCGGCGCCTCTCGGAACCTTCTACCCATGCAACTCGGGGCGAGATTCGCAGGCTTGATCGCCCCTAACTTCCGGAAGTGGCCCCAGGGTCGTGTGCACCCGACCCTGTGCACACCGATCTCCATGACCCAGGAGCCTCGTCGTTCGACCCTCGACTCCGGTCGGAGGCTCCCTAGGAGTCACTGCGGTCTCGCTTCGGCTAAAAATGCCTCCGCGAACACGCTCGGAAAACAAAACGTGCCACAGGTACCTCCCTCCAGCCTGTGCACGTCGAAACAAACCTCTTTACGAATCCCGCCCGAACCAGCCTTAATTGCATCTGTTAATTGTTTACTATAAACAAATATGTAGCCGCCCGTGCCTTGCCAAACACCGCATCTTCGAGCCTCTAGCCATCTTTATTTTATTTATTTACAATCATTTAATTTTTTACAGTATTTAAAAATTTTAGCAAACAGTTGTAGCAGGCCATTTAATCGGGCCTGGAGCGCCGCGCTTCTTTGTTTACCTACTCGCCGCGTCGGCTCCGGCTCGGCCGGTGCGTGCGTGACGTCATCACTCGCTCCGAAACACACATATGTGTCATCAACGCCGCTCTTGTACGCAACAACATGAAATATTTAGCGTGTAAAATATTTGAACATTGTATTAAACGGATTAGGCAAGTGCATAAGATTGCATTATTAAAATGACATTTAGCATTTCAATAGCATAAAATATGGAAAATCGTACATTCATTGTAGTTAAATTGTTTCGTACTAAATGCTAATTACATAACTGCGCTGTAAAATCTATTAAAAATGCTATAATAGTACTAATAAATAATTTTTTCATATAACAATTTCCATTTATTTATTATAATAAGATAATAAAAGTCATTTCATTGAAAAGAATGTCAAAACTGAATTTAGAGAAAAGTTGCATGAACTTTAATTGGTTGTCCTGCGTATTCTCCGAGTAACATGCTTGTAATGGCAAGTTAATTAATCGATAACGAAGCGGAAATAATGAACTGCAACGCGATTGAATGGGAAAAATCTTTTATTTTTTTACCTTTGCATCTAATTTCTTACAAATTTTGTAACTGAAAAAATAATCTAAATTAAATTCAAGAAAATTGACTGTATTTCATCAATTTTATGAAATGCTTATAAAGTAAGAGTGTTTTCAAATGCATTAATTGTGACAAAGCAGTATGAATGTTTAATTATCTATTAGAGAATTATTATTAAACGTATTGAGTCTGAAAAGAACGACTTTTTATTTGTATGGCTTCATTAGTTATAAATCGTACCTATATTAGACTTTGTTGACTATTGATGAGTCAAGATGAAATAATTTTGGCGAATTAAAAATAACTTCGATTTTCGTTTTTTTATTTTATAAAAATATGTATTCTAGAATACTGTTCTTAATGTGTATTTGAGGTGAATCGGAAACGTGGTAATGAGAGAGTAGCGTTCTGCGCTTCCCTTCCCTCGAGCAATCATCTGTCAACTTCTACGACTACTATACAGCCCTCTATTAACACTGAATCGATCGGAAGTCTCTTAGAGAGGCATAGCCAGATGCAGACAGACCATTCAATCTCACAAACAACGCTGTTATATTACAGGGCAAGCCTGGTAGTACCAGGAATGCCATTGGTCTCTCTATGTAACAATATACACTCGATCTAAGGAAAAGTTACATCCTTCGACGTCAGATCAATGCTCTTGGCTTATTTAATATATTCTGAAACTCAAAAATATTAAGCACGTTTTACAGTTGTTTACTTAGCAGATTTCTGAAGAGTTGCGATTCTTATTATATTATTCTCGAATATAAATTATATAAAATTGCGATAGCATATTCAAACGATGATTTTGTAAATCGACTATAAAATATAAGGTCCCTATATTTAAAAATTATTTGATCTTTGAATAACCTAAAAAATTATATTTAAATATCACTATTTCATTTTATCTTGTCTATATTTTTATTTCGAGTACCTATATACATATAAATGTGCAACATGTTCTTCTAAATGCGGAGGTCAATTGATATTTTTATTAATCTTATTGAAATGGATTGATTGACTACCATTTTGATTTTATTGCAAGTGCGACAATCCGAAGATATATAAATATGCACGTACAGTTGGAGTACTGACATGTCGTGTCAAGGTAAAATTCTCATCCCAGCAGCCAGCTAGATAGATGTTATCTTAGAAGGGAATTGAGTTCCCAAGCTTCAATCTTGTCTCCGCGGCTTTCGATTCATCAAATGATCTATGTACTACCTAATGAAATTTATTGATTTAATGCATTTTTTTAATTTTTTGTATCTTATACGTTTGAAGTTTTATTCTATCCTCGATTCTCCTCTTTATAAATAAATATTATTATATAATATTATTAATAAATATAAAACTTTACAATAAAAATATAAAAATATATATATAAAAAATTAATGATATTTCAAACGTGTCCCGAAAAAAAACAGTTTTCTCTATCCACAGATGTAATATAACGTAAATATACGTAAATACTGATGTGGTGATTTATTCACATAAATACTGACGTTGGTAATGCTATTTATGTTTCAGACAGCAACTTTGTGTTGGGAAATGCGCAGGTGCCGTCGATTTACCCCATAGTCTACTGCTCTGATGGATTCTGCGAGCTGACAGGGTTTGCGCGGGCGCAGATCATGCAGAAGGGCTGCGCCTGCAAATTCCTCTATGGGCCGGAAACAAAAGAGGAGGATAAGGCCATGATTGAAAAGAGTCTCGAGAGCAAGACCGAACTCAAGCTTGAGGTCGTGTTCTACAAGAAAAACGGTTAGTATTTAGGAGGCAAGCCTACCAATAATTCACTGTTTATTCTTCACATATGTTTCTCCCAAATCGCGAGTAACTTCGGTCAATTAATGATTTCCAAACTTTCATCAAATTTAAAGTTAAAACATCTTTTATTATCACAAAGTAGTTTAATTACAATTTAAGTACCTCTTCATGTACTGAACAACTAATACGAATATAAAAGTAAGTTTTCAATATTTCTGTATATTATATTTTATTTGGGACCTGTGCGCTCATATTACGTCAGTATTTCTCATCATAAATTTAAACTATGCTACTAGTTTCCAAACTGTATTATACCACAGTTATTATTTTCAGGATCAAAATTATTATTTTTTCCTTAAAATTTGAAAGTTTAAAAAAGATAATTCCTTACGAGAAGTTTACACAAGTTTTCTGCTTGTACTATAAATATCTGTATAATAATAAAAATATTTAGTTATTAAAATATTTTTTTGTAGATATTATGAAAAGATATTGTTGAATTAAATTTGACATATATAAACTCATTTTTACCCGAGCTTGACAAGATCGTCTGTTATTATGTTTCCTTAATATTGCGATATTCCGGAATCCAGATCAGGGTGACCTTCGACTTTGAGTTCAATATTCATAGGAACTGATAAAAGTCCAATACCATACCAACTTAGATTTGACATGCAGTCCTTGTGGGATAGGGTCGACCTCTTAATCACTACCATTCCCAGAATCTCCTCATCACCGACCTCCTCTTTCTTTTCATTTAGTGGTTCTCCATTTTGTTCCCAATGGTACTCGGAGAAAGGGTATGATCACAACCATAGAGTCCAGCATGCGTTAAGTTATATTAGACATGTTAAGGTTAAATGCTCGGGAGTTCCGCTCAACTTCATTCAGGTACCATTAGTGACCATGAGTACCAGCATGACCAACTTGCCTCAGTAAGGTTAAGCACACCTTGGATTAGAAGTTAGATATCACAACCAATATGTCTTTCTAGACGCATTAGTTAGCTGCTCATTTGTCGCAAAAAGAAAGAATTAACACAAGGTGAACCGAGTATCCAACATCATCTGTTTAAAAAGGCTTTGAGCTACATTAGTATGCTCATTTAACTTAAAGTCCCATTTAAGGGCAGTTTTCATTCATCTTAAAAATTCCGTTTATAGGATAGCTCCCATTCGTTTTCTCATGCAATCGGTCATTAATGCTTACTCCGTCACAAGGCAAGGTCCTGCAGCTCCTACAGGAAATATCGCATATCAATAAAAATATTAATATTTTTATATTTGTTTTTAACTATAGTTTTGATACAGATACTTATAGTGCATAGATAAAAAGTTAGTGTACTTCCTTAAACTATTAGAACTTTTACATATTAATAAATATACTATCATTTCGACGTTAGACATTATTTATCGGTTCGTCTCTTAATACATGTGTACGGATTTCTTTTCTGCAGGATCCCAGTAATTAATAAAAAAAGACTAACTCTCAATGAATCGAGCAGAATGTAATGAATGTCTCTCCGTGAAAAATTGTACGGTGAACTCGATTCAATTCTAGGTAAAAAACAAGCGCAATCATTTCCAGATGACTGACAATTGGGCCATAATAAAATTTTATTTACACAATTGACTGCATTACTGATTACCGTGCGAAGAGACGTTTAAGTACAAAGAGACAAATTTTACAATTTCAAGTAATGTTAATTGAGATTGATTTATTTCTGTGCCTTAATACTATAATTTTATTTAATAAAATAATAAAAGGCTTATAAATATTCAGGTTAAATATTAATCAGGTGAAATTAAAATAATGTACATACCCTCCTGAATTACATATGATATAAAAATTATTATGTCAGAAATTGAAACTGCATTTTGTCTAGATTTTGATCAGAATTTTATCTAACTCAACTTCCAAATCCAATATTTACATTTGCTACATGAAAGAGACAGAACGGAGAACTTATAAAACATATGCAAAAACAAATTAAAAGTAAAACAAATTGATATAGACCCGTATATTTCATAATTAAATTAATTAACATATTTATTAATATTTAATTATTAATATTTAATAATATACACTTAGTAAAGAGGTACAACATATAATACATAGTAGACAATAAGTAGAACTTCCAATCTATCCTTTTTCCCGTAGCAAATATAAATTCTTAATTAAAATTAAACTGTCAAAATTAAAGCAATATAAATCTGGTAATTTATAGAATAATTTATATGCTACATACTCTTACACAGTAGCCTATCTCGAGTCTATCTTAATATATCAGAAATACGAGGTGTGCTCAAAAAATAACGAAAATTTTTGTTTTATGAAAAAAATATTTATTTATTCATGAATATCTATTTTGTCCCCTTCAAAGTAATCCCCCTCGGATATAATACACTTCTGCCAACGCTTTTTCCAATCCTCGAAACACTTTTGAAACTCGATCTTTGTAATAGCTTTTAGCTCTTTTAGCGATTCGCTTTTAATGTCATCTATGCTTGCAAAACGACGGCCTTTTAATGTTCTCTTTATTTTTGGAAATAGAAAAAAGTCACATGGAGCCATATCTGGCGAATATGGAGGCTGAGGCATCGTTACAGTTTTGTTTTTGACCAAAAACTCACGAACAAGCAATGAAGTATGAGCAGGTGCATTATCGTGGTGCAAAAGCCATGAATTGTTTTGTCATAAATCCGGTGTTTTTTTCGGATGAAAAAAAACCTGATGTTTGACCTTGTGGCAAGAATTCAAGATGCATTATGCCGTTAAATCATCACGTTTTCATCGGTTGTTGATGTGCTTGGGCGTCCGGATCGTTCGTCATCTTCAACATTTTCGCGGCTATCTTGGAAACGCTTATACCACTCATAAATCCTTGCTTTACTCATAGCAGACTCACCATATGCCTTTGTTAACATTTTACAAACTTCACTACACTTTATTTCATTTTTTACGCAAAATTGAATACATATTCTTTGATCGATTTTTTTTCACAAATGAAAATCGCCGAGCTCGAAAAAACACGTCTACGTTAGCGGCTGCCACTTAAAAAGTAAGCAATGAATATTGCTGAAAATTTTATCGTACTTCAGGGGCATGTGTACCAATATAATAAAAAAAATTTTTATACAGGCAGACTCTCCAAACCCGCGACATTTAAAAATTCTCGTTACTTTTTGAACACACCTCGTATCAGAATCCCTATGCATGTGATAACCAACAGAGATTGTACACTTCTTTAACTTCTGTACTAGTCGACATTACGATAACATTTTCTACTAGAAAGACCAATGTTTAGTAATTACGTAGATATTATCATCGTCACATTGGAAAAAATATTTTATTTTTATAAAAATAGTCTTCTTTAAATAAGTTCTGATTTTAATTAAGGCCAACAAAAGAAATTTAGAATTCGAAATTCGAAATTTCTAAATGTTTTTTTAAATATTTTTATATCAATTATCTAAAATATCAAGAATTCCAAACAACATTATATGTTTGCATATATTAAGGTTTTATCGGTTCAATATCAATCGTAATGATATGAATAATAAAAAAAATAATTACATAAATATCATAGTCGAACTACTGCTAAAAATTTACAATAATTTATAAAATGTAAAATAATATAAGAAGGTAATATTCAATTAAAATATACAATATCTCTTAACATCGTTAAATTATTTACGTTAATTTAATATTTGATTATCAAAAGTTTTAATATTAAACATTGTTTGATAATTGCAAGTTTCCATTAAAGCAATAATAGCTTTTTATATTTAGTAGAAAAGCTTTTAGTCAATAATGAAAAAGAACTCAGTGAATCAAGTATTATATGATTTAATATTAATGTTTTAATAAATAAAGATTGATTAACTATACTATATCGATTATCAATATCTTATTCTATTCATTTAGTTTTCAGTATTTAGGAAAGCAAACAAATATTTACGGGCAGGTATATTTGGTTCATTAAGTATAGTAGATATTGTCATCGGAAATTGTAATTTTAGCTCAAGTAGATTTTGTAATAGTGTATTGCTGCTGGTCATATAGTAGACATTGCCATATAATATAATTAGGGTTTTAATCACTGCTATCGCACTTATATTTTGGATCACCAAAAACTTTAATTCAGACTAAAAAAAAAGCCAAGTTGTAACGATCTGCTCTATATCTATTCACAGTAACTATTAATTTACGCCAAACGTTTTTATTGGAAAATTGAGAGCTGGACTTGCATCATATACATTTTGCTTGATTTTCCTAAGTCGGTTTGGTTTGATGTTGTTTTCCCACTGTTTGTTCCATTCATTTTAAATACTAATATTCTCAGATCTATAATAATTGAGGAATTTGAGCATGATAGAATCGTGATCATTAATTTAGGCGACAGCTCCTATTCCTTGTAGTTCTTTTATTACTATTGTTAAGATATGCTGATAATTTGGGTATTGTTGTTTTATTTGGCATGGTACTTCCAACGGCTTTCGGCTACCGCGAATAGTCGCGCAAGGAAAAAAAGGCGCTTCCGCGACGTCGTGCGTACGTCAATGTATGTAGTAATTTCACTTATAGCTATTAAAAATATAGTACAACTAATTACTGATCCTTGTGGGATTCCATTATCTATTCCGGTTTGTTCTGAGAAATGATTATTGATACGTACTTTTATACTTCTATCTTTAAGAATTTTTTTATAAAATTGTACATACTTCCTGTGATTTTATATTTTTTTAAGACTTCTAGTATTCTTCTATGCCAGGCGAGATCATACGCCTTTTCTATGTCTAAGCCGACTACTAGGGCGGATTGATTTTGGTCGAATGCTTCATTTATATTCTTTTCTAGATATAGTAGACAAACACTGGTCGAACACTTCGCGAAATCCACTCTGTTGTATGCTAATTATATTATTCGATTCTAAGTACCATCGAAGCCTTTTATTTAATATTTTTTCGAGAATCTTACATGTGCAATAAGTTAGAGAATTGGTTGGTAATTTCTTTTTTATCAAATTTCGATTTTTGTGGCTTTGGAATCGGTATCACGACAGCTTGTTTCCATAGATCTGGGAAAACTTTATCCTGCCAAATTATGTTAAAAATTTCCAGTAGAACGTCGAGGGCTTATTGAGGTAGTTTTAAGCAGTATGTTTGGTATTTGGTCTGAACCTAGACTGGCGTTATTGCTATTTTTGATGGTTACTGAGAGTGCTATTTTTGTTATAGGTAGGTTGATGGGGTTTGAGCTTTCTTCCTTTAAGTCTAAATTCCTGGTCGTAATTTTTATTGCTTGAATTTTCAGCGAATTGTTGGGCAAATAGATTCGCAATTGTACATGGGTCATTTATTATTTTATCTTGTTCTTTCAAGATAACATCTGTTTCGTGTTTAGCAATTAGTTGTTGTAGATACTCATAATGGCTTTTCATGCCATTCAAATTCCATTGTAGTATATTCAGCATTTTGTGTGTTTAATAAACTTAATAATAAAAAACCTTTAGTGTCAGTAGTAAACTTAGTTTTCAGAATCTGATTGCGTCGGCGTTTGATTCGGTGTGGCGTTGGGATTATTGATAGCATTTAGTAGTATCGTACATCTGCGTTTCTTCTCGGATAAATTTTTCAAATTCTTGAAGACTATCGTTGTACTCGTATTCTCGTATTAGTTCTATAGATCTTTTATTCCCAACTACGTTTTCTATGAAGCTTTTAAATTGCAAATAATTAAGAAACATGTTAGGTTGTTTGCGAAAGTTTCATATAGATTATAATTTTTTGTCTAATTAATCATCATTATTCTCTTTACACAATTGTTCTGCTTTAATATTAGGTGTATCTCCTGTTTTTCCTTTTTTTTGTTTTTATTTTGAAATGTCTGAAAAACTTCGATTGTAGTATTTGCATCTTTTTGAGAGTGATTCGAGCTTATTTTAGAGTGGTTTCTCTTATTATAACTAATATGTAGACTTAATCCTTGGTGTTAATTTGTATGTGGTTCGTTGGTAATATAAGAGATTTACATGAGTTTTCGGCTAGCTCTTTCAAATTTGTTCTTGTTTGTGTTTGGGAATTAACTTCATCCTCGACTTCATCGTTGTTGTTTATCGATTTGTTTAGATTAGATATGGTTTGTATGGTCTGCCTGTGATTGCGAATTTACTTCTTCAGATCAATTTTTTGCTAAGTGCCCTTCTTGATTGCACTTAAAACATTTTAGGTTGTCCGTACCGTATAGTTTGATCTTCCATACAGTCTAATATAAGTCCTTGTTCCCGTTTAGGACGCATTAATTTTTCGGTTATTGCAGCACAGCTTGTTTCTAATGTATTTTTAACATTAAAGGTAGGAATTACTTTAATTGGTTTAGAGATTATAGATAGACTGGCTTCAGTCGTATTCATGTCGAAATCCATGCTTGCTTCGGAGGAAACGATTTTGCAGGGCCGAAGCCCTGATTATCGTATTGTATAAACACCTTACGAATTCACTCGTTTACCGAACGATTTGTAAACACGTCCAATTACACCGAGTTCTAAACAAAGACTGTCGGATATATTGATCTTACATCTGTTCTTACTATTTAAACTTTTGAAGAGACTTAACAAATCTGTTATGATTAAGGTTCAATATGTTCTACGTTTAATTTATGAATATGGAAAACCTAATCCTATAAGTATCATTTTATACTAAACAAAGCTTTAGAAATAAAAGATAGATTACACAAATTCTATTCTATTTTTTTAACGTAATATTTATATATTCCTTGTAACTTATCTTCATATAAGGATTTATTATAGCTAATTTGAAGTAATGTTATTACGCATTTGTAAACATTAGATAATTTCGTTCATTTAGTGTAAAAAATGCTGCAATGAACATAAAAAGTGCTTTTATTAGCTGCAGAAAATTTCGCGCAGACATTTCATAAAAGCATGACAATAAACTCAAAAATAATCTTTTGTCGACATATGGGAGATGTAGTTTTTGCGGCTATGTAAAATATTGCATTTTTTTCTTTTTGAACATTTAGGCTTACTTATAACTTACTCAAATTTGTAATTAATGAATCTAAATTAAAGCTAAATGCATGATTTTGTTACTTTACTAAATTATAAAATTTCTCTTTTTAAGATTTCTCTTCCTTCCGCTATCAATTTTTAATATTGAATATTACAAGGAATATTATAAGTTCATTGTTAGCTTTTATAACGTACGTATGTATAACGTTGATATGCAAAATAAAAAGTTAAAGTAACAAACAGTATTATATCTAAAATGATGATTATTATGATCAATACAATTATAAAAATTCAAATTGAAGGATATGTTTCAAGAACTCGTTAAAGTACAAGGAAGGCGAGTTCGTGACTATGTATTTTTCTAAGAATAAATGCTTTAAAAAGCGAATGATTATTGTCATTTTTTGTATCTTAGGTACTCCTTTTGACTGTCTTCTTGACATTGTACCGATTAAGAACGAAAAGGGCGATGTCGTACTCTTCCTGGCTTCACACAAGGACATCACACACACCAAAGATCTCCAGCTCTGTGATTTGTACGATAGTGGTAAGTGCACTATGCTTCTAGCTTAGCAGTCATACATGTAGCAAGAGATGTACCAATATTTTTGAATTTTATTTTTTAGTTCAACAAATCATTCATATGGATTTTTTAACCGACTAATCATATTTTGTTTAAGTTTAGATTAGAGTAGTGTTCATAATATGATTAAATATATATCAGAAATAAAATTATAGGAGATATTTCAAAATATATTAAATGAAATTATAACGCAACGCTATCGTTACCTTAAACTAACTTGTATCTTTGAAAACCGTTCATCGTTGTTTATAAATTTTTACTCCGTCTAATTTGAAGTAAGCTTTAATATTTTTTAAATATAATTATAGGAGATTGATTTGCTGTTAGTTATCCATCGGACGTTATGATATACTCGTATGAAAAATATAAATTATTTGATTTATGATTTCTACTTTTTCTTAGAAAATAAATTTAATTTTAAAGTTGCGTATTTGCAAACAAATTAAATTATTTCCGACAGTTGCATTTTGGGATATGAACTAAGACGAACGTACTTTTTCTTATATAAGATTAAGAAAATAAAGAAATTTACAATTCCCAAGAATAATGTATAAAAATTGTCACTCTTACACCGCAAGCACTTTCAATTTCCTCGCTAAAAAGTTGTGTTAGAATTTTATTGTCTGACGATAAAACTTCAGCATAAGCTTCTCTACCATCGCCGAATAACGTGTATCTATTAAAAAATTTTAAAAATAGAGAAAAAACAATGATATTTTCTTTCGTGGTGTAAGTTGATGCTAATGATAATATTTTCTGATGATAAAGCTATGAAGAAAGAGAATTTGACAAGTATATGTGCACCTAATACTCATGCGCTATTGAGATGTGCATTCGATCTTGACTGAAGTCCAGTCGTGTCAGTTCGAATCTCTTGGGGAAACTTCCGGCCCTCTCTTCGAGTGTACGGATATTCTTATCTATCAAAGCCGCGAAATCCCTTACCTCCTCGAGGTAATCCACCTCAGACGCCTTCGCATTACGCTGGGGCGCCGTTACTTCGCCCTCCTGGGCATTGACTGCTCCCCGCCGCCTCTACCGAATGTCTTCCAAGTCCTTGAACATCCACATGGATAACTGGGGAGTGCTTTTTCAAGATCCTCTATAGAGCACTTAATCAGGAAGAGCTCGAATGCTGTGCAGCAGTTACACGTTGTCTATTTGTTCTTGAGTTCTGGAATAATTAAAGAATGAATGCTCGATTTTACGCATTCTATTTAATTTTCCTACACTCGAATAATTTCAAACGGTAACTACTTTAACAAATATCCCATGGACGTTAAGGAATTCTTGCACAATTAATAACAAATATGATGGTCCAAATAACTCGAAGGCGATAGTTCATAAACCAAGTGAAATTTATAGGTCAAATAAAACAGCATCCTCGTAAAATGCAACGATGAAGAAGGTCGTAAAGTAATTGCACTTTATCTTATTACAAATCGCAGGGCCCAGAAAGGGACAATCGAGCGCTCGATAAAAAGTGACTGTTAATTGTCTCGAGAGCGGCTTGGGACGGGGCGAGGCGCGGGCGCTTTGAAATCTGGCCATGGTAACAAGAAGTCGAGTGGGATGCACGAGCGCAAACGGCAATAATCGAGACACTGCACCGCCAAGCTTCCTCCTTGGAGGCGATATTGTCAAGCGGCCTATCTTGCGCGCGCGGCCAAAGGAGGACGCGGACGCCTTGGGCAGCGGGCCGACAAAGCTGCGCGTCAAAAATACCCCCGAACAAGCGCGCGCGGCACTTTTATCTCGCTCCCAAGCTGAAGGAGTCTCGTTTCCGTTGTTACCCTCGCGGCTCCCTCGCAATCCCCGGCGCATTGTCCCTCTGGAAGCGCCCGCGTGAAAGGCGCCGCGCGGCTCGGCGAGACCCCGGCTCGCCCCGCGAACAATAACGCGGCCCGAGTGCTCGACTGTTAATTGAAAAAGCACGAGGAAACGGCCGTCATGGCGTGGACGCTTCTCTGTATCTGCCCTGTGAGTCGGGCTAGCGGGGATTCTTCGCTATGGCTTCATTCCCCGGGCGGCGAGCTCGCGAAACCTCGGGTCCATTAGTCCCGAAACGAAGCAAGAGACGCCGGCGGAGTCGGAATTCTAGGTAAACTATTCGAGATAAGCAGAGGAGCCGAGTAATCGGGACGAGCATCGCTTTTTTAAGCGGCTGTCGCCTTTGTTCGCGCAGGAAACACTCGGCCTTCATAGCATTTTCGGACAACGCGCTTCGTAGTCCAGAGAGGTGCTTCTTCGGATTTCAGATAAATCAGTGTCCAATGCTCGGTCCAATACAATGGTTGGAATTCGTCCAATTCAATTAGCGCCACACGTTACAGAGATTATTCCCACTGAATACTCATGATTGAGCCCAGTATTTTTATTGGTACTGCACATATTTAGAATTGTGATTGAAAAACTTGAAACTTAGTCTGTAGACGCTATTCTTTGTTCTGTTCGCTGCACCCGCAACGCAAAATCAAGCACGACGCTTATTCCAATTGATTACTAATATTTACGTTCCTTTTGTTTATTTCACATAGCGCTATATATATAGTGCAACGAAAGCACGAAAAGAAATTTATACAGATTGTATTTATATTAGAGAGCACAACATTGATAGAATAATAAAAGAATTGAAATCACCTCTGGTATAAAATAGTCGAGTGCGATTCCTCGCCAAAATATTCTATGCATATAAGAATGCACAAATTACCTCGGGGATTATTTCCATTAAAAATGAACTAGCAGCAACAGGCAAAACAAGCTATTTGTACGAGGGCGCTAGTACTTAGGCGAACGCCTCGTCGCGAATAAATTTCCCATTTAGCACCGGAGCCGCTGCAGTCAATTTCCCGCGCGCCGACAGTGCTCCGGACGCAAAAAACGAAACGGACGTGCCAGCGCCGAATGAGTACGCCGCGATATTAACTTGCCCAAGGGAGTCGGTTAATAAGTCGAGAGGCACATCTATGTGCTCCGGGGAAAAAATAATGAGTAACGCTTACGTAAATACCGCGACTTCCATGCTAGAGGCAGTCTCAATCCTTAGGCATACTACTAGTTCGATCAAATTTCCTAACCGAGGTGCTTTTACTATTAGCTAATTAAAAGTCTTCCACTTTAACCCACAAAAATAAATATAGTTTTTGCACGCCAATGAACACTTTTTACTTATTTGAATAAAAGTCAAGCAAAAATTAAACTTTCATATATCATGCTTCCACAAGTAGTGTATTACTTGTTTACGAATTTCTTTCTATTGGCTTACAGTCAAGTATTTCATTTAAGAAGTTTTATTTTTAATAATACATAATCAACCGGGAAATTATTATTTGAGACTTTTGAACTTCTTTTCTAAGAATAAGTAAGGTTCGATCTCATTTATCTTACCTTTAGATTCAAACGGCAATTCAGACCCCGAAGCTCCATCGGCAAATTATGCAAGGAGAAGAAGTCGTGCAGTTCTCTATCAATTATCCGGCCACTACAAACAGGACAATAAACATAAAATAAAATTAAACAATGTAAGTGAAATATGTTTTATATTGAATATATCAGTCTGATGGATTCTTAGTTACTTGCAACCTCATAAATCATAAATATAGATAGTAGCTAAAATGTGGTAGCTAAAAAAAATCGTTAAGATTAAATTGTCTGTTCATATGTAATTTAATATAAAAGTATCGTGTAAGTATAGCGCAATAAAATGCATTTTCTACATATGACACACTGGCATGAGCGAGTACTAAATTTCATTTTCCACTCCGGATGGCATTACCAAAACTCTCGCCAAAATCTCATTAATATCCTACGTAGAGTCTCGACATAAACATATATCCTATTCACATAAAGCACAATATCTTTTTTGCACAACATATCCAGAACATAAGAAAATAAATTTCATGCATGAAATGACGTATAAAATTTAAATAAAATTAACATCAGCATATTGAATAAATTTTTAATCAAATGTGTTTTTTATCACCGATACATGTGTATATCAAGTGATCTCGTTAAAAAATTAACAAGATCATATTGGTTAGACTTGTTAATATTCTATTTGGAAGTATGAAATAATAAATATACATTTATTAATTTAATAATATTAATTAAACTAGATTTTAATAATTGTAAAATAAAAAATATAAGAAACATTAATTGAAATTATTAACTATTATATGTTTGAACATTGTCAATTGGTATAAAATTTTGATGATAATTTGTTACAATAATTTACAAGTTTACTCAAACTAAAAACTTATATTCTGAAATTGATTTAATAGTATACATACCAGTATTTCAATCTAGAAATATTTAAAAAAAAAATAAAAATAATTATTTTGAGCTGATTCACAGCCTTATAATAATAAATCACAATCTTATCATTATAATACTTAAAAATAAATTTATTGTAACAAAACATCCATTTAACTTTATGTGTCCAAGAATATTGGTAAACTCATTAAGAGTATAAAATTTCATCAATAGTTAAAATGATTCGGGTGACATTTTATATCTGAATGTGATATAACTTTATTGTGCATCGATTATCCGCGACAAGTGACGAAATTTTCATCAGTCCGCAATCGTTTATAAACTTTTGCAGTCCAACCAACCTTCTCTAAATTATTCTAATCTACTTAGGCTGTGATTAACGATAGTATTGACACAATCCCTATCTTTGTAACCACGACAGTGCATAAATACATTTTGATATGTTAAATTTAAAAGGTTTTATTAGCGAATCAGACGATGCAATTATTTTTTTATTAAAATAATACCCCCAGTCACATTAAAAGAATGCTGCTTTATGCTAAAATCCTAATTAAAAGTTTTCATCTAAACTGTTTAGATTAGACATTCAGAGAAATGAATTCAGAAGCAGTGAAATATTCCGGAAGTAAAATTAAAACTGTACTTGTTTACATTGCCACTTCATTACGTTTATTTTAAACGCATTAACAAAACGCATTTAAAATACTAATAGCTTAACGAACAAATACTGAATACTTAGTGGACATATTTTGGTTTACAGCCGCGTTTTCAACTTTAATTGCAATTTCATGCAAACAAACCTTAAAATGAAATACACATCTTTGACACTGATTTACTGACTATATCGCAATTTTGATATTATATCTATTAACAAAATTTTGAAATAATTTAGAAGAACAAATATTCATAAAAATAAATAGACTCCAAACTAAATACGAAAAACTGAAATACATTATTTGTAATTACGAAAATAACATCATGATTATTCTCGAACGAATGCTATACGTACCATCAAGGCTTTATCAATCACTAATATCGATAACGTTACCCATGCCTATTGTAGACGTTGCTGCACTCGACGACGATGCCCCTTCCTGAGTACAAGACAACTACTGTTAAGAAATCGCAGTACATTCTGAGCCACTACGGTATCTTTAAGACATGTTGGGATTGGCTACTCCTTGTAGCAACCCTATACGTTGCTGTCGTCGTTCCGTACAACGCCAGCTTCGTCAATATCGACCGACCTACGATGGTCAGTGACGTAGTTGTGGAGGTTATCTTCATCATAGGTGAGCTTCTCTTCCGCAAACGCAAACTTTGGTTTATATCGTTAAACGGACGCTCCCTTCAAAGTAGAAGCTGTAAGCTGAACGTTTTGATAATTTCTGGGAATGTTATAAAAGAAAGCTACAAATAAAATGAATATAATATAAATATTAATTTTTATTTATAATATACTGAAAAATAAAATGCGACTGATAATTCTCTCATACTTTTTAAAAATTTTTATTTAATTTACACAACATCAATTAAAAATTTCACTCTGATTACACTAAAATACACTGGATAAAACCCTTAATATAAAACTTTATTTAATTATTTTTTATAGACGACTTTAAATACACTGAAAGTATCATTCAACCAAGTACAAATGCCTGCATTGTAACTGATTCGGTCTGTGGGAACAAGATTATTGAATGCACTTTGCAATATGTATACGAAGAGACATTGTATTATTTGAAAGTTTACTACAAACATTTTATCTTCGCGAAAGCAATAAAATCAGAATTGTTTCGTTGAATTACATCCTTTTACATTGCGTACGTATATGTAAAATATATTGATTCATGTATTTATACGCTTTAGTCGCATTGGGTAGCAACATTTATGTTTGCGGTTACATATGGAAAAAAAAACTAACAAATAAACTGTCACGGGCCAAAAATAACCCCTACTGTATATTTTTTCATTTCAACGTGAAAGATCGAACACCAAAGTAACTAGTTTTTGTTATTTCTCAAACACACCTGCACATAATCAAGGGAAAAAATACGACAACAACAAAAACTTCTAATTTTGGCAATTTTCAGCTTTCTGCAGCTGTATTTCGCGTAAACATTGCGAACAAAAAAAGGCATCCGTAACTCGCGTTCGCATTCTCACTGCGGTGCGCTACCAACATTCCGTGTAATACCACGGCTGACGCAGCTTTCTACAGCTCCATATTCTGAATTTATTTTAACGTGCTTCGTCGGCAAATCACAGAACAAAAGATTGCAACGAAAAACCTAGATTTCAAAAAGGCGGGTAAAAGAAGGGTCGCAAGGCCATTTTCCAGATAAAGTGTATTAGCTCCGCTGTACAGTAGCAGCGAAATACTGGGAATAGTGTCAGAAGCGCGCCGAAAAAGATCCCGTGAAACAATGGCAGGGAACTGTTGTGTGCGAAAGAGGGTTAAGGGGACGGTTTATCGTTTTTCACAATTGGAATGTAAACGCTTTATCTCAAAAAATTCCTACATTCAACAGGGTTTTCTTAAAGAGGATAGTTTTATTATTTAATAAAGTTCATAAAAGTCGATTATCTGAGAGAGCTTACTAGGACTTATACCATTCATTTTATATGTATACATATATACATATATATGTCTGAAAACTATTTAATTTACGATAAGTTCACATGCGATAAATCATATATGTCTACTGATTTGCAGGATGCCCCATCTGCGTAGCTTGCGAAAGTAAACTTTTACGCGCGCGACTGTTGCAACGTATGTGTCACACGACACGAGTTTATTTTTTTCCAACGTTAGGCTTCAGATGCATTTTATTGTGTCATCGATTTCAGTACAACTATTTTCAGTTATTTATTATTTTATGGTATAAAAGTACGAGGTTAATTTACTGAGATAGAAATAAAGAAAAAAAATTGAGAGTTTCCAAACAAGTACAACAAATAATATAACCTAAGGAAAATAAGTACTGTAGATTTCATGAAATTGATAAATTAATCTATAAACTAATAAAGCTGCTACAAGTATTCGCTGACAACTTGAGAAAATATATTGTAGACCATGCAAACAGTATATTCAATAGTAAAATAAATAGTGGTAATACTACACACAATTATACGTATCTATTTCTGAATTGCAAAAAACTCAGATCGAATTTAAAGTAAAACAGCTGTATCACGAAGAATTTTCAAACAATTAAAAAAAATAATTTTTGACCAATCTCACCTTTGCTCTAAAAAGTAACACATAAAGTACAGTATTAGTTATGCGACATATAAGTTAATACAATTATATATCTAGCGAAAAAGAAATAGCAAATAGTAACCTAATTTGTACATACAATACTTCTAACTCAATCATCAGTACAGTCGTCGTCTAGACATCACGTTGTACAGACATGTTTATAAACTCTCTAATTCTCTATCAAGTATACTTGAATTAAGTCATATAACAACATAGGGCTTCGGCCCAATATACGGCCTGACGCGAGTGAACGCGAAAAGGCAGTATGAAGCTCTCTATGGAGAACCATGGCCAAATACCAAAAGAAAATATTCTGACGTTCTATGCTACCCGAAAAACATTAGTTATGCAAATTCAACCCAAAATAGTCAAACGTCGAAAAGAGACCAAGGATTAGTATTGGACTGCGTGGAAGAATTAAATTTAACTGATTATGTCAAATGATTATGATTTAAATTATGATTTAACTGATGTTGTCAAGCCAACTAATGTAATCTTCGCCTCCAGGATTTCTAATAACAGAGTATGTATTTATCTAAAAAGTAGAGACCTCGTTAATGAGCTCACAGATAAATATGAAAAAATAACAATAAAAGAGTGTACAGTTAATATAAGACCGTTGGTATCAAAACAAATAAGAATGATTTTCTCCAATGCTTCACCAGACATTCCAAACCATGTATTTGACGATTTACTAAAAAAATTAAATCTACAAAAGATTTCGCGAGTTTCATATCTGAAAACATCTATAACTGTTAAAGAGTATGCCCACGTCGGTAGCTTTAGGCGCCAAGTGTATATGAAACCCGAAGGCACACAAAAAATACCAGAAACGTTTAAATTAATTACGATGGAACAAATTATATTATTTTTTTTGGTCCAGATACCTTAAGATGTTTCAATTGTAAATTAGAAGGGCACTTAGCAATAAATTGCCGCAATTCCGAGAATCGTATCGCTGAAGTAAATCCAGAGAGATTAACCGAAATAGGCAAAATAAATAGTACAAAGTCTAAACATCATGAAACTCAATTAACAGCTACATAACGAGAATTACCTAACGATGATAAATTATTTAACAATATAGATACTTCAATAAACTTCAATAATCTCAATACCGAAAATTTAAACAAAAGAACCCATTCGCAAATTAGCTCCACAGAGTCTAACAAACAACAGAATATTAATAAAGTAAATACTCTAGAAAAATTAGATATCCAAATACAAACAAACAATTAAAGCAATGAAATTGTGCATCCTACTACATCGTTAACACAGTCTAACATAATTATTTTTTTTTGAATTTTTTTTAGTAATATTTCTATGCTAGAGATAAAAATAAAATTAAAACAATATTTTCTTCTGATCGAATTTTAGTTGCTTTTTACCTAAAATACGTATTTTATATTAGATCAGCAATTACTGTAATATACTTTAATTGATATATTGCCAACAAATATTTAATACTAAAATATAACGCTATTACAAAAGAGAAGAGTAAAGAAAGGTATAATAAGGTCTATTTATCAAATATCTATTTTATTTATTAATTTCTAATTTGAAAATCTTACGAGTTTTAAACGCTAAAACTTATATCTAAGCGACTCAATATTTTTAGAATAAATACGAACGCGCAACTTTATAAGACAAAGCCGCCTATTTATTAATAAATTACTATCATCCTATAGCGTGCACATGTAAATAATTACAATGAAAAGCTCGAGGAAAAGCTACTTATAGGTTCGTTCCTTATTTCACTGGGCCCTAGTTTACACAATACAACTACACCACTATATACTCATTCGACTTCAGTGGATCCTTTAACCGAAACCACAGCTCGATACTAAGTGTTAGCCTAAGCTAACGAATGCTCCCCCTCTTAAAATGTAGTTCGCCCACTTTGTATTCCCTACAAACTCGGTGTCATTTCGAGAACTGCCTTTTTATGCTAATATAGACCATCAAAATTCTTGGAATTGTACCTATCATATTTGTTTACCTTCTAGAGACTAACTTGTACTATTTCGTAAGTCAAGTCTGCCAATATTTAATATTATTAACCGCTAATAAATATTAACTAAGAATATAGTAAAATAAATATATATTAATATTTAAAAAGTGTATAATTTACAATCGTAGGAAAACTTCAATAACTTTTATTTTTTGCCCAGTAGGACCTACTTACATTTATATCATATAATGTTAATATAGTGTTAATGGACTGGCATTATATCGGCATTTTATACAAAAAGTCAAGTGATTTTGTATTTTAAAGTTATTAAATAACTAATAAAAGGAATGTGTGATTCGAAGATTAATAATTTCTTTATTTATTACAAAATTATTAGTATTCATGTATTCCAGATTTTAAATGTACGTGTAAAATTTATCTATTATATTTAGGATCCTCTGTATACATTTTCCTAATTTTGTTGATATAAGCATTAAAAGAATTTTCAAATTTTTGATATTCATTCAACTTTAAATAGAATTTATTTTACTAGTTTGAAATTCAACATTATTACCATTTCTAAAAACTTGCTTTCTTAAAAATAGAGACAATTAGCAAAAAAAATAAGACAATAAAAAAGGTCCAACTGCGAGGTCTCGCCTTTTGAAATGTCATCCGTACTTCTTCAGAACTCGCCCTTCTACGTCAGTAGAAAAGCCCAGTACTGATGCGGGTGTTATTTCTGAGAAGATAGGGGCGGCGACAAATATCTCTCTTGGGTCGAGTGCTTGACCGCCAAGCCATTTTTCAAACTCACCGAAGAATGAACTCTCGAATGAACTTAATCTTTGCGAAATTAGCTGTCAACGCGTACTAACTCAATCGAGAAGACTTTGTAGTGCGTGTTCAGAGAGCCGATGTGTCATAGACTAAACCTATCTGTTATTTGTAGAATGGTCATACATATTTCCTAAGAATCCATCATTTACAAATGAGTGCATTATTATTTGGAAAATAAAAAATTTATGTGTATTTTACACATTTTTAAACATGCAAATTAAGCTATTAACAAACTTTAATAAAATATAATTGTGTACATAACAAATTTTAATCAATATTAATTACAAGAACGTATTACATATTAAGCCAATATTCGAACTTAATTCAAAGTTTACAGAATATGAAAAATCGCGTATATAGTTATTTAAAGCAAGTGAAAAATGAACAGAAATGATAGCAAAATAATTCAAAATTTATATGAAAATAATGTCAAAACATTTTACTAAATAAAAACAACATTAAGTAAGTATAGGAACATAAGTAAGTTAAGGAATGTGAAACTTCTACGTGCAAATCTCCTTTCATTTTTAATTGTAAAAAGCCGTCTTCTTCCAAATATTTAAACAAAAGCTGAATTCCATTGGGCGAATGGAAAACTACTTCACATCCCCTCGGCCATATACGAAGTTCAAGTTACGGCAGGACACTTCACTGAAGTGAAACAAGACTAGCCCAAAAGGAAACTGCGTTTGTCGAACCAATTGATCCCACGGGCACATCCGTATCCGAGTAAAGGAACGTCCGTAACAGAGGACGAGTTTTGCCTTTCGCATCAATGCACAGTCGAAACTTGGAGAGCCGATGACCTTGTATTTCGATGTCACATTGTTTTTCTTTATTGCGTTATATAAAAGTTTATGGCAGTATCCTACAGTCTGTACTATCGGAGTTTACATTTATGAGACCTTGAGCAAATATGCATCCTCAATTTCTTTGCTCAATTGATTATTCATTTGATTGGAGGATGTCTATGTTACTTTTCTCTCGTGGAAAATTAATATTTGATGCTTTTTTATAAAATTAATAGAGTTCGATTAGTTTTAATCGTGAGTATTTTACGTTTTTATTGGCATTACGAGATTGATAAAAGAAAATAATAGAATACAATTAAATGAAACTAACCTTCACCATAATCTAGAATTTCTAAGAAGTTGATAATATATGTCGTATTTATTAAGTATTTTATGATTTAATTATAAAATAATAAAATTATAATTATTAATTTATAATGTTTTTTATGATTTTATAAAGAATGCTGTACTGCATTCACTGCATCAAGCATATCCTACGCTATTAAATTTCTTCAGTGACTAGAAATAAACTTTTAACAATAATAATTTATTAAACCTGAGGAATACAAGTAAAATAATTAAATTTTTTTAATTTATATAATATATATATTTCTCTACACATTAACTTTAACGGACAACTTGTTACTTCAATGTAGCACAATAACTTAATAATTACTTAAATAATTAGTGGGTGTACCTTAATAAATATATGTATATAAAAACATTAACATTCGTTTCAATAAACTCAAAATATTGGCACGAAATATAAAGGCGCCTTGAAAATTAGCCCTTCCGGTCAAGTGTCTCATCGGTGCTCGCTTCAATTGGCGCACCCCGCAAGTAGTTTCACGTTACCGAGCCACACTCTTATACAAAGATACACGATACGGCCACGCTTTAATGTGGTTAAATCCCGCCGCATACATAAAGAGCTTGTAAACCCTGTAATAATTCATGAACGAAAAACGAGCTATAGATTGACATTGTTGCACGTACAAAGAACGCGTCTTCTATGGAGACCTTTTGAGTAACAGCACGCGCACCTCGGCGTCGTTCACGAGCGGACACCCGCAAACATCAAGACTCGTGCGAAATTTTTCTAGGGCAAATATTGATGCTTCTACTTATTTGACGTGAGAGCCCTAACTGGGAGTACAACGAGTTTTTTATTCGAGCACGGCTATACGTACGCAACTCGTAGTTAAGCAAAGGCTATAACCATACAATGTTTTCTAATGTACAGGCTGTGTATTTATTTTAGGTTTATCCGTTTTCCGTGTGATCTCATTAATTTTAATGGGTACGCTATTTATCAAACCGAATTTCGAGCAAATGCTTTTGACCGAGCACGTACACATTCCTATTAAACGAGGTGAATTCAAATGCTTAGTACATGATAATTAAATAACTTTTAATAATTAGATTGACGGGAACTAACATTGAAATAGCTGTTTATTTAAAAATTCAATATAAGTTGCTTCAATATACGCAAATCAAGATAAAAATATTTTCTGCGTAACAATTAATATTAACGATCAATATTCAAAAGAAAAACATATCAGGAAAAGATTTATCCGAGAAAACCTTATTTGTTACAAGATTTCCAAGCTTCTATACTTTAACAATTTTCTTTGATGAATGTTCCTATAAAATATTTTATATGCATTGAAGAATCAATATCGCTTTATAAATATATTTCTGGATAAAGGATCTTTTTTAACATTCCCTAATACAGCTCTCATTTTTCCCATTATAGTAACAAAGACTTTTTTATTGAATTCATTATCATAAACAAGTTTTAATATTATTTTTTATTAAATTTGTACTAGTAACAGAGCTCCAAATAGCAAATTCGAGCGTTCTAGAGCGAACCAATCAACGAAATTTCGAATGTATTAGTTAGAGTACTCTCTTGTTTCTGCAGACATCATACTCAACTTCAGGACGACGTACGTGAATCGGAAGGGCGAAGTGGTCAGCAACAGTAAAAGCATAGCTTTGAACTATATGAAGAGTTGGTTCCTCATCGACCTCCTCGCGGGCCTACCCTTTGACCTCCTCTACGCAAGTGATGTCTACAGCAGTGAGGTCAGTTACATTTTCAATAATGACTATTGTGTGATAAGGGCAAATTACTTGTTCTATAGAAAAGTTACAATCGCGCTAATGAATTAAAAATATTCAACTGTAATGGAATCAGATCATTTTTTGAGGAGATATAAAAATACGTTTACGATAAATTTAATAACGTTAAAGATCAAATAGCCAAGTATTGATTGATAAAAAAAATCAATTCATTTATCTAATTCATAACTTATAGAATTTGACCAAAACTTTAAAATAAGCCCGAGGCAAGTCATATGCAGCCTGAGGTGCGACCCTTGCATATGCAGCGCTGGATAGCGGATAGTAGGTTAAACTTACTTGAACGTATACGTCAATCGTCAAAGTCCTTCAGTAAATTACAAGTCAATGTCAAATCGAGGAAACGCGCTCGTACTCGCACATCTTTCACCGCACGTGTCCCTGAATAGAGTTCGTTTGGTCCGTGATGGCATAATATTATCGTGTGAGAGCTATCCACGTTTAAATCTTTCTTGACTAATTGCAGTTTTTCCCTATCTTTCTTAATTCTTCTATCTAAAGAAATCAATTGATAATTTAATAAGTATACATTTTTATCAATTAGAAGATTATTTTTTTTTTAATCGAGTATAAAGTTATTGTTATAGTTTTGTAATGATAAAAAGTGGCTGAAAAAGCTCGGTTCCATCGTAAGTTTTTCTTTTAAATAATCTTTTATATTACTTTTTCGTTAAAAACTATATATTTAATTTAATTCAATTAATTTCATTCATGCCACTTCTTATAAAATAGAATGATTCAGTATAGAACATGATACTTCAAAAACGCAATATATAATAATTATTACACATATTATTCGCCACACGCTTTTGCTTTATTCGCAATCAAAGATATGCTGATCAAAGTACACATATTCTATCTATCTTAGAATCTGTATCTACCTCATAATATTTTGCCAACCTTCCAATAATCGCTTAAAAGAAGTTCTGCGGTTTTGTATACTACTCCAAAACTCTCAATCATAAGTAATACATGCGATTTCGAAGTGCTCTGCATCGTTTTGACTTTGAACAACAATATTATACGAATTTCAGTCTGTAAGCATAAATATTGTAAAGAATGAGAATTATCTAGAGATCTATTCAAAATACCATTTTAGTTAATCCTATAAGTTAATCGTTTTTAAATAATCTCATTAAATAATTTATTTGGGCTCTAATTAGTCTACATTTTCATTAAATATTTCATTTTTAATTAGTATTTCTATGCGAAGAAAACAAGTACTATTATATAAGCAGCTCGATAAGCAGTCATGATTTTTCAAAAAACTTCATTCTCAAATTAGTGTATTTAAAACCAAAATAATCTTTTTTGGAATAGTAAAGACATACAAATCTTTACATACAAAATTTGATGGTCTATAACTATAAGTAAAATATTGCAACATTTTAATAAATAAAATGATAATTTTATTCCGACATTAATTTGTTACTTTACTCAACACAAATGCATGTTGCTTCTAATAACCGCCAAAGTTAAACTAGTCCTTAAAATTCTTATATCTTGAAACTGCAGCTATGCACTACACTTTTTTGTACATTAATTCATTAAAATTAACAAATTAAGAAAGTTTCGAAAGACTCGTCATCATGTGGAAAATTTTAGTCCGAGTAACCTTTCAGTAAATCCACTACACCCGATGAGTATACTTTTACATAGACGCGAACGTGCGAGTGTAAATAAAATGGTCATAAGTAAATCTTTCTATATCATTTTATTAGGACATATTTTGCATATAGAAAATGATAAAAATGCTTTCTTATAAAAATATATTCTTCTCGTATGAACCTTCAAAGGGTTTGTTGTATATTTCCCTCTCACTTTTTTCATGAAACTCAAGGATTTTAAAATTAGAAATATGATAAGGGGAAGAAAGACATCTTCGGAGGAAATCTAATATAAGACTCAGTATTAGTTCAAAAAGTTTTTATATGCAAAACTTTTATAAAGGCTGTAAACTGTTTTAATAATGTTTTATCCGAAATTCCCTTTGAAGTGTACTGCTGGACAAAGAGAAAATCTTAATATCAATGGAACTCTTCTATGGGCAATTTTTATTCCATTACGGAATCATACCGCTATATAGGATGATACTTTATATTACTTTATATTTGTATCAATTATACGAATTATATATATATATATAATATTATTATTATTTGTTATTATTTTTACGCAGTTATTTTATTGAATCATTTAAACTAATATATAAATAATAATTTTTGTAAGATACAATTTAAAATAAAGCATATAGTGCCAATGTATAGTAACTCTACACTATACATTCTACTTTTATCATTATCATAATAAATTTTTCTATTGCAATACTACTTATGTATCTTATAATTATAATAATCCCACAATAATTTTTTATGGGATTCATGATTGACATGTACCAGTTGAAAACAAGTGCAAGGTAAATCCATTAAAAGTTAAAACATAGGCATAATTTAACGCAGGTTCGCTACCCTTATATGAATTTCAGCTTATAGCTGTAGTATTACATATAATTAATGTTAGAATTTCAATTACAATATTTGTGTGTAATTTTTAAAATAGTATTATTTGCTTATATAATGTCAAAAATTGCCTCTAAGAACAGCATTAAAAGCTTTTTTTTATCCCACTAAATTTGAGAAAGTTATAAACTCAAACGCTAAAAAACAAATGAGAAAACCCATGTGATCGTTTTCTATAAACACTGAATGTAGGTCCATTTTTTTCTAAAGCAAACTTCGTATACTCGTTATTCCTATAAAAATGTTAATATTTCGCCAGACATTGCCGCAAGCTCAAGAAGCGCTCACACGTAAATGTCCGCGAATTACCATATTTTTACATGCACATTCGTTATTCTCACTACTCTTCAATTATCGCGGAAGGCAGCAGTAGAGCTGTCTTTTATATACTTTCTTTAGAAATCTCACCTAGCTTCTCAAACATCTGGGATGCTAAAGAAGCGTATATAAAAGCCGACAAGAGCTTAACTGCGAAAACGTGACATCCGCAAGACCGAATAAGTATACGAGAAAACTGACAGATATGTCAGGAACTTGTCCTTCTTCCCGTCCTTCTTGTGAAACCAGATATACGCAGGAAAAGAGGATTATCTTGCTTAAAAAATACAGTGTTGGTTTTTCATGCAGTATTCACAGTAAAAAAACATCCAGCACAAATTATAAAAAAGAGAATTGTCATGAGTGAAATGTTATGTGAAGTACATTATAACCGAGTCGAATTTATATTTCCATTAAAATAACAATGCACAACATTTATATTGCTATATAGGAGTCGGGGCATATCCACATTCATTTAGTGAAGTTGACAAGGTTGTTAAGGCTTGCAAGGCTATTGCAGAAAATCGACAGATACTCGCAGTACAGTGCTATGATCGTAACCCTCCTCATGCTCTTCTTCACTCTTATGGCTCATTGGCTTGCCTGTTTTTGGTACGCCATCGCTGAAAGAGAAAGGCTCAGGAACAACAAGGATTGGGATCTCGGTAAGTAAAATAGTAGTATACAAATACTTCAATAAACTAAAAGGAAATTACAAAGTAATCGAACAAAGAAAATCTCAAATAATTATATTAATTCCGTTAAATGAATATTACATTTAAATTATATATGAGGAAATATACTCGTACATTCGACATTCATAATTAGAAATATTCTAATTAAGTGTTTAAAAAATACTTTTAATATTATAAACTGAAGTACATATTTTGATATAAGCATAGTTCAGAAAAGAGTCACAGAAAAATGCAGAATAAAATAGCTTCTATTCAACATCTTGGATAGGTATAACCCCCGTGAACTTCTTCCCACAGTATTCCCTAGATTACTTAACTCGTTAATGTTGCGCCAGTTAAAGATAACATTTAAAAAAACTTTCATTTCATTCACTGGTCGAAAAGCTAAAAAAACTTTTATAATGAGATATGTAGCTTGGTTAGGAACCTTGTTCAAAATCGTACAACAATAATGAAAATTTAAAAATGAAAACTCAAGAAAAGTACAACAGCGCGGAATAACGTTGAGTTAGGGGAGACCGGCAAGTATTACTGCTCGGTCGATTGGAGTCCGCGGTAAGCGGCTCACCAGAGACTCGAAACGAGAAGCTGGCCGACGGTCAGCGCAAGTTACGCCAGGGTGCAAAGCTCCGCAAGGCTCGGCGCGGTGAACTCCAATCTCTCGTCTCCTAAATACTTGGCGCTTGTCGCTTTCCCCGATTTCACGCGTCCCGTTCAAGAGTCGCTGATCTCCTGATTTCTGCGCGTCGGCGATAAAAGGGATAAAGGAGTGTTTCGCTTTATCGCTGGTTCGCGCTCGCTCCTTATGCCGTTAATGACCAGGGCGTGACGGGCCAATTTCGTTCAGGCGCAGTACTACGAGGATGCCCGAGGATATTTATGCGCCGGACTTTTACACCCCCACTCGGTAGTGCGATACATTGAATTTACAATCTTTAATGTAGGAAAGTTCACTCGATCGTTGGGAAACGTGCGAGCCGGGGGCTGCGCCTTTATGATTTACGCGCGGCCCTCTAACTTTTTGTGGCCGGTGTTAGCCGCGGGTCTATACGGCTTAGCCGCCGAGTACCTCGAGGCTTTTCTCGTCCGCGGGTTACTCACGTACTTTCGAGGCTGCCGCGTAAAATTGGCCATACCTTTTCGAGCAGGGCGAGCGCACTTCATTTCTAACAATCTTCCTTTAATTGATATCTCGATTGATATTGAATGGAAGTTTGCCCTCGAACGAGAGAGTGCGAGTTTTGTTCTTTTTTTTGTTAAAAGAAATAGAAAGAAATCCGATCCGAGTTTTAAAGAAAGTTTTGATTGCTGCAAAGATTTCTTACAATAAAGTTAAGTCCCGATTTTTTAATATTCATCGCATTATAATTTTACTCTAACAATATATTTCTAAAGACTTAAACATCTGTAGTATTTAGTATAAATAACCTCCAAGAAGCGGGTAAACACCGAAACATGACTTTGATAATTAATGCGAAACTAACTACTGGTCTTCACAGGTTGACAATGCCTCTCACGACTCTAACCACGGGGTATTAACCCAGTCTAACTATCCTAATGGAGATACAAGCATTAGAAGTAACGGGACTCTCGCGCTCGGCTTCGTGAGAGACGTGCCTCTACGTCTCTCCAGGGATTCGCAACTGAAGCAAATTCTATTGGACGGAATGCACACTTTGTGCTCAGATGTGCTCGCGTACAAATTGAATTCGAAAGCTCACCCAGGAATCATGGAAGTTGTCCTCTTCTCTGCGAGCATAGCTAGTTGTGCGTGTGAAGCCCAACTCGATCCATCGAACAAAACTTTTCGCCATGAGAGCATCTCTCTTCGCCCATCCCCATCAAATTCCAACGCAGGTGCATAGTTGACGCACAAATAACTCAAACATCAAAATCCATTATTCGTTGACAAAACTATAAAATTTAAAGTCAAGCGCGTACATTTGACCAAGTTGAATTAAGCAGTGGAATTTCATTTGTCCTAATTGAAATTGTCGAATCTTGAGAGTCCGCAGCTGGAGATAATCAACTTTGGTGAGATCGAGGTCTGCACTCGTGTCGCAGGTGAAACGCTTTTAAAATATGACAGCGCCCTTCGCTCCAGAATGTCGAGATATTATACAGAGAGCTAGGAAATATATATTACTCATACATGATTTTCGAAAAGAATTCAAAGTCGACAATTTTTTTAATAATCGTTAACTATGCTAATTTCAGGGTGGCTTAATGCTCTGGCCGACAAGGTGAAATCTCCAAATGTTTCCAACCTGACCCACCTGGAGATCTTTGTTACAGCGTTTTACTTCACCTGCAGCAGTCTGACATCCGTAGGCTTTGGCAACGTTTCCGCTAATACAATTTCAGAAAAAGTTTCCGCTATTTTTATTATGCTCATTGGAGGTAATATTTTTCTCTGTGACTTAATCTTTAATTTTAAATGTGTTTTTCAAATAACTTGTCTTATGCTATAACAGAGATATATGCATTCAGAAAAATTATTACCATTTTTTATTCTACACGTTAAGAGTACACATAATACAAATTATTATACAACATTACACTAAAAATATTGATACTAAAAATCATAATTTTAATGAAAAAACGTAATAGTTATAAACAATAGTTGCAACTATAATTATAACATATGATAAATTCTACACTGAAAAAATTTTCATTGTTTCATATTTTTTTTGCGCTGTAAATAGTCGAGTCAATATTTTCTTTAAATTAATTTTCCAATTTATTGTTTTTACAATCATAATTTTTATAACTAATTCAAATTAAACATTTAATTTCATTGATTCAAATACTTTTTCTCTGTATGCATAACGAATGTTCCCGACTTCGTTGTAATATATATTATAAAAGAGTTTTTCTACAATTGCACATGTGGTATACTGAATTAAAACTACAGGGGCTTGTAATTATATATAAGCGTATAAACTTTTATTTTCGATTATGGCCATAGCTTTGATGCACGCGGTTGTCTTCGGTAACGTGACAGCCATCATACAGCGTATGTACTCACGCCGATCCTTGTACCAAACAAAGTGGCGAGATCTGAAAGATTTCTTAGTACTACATCAAATCCCCGACGAGCTCAAGCAGAGAATGCAGGACTACTTCCAAACGATGTGGTCTCTTAATCACGGCATTGATATTCATGAGGTATAAATTTTCAACAATTGCCTATTGTATTTATAAATGAAAACACTGCAACGATATCGACTCATAACAATTGCTATTAAGTAACTGATAAACAAGATTTTATTATCAACTTATTTATTTAATTGGCTTACAATTTCTAGAATTTGTTTGTCTGTCTTTTAAATGAATAATTAGTTTACTCTCGTAATATCATTCAATATTGTTAGTACAAGAAAATATATATCTTTAAATATAATCAAAAGATTAATAGAGAACGAAGTTTCCTTTTTAAGTATAATAAATTGCATGATAAGAATCCTGCACTCACAGAAGGAATAAATATCCTATGGGATACTTTAATTAGTGGCTGCATCATTACAGATTCCGCACTCAATACTTCCAACTCTTCTTCCTCTTAACGAAGATTTGGCAAACGTAATTAACTAAAAAAAGATTTATACAATCGTTTTAGTAGCTTTTATTAAAAAATCAATAATTTTATAAAATAGTATCACATCGTTAAAATCCGCACAAATAAACAATCAAAAACTCTTTTTCCCTTCGAGTTAATTTGAGATGCTTTTAGTTAGCACAGTGCAAACAGTGCGTGAGTCAATTTAAAAATAGCAGAACAATAATCAGCTTTCAATTGCATGTTCAATAAAAAAGCGAGTCTCAACACAACTTCATCAAATTATTGCGAAGCATAATTCACAATGAACTCAAGTTCCCTGCAATATAATTGCTCACCACAACAAAGCTTTCAAATAGAAATAAAAAGCTCTCGTACACATCGATAGAACAAGGGAGAATTTAATTGTGGCTGATTTACTCTGTCACAGACGCTGAAAGAATTTCCAGAAGAACTGCGAGGTGACGTCTCCATGCATCTGCACCGAGAGATCCTAAGCCTACCAATTTTCGAGGCAGCCTCCCAGGGCTGCCTAAAACTTCTTTCCCTCCATATTCGCAGTATCTTTTGCGCTCCAGGCGAGTTTCTTATCCACAAGGGCGACGCTCTCTCATATATCTACTACCTCTGCAATGGGTCTATGGAAGTCGTTCAGAACGAGATGGTGGTTGCCATTTTAGGTAAGCACACTTTTCTGCAACTTGAACTGATATCAACTTCAATCGTATGCACGCCCAAGTTATCTCATCCAAGTACCACATAAAGCGTATACTAAAGGCAGCCCAAGAGACCTACATTGCCCCATCATCCCTTAGTTCACTATGATCTCTTGATTAAGACAATCTAACTGCTGGAAAAAGTGGACACACGTTAAACGTACGTATTTACGTATAAGTACCTATCCGAATTAAAAGTACACTTCTAAACGTATGTTCATTTAGTTTATATGCACTTCCGGTTCTGAAACTTTAATTACATTTTTATGGATGTTGGCATACAATTAAACCGAGTTAAACATATGTTTACCTTAAATACAATTAAAGTATTAAAATATATCTCGTAAAAATAGTGTTTCATAAATTATTTATATTTATGTTGATGATTTGAAAATAATTTAGTTAAAATTAAAATTATGTTTCTTTTTTTATCAATTATGATATTAATTTTATAATCGAAAAAAAACTTTTTATGGAAACAACATGTATTATAATTCTTAATAAATCCAGGTTATAATCCAAGTTATGTATATCTCAAAACAATTTTAAATTGCATAAATAATAAATTTTGGTGGTTTTTATTTCAAGATTAAATAAAAAAATTTCAAAACCGCTAACGCAAAGTAAAATTATATGAACAAACATTCTATTAATGTTTATCTTTCGGACCAAATAATAAACGTGCAAATTATTATGTTCAAGTATCCTAATTTTTGTATTTTGATAATATTAATAGCAGTATTAGGTGTTGAAAAACGTTCGAAATCAGATGCATCGTTGAATATGTCATAACAAATAACTTAATAATATAACCTTAATAGACTAAGTTACTTGGTCAGTTTTGCTATAGCTTGCATTTTGTTCCGGATCTATCTATCGGACTGTGATAACCGTTGTAATATTGCGTGCATGAATAATTAATTATAATTACTGTATTTTATTAATATAATTATTCAAAAATTAATTATATTAAATATTAATATTAAGAATACTTATTGTTTCACGTATCCGCTGCATGGAACTGTATTTGTTGCCCCTGCTTACGCAGATGATAGTTTGCGCGACATTACTATACCAATTTCACTATAAACTGCTTTCAAGGGGTTCTATCAGACCCAGCACTACCGTATCCAAAGCAATATACAAACGCATCTTGTCTTAATCGGTAGTTCGCCCTCGTTCGCCCCACTTTGTGGCGAATTCCCCAGCACGTACACTTGATTTCATTAGTATTGTTAAAAACAAGAGATTTCATATCTATAATGATTTATTAAATAAAATAGTTATAATTTGAAAAAACTGACGACCAATGTAGCTAAGTTTTAATCCAATTGCTTATAATTTACATAGGCAAGGGTGATCTCATTGGCTGCGATATAAATGTACATCTACAACATGGAAACAACAGCGGATGTAACGTAGGTGGTGGTTCCGGTGGAAACGATGTGATCGTCAAATCGAGTTGCGATGTAAAGGCTTTAACTTACTGCGACCTGAAATGTATTCACATGCTGGGTCTCGTGGACGTGCTACGTCTGTATCCAGAGTATCAACAAGAATTTGCTCTCGACATCCAACACGATCTCACCTACAACTTGCGCGAAGGCTACGAGGCTGAGGTGACAAAATCTCTACTAATCACCCTCTCAAATGTGTCTTATAATAACTTTGATTTTATTATAGCCTTCGCTGTTAGTTTGCTTTACTGCATTGTAAGAAATATCTATTTTAAGTGCACGAAATCTGTAAAAATTTAAAGTTGCTTCAAATTTGTACATAAGTTCAGAAATTAAAATTTATACACAACAATGTTTTATCAATTGTAAGATTGCTAGTACTTAAAATTTCATTAGGCATTTCTTGACAATTTATATTCGCTAAAATCTCAAAATTGCAAACCATCAACTACGAGTATATCGGGACTCAATGTAAATAGTCTGTTGAAAACTACCAACGCGTGATTACTGAGCTTACGTAAAAGTGTAACTAATTTTTCCTCACACGGAGTAGCAGGAGTCAGATATGAACGGAGTTCCTTCACTGACTCTGCCTTCGATCAGCGAGGATGACGAGAACGTCCCAGAAGAGGGCGAGACCTCGCCGCTCTCGCCACCTAACCGCTCACCCCTTCACACGACCTCGAGTCCGCGACACACCAAGTTCAAGTAAAAATTTTCAACTTGTTTTAAATTGTGTAAATTTCATTCTCTTTTAAAAAGTTGCATTTAATTGGTATTTATCGATCTATTCATTACGCAAGAAGAGACGAGTATCAAACTAAGAAACCACCGAGAGGCGTCCTCAAGGGTAGGACGGCACAAGTGGCTGCTCAGGAGTCCGTTGAGGAACATATACGTGGTTCTGTTGAACGCTTGGATACACAAGTCCTCACGCTTCACCAGGATGTTGCGACTCTTAGCTATGAGGTTCGTTTTCAAATTTACAGTTTTTTAAACTTTTTGAGAAAAACTTTCAAGTGTATTCAAATTTTTTTATATCAATTAGTAGCACATTTATGTAAAATACTTTTAATTAAAATTTTCGTAAATAAATGCTAAAACATGTAAATCATATTTCTAAACCACGTCATACTATCATATGTTAATCGACATACGTTTAATTTTTTTGATCATTAGTATCATCAGTATATATTCTGTATTCGTAAAAAATAATAGTTATTTCAAGATAAATTAAAATCATGTGTTATATGTTGCCCTTTTCTAAAATATACTGAATACAAAATCTATCGTTGATGTATAATTGAATGAAAAATGAGGAAAGAAGCATAAATAAATTACAAGCGGCGAATGGGTAACTAATATCAGTCTATCGTCCAGATGCGGAACGCGATCCAGGCGCTGCAGATCCTGGCCATTTCACCACAAAGCAACCCGAACCTGCGGACACCAGGGCACGGGGGTGGCAGTAGCGGGCACCTGGCGCGCAGCTCCTCCCACCCTCCGGATGCTCTCTGCTGGAATCCGCCATTAAAGGTCACGCATGAGAGTAGCCAGACCGACTGGCCGGTGGACCTCCTGGAAGTGTGGGTGCGCTCGCAGCCACAGCGGGTCCTCGCGATCCTCGGCCTTGATGCAGAGCTCCTGGTGCGCTCGGTGGCGCCGGCCTCGCCGACCCCCTCGCCCTCCTCGCCGCCGCCGCCGCCGTACGAGCCGCTCTCGCCACTTCTGGGCTCGCCCTCCCGTTCGCCGGGTAAGCTGCACTGACCCGCGATCCTGGCCACGGTGCGCTCGATGCTAACAAGCCTTTGCGTTGTAGACATCAGCGGCCCGCCCGCAGTCAGCAGGTTCTCCTTCGAGCGGCGCTCCTCTGCCCGGCAGGGCCATGCGTCCGCCTGGGGCACAAAGCAAGCCCACGGGAAGATTCAGCATCGGTTTAGCGCCGGGGACGCCGAGCGATCCCCGGCACTCTATCAGGCGTTCACGAGTCTGCGCCGGCTGCCTGACTCCCGTTCAATCACCTTCGACGTCTTCAACAGCTGAGCCGAGCCCGAGCACGCTGGTCAGTCCATATCGCCGTGCATCCCTTTCCTCGATCTTATTCCGCTCCAAAGGAAATACAGGATATCAGTATAAAATCTGAATCATTTCTACAGTGTCTGTGCATCCTACGAGAATATTAATACGGTTCCACAAAGAAATCTAGAGGACTATTCTTTGATTTAATTGTCCTTTATATCAATGGAATCTTTTCCTAAATTCAACCGGTTATCGAATTTTTTACAAATTATTCCATCCACGAATTTTGAATTGAAAATAGAGTAACATTCAAAGAATTTAATAAATGTAAGAAATTTGAACCAATTGTATACAATTAGTTCTAACAAATTATTAGCTGCGACGGCACGAAGGAGGTGCTATAAATAACGACTTCAAGTAGGAGTAGAGGAATCTAGTTCTTACCCCGAGAATATTTCCCTCGATATTTCCCGTTCTCTCTCCCTCTTATCAGAACGTCTCTGCCCCCGTAATTCCTTATTGATTAGGAGCAAATACATACACTTCGAATGTTTTGCACAATCAAAATTTACAATTATAAAATTCTTGCATTTCTTTAAAAGTACTATTGAAGCTAATTTATATGTAGATTTTATTTGATGAAAAAAATACTGTATTACAAAGAATGTTACTCTACTTCAAGTTGCATATATCGTGTTTTGAGTGTTCAATTTCGAGCCTATTTTTAGTATGTCCATTTTTTGTCGAATTTATTAATGAAAAACTTATCTGAAATAATTTGAGTGCGCAGGGCGACGAACCAGCGGTGGGGACAATTCGTCGACCGAGAAAGAGACCGAGTTGTAAAGATCTTTCATCCCAGGGACGGCAGAAGCGCGTACAAGGTCTGAGGAGCGCCGGGATGCCCAAGCACCGCACATATATTCGCTTCTATATATTTTTGTATATTTTCGGCGATCCGTGCGAGCGGGTGGCGGAAGCCGCTTGCCCAAGCGCCGCTCTTGCTCGCTACACCTTCCCAATACTTATAAGTTCGTAAGAATCAAGTTGCACACGCTGTTCTTCCTCTTTCTTTCTGGCTCTCTCGCCAGCTCGCGAAGTAGTTGTGCGATGGTCTCGCGCAGCCCGATGTTTCCTTGCAAGTTTGTTGATTCGATTAGGCAAGTCAGCATTTATCGATGTACTTGGGATTTTCCTTTACAGATGTACCCTGGAAACGACACTACTAGATCTTATTGCTATTAGTTCACAAATGGAATTTGAATTATAAGTTTCTAAGAGTTATAAAGTTAATCATAAATGTATTTAATACGGTTTGATTGACTTGATGCGTTTTTTATCCGTTGTCCTTTCACCAAGTAGTAGCTGTACAGTAACATCATGTGCATCTACTCACGGTTTTTCGATTCCATTATCATTATACAAAATTGTTTTATCAGTACACTTAAACAAGCATTCTGTGGAAAATATACTTTTCACTTCGAGACGTTACGTGTAATAAATATTGCAAAACAATAAGTATGTCACTAAGAATATGTTTCTGATGTTACATATCGCAGCATATCTATCCCTTTACCGTTAGTACATATCAAACAATGTAAAACTTATCATGATTACCATATCTCTATATTTTATATTTTAAAAAAGATATAAAAACTAGTCTCAAATCATTAAAGTTCAAAATTCTAAAGACGTAATAACATTCCGTGAATAATTAAAACAATATCTAGTTCTTTGTATTTACGTAATTTTTTAGTCTATTGGAAGCAATCTAGTTTAAATAAAGTTCGCTAATAATTTTCGTTTTTGAGCCATATAAAAACTTATTATATTAAAAATATATTTATTCGTGCTAAAATACTACTTTGAAGCAAATATATCATAAAACCACACAATTCACTTAAATGTAAATATTTACGTAATATTTACATCTATTTTCAACTGAATTGCAATAAATACATTAAATTATTAAAAAATGTATTTATATAAAGAAGAATAATAAGATGTTCAATATTAATAAATTAAATTAATTTCTCCTTTATATATGTGTAGCTCAAATCAATGATAGATGTTGTCAGACATACTCTCGTTTCTTTCTTTTATCGCCCTGAATTGAAATCGATATGAATCTTATTCGCAAACCGTCTTTGACCGATTAATCATAATGTTAACGGTGTTGGCCAAAACATTCATTCTTCCGCGAGAAAAGACTCCTAAATCATTCCATAATTTAAGCGCGTATATATTTAATGTCTGTGATGAGTTAGCAAAAAATAAAAATTAAATTGTAATTTTATGGTACAGATATAATAGTTCGTTAAAAAGGTTCTAATAGTTCGAAACACTTCAAGTATTTGAACATCAATAATATAATGTTGAAGATTGACATTTCATGTAAGTAAGTGTACACTTGTATAATCTAAGCAACCGCGACAACAAATTATCAAGAACCTTATAGTGCTGTACATACAGTATCAGAATAAGAATTTGAATGTAGCAATAAATTTCATCAAATATTTCAATGTAATAGTAATCGTGTGTATAATAAACCGGTCGTCAAAATGTATTCTTAACCTCCCTTCATGAAGTTATCAAATTTGGACATACGTGGAGATATCGAAAATTAAATATCTTTAAAAATGATTCGTGTCTGAAAAATACTCCACGTAAAATATGTTCTAAAATCCTGTACTGCATACCTGAGAATGAATGGTCTTCTAAAAGCCTCAGACTCATTAATTTCAAACAAAAGCAGGCAGATAATAATAAAATATGTACAGAATCATACCCAGTAAGGATATGACCGTATGTAATTGTAAGTATTTTAGCCAAGAGCTTAATCAATGTTTGTACATATGGATGAAAATATTGTAAGGGAAAAAATGTGATGATGGCACGGCTAAAGCCATGCACAATATCGTATTCGTTCAATTTCTCGCGCCGTACATTGTGAATGCTTGATGTGTACGCCAAATATTCATCGCTGGACGAAGAATAAATAAAACAACAAAGCATTAGTAAAATATTAACACTTTAAACAGAGTTTTTCTATTTATATCAGTAAAATATTAACTATAGCAAATTTTATTCTAAGGTAAAAATTATTTCACGCTTTATAATCTTACATTTCATTGAAATTTTAAAATTGAAAATAAATTTAAAGTTTTGAAACATACTAAAATTCAATAAATTTTTTCACAGTTTATTTCTTTTTTATTTGATGAAATTTTCATCAATCACTTACATTAATTTATTTCTGTTTTTATAAAAATGAAAATATGAACGCATACTTGGCGGCGTCATTCAATCACAGTCTACGGCGAGCAGTTGTTTTATAAATATTTCATATATTTTGTTATACTATTTCTACGCTCTCTATACGCGTTATAATTAAAAATCAAAGCTGATTGTAATGTAGTATGTATAAAAATCGAATTCTACTTGTGGAAAATCCTCTACGCCCTCTTTTTACACTCTTTCGATTTAAACTGTTAAAACTGAAAAAAATAATGTTGGAATTTCAAATCATAAGCGTATCTAGACTTAAATTTGATAAAACGTTTTTTGAATCACATTATATATGTAGTAGAAACTTGAATACTTCAAATCAATGAAAAACCCCGTGGATCGAGAAATAAACATAGTATCTTTGATATGCTTCTATAATTCGTTTAAAAAAAATGTTTAAATTTTTTTTTTGACGTTGATGTTTATAACGATCAAATGACTATAAAAATGAATATGAATACCAAATGCGTATCAATTTATTCATTACGAAATTTGTTTGTTATATGATTTCTCCAATGAAAATGTAATTGTGAACAAACTTCATCCTTTTTGAGAAATCTTTATATTTAAGAAAAACTAATGATTTATTTCTCTAAACACATGCAAATTTTTAAATAATTTCAAATCAGCACGTCTGTTTTGCAATTGCTAAAGCATTTCCACAAAAATCTATTTTCAAACAACTTTGAAAATAAGAAATTTATTAAGCTATAGACATGTGTCAGTAATATTGCTATAAATTGTTGTATTGAATAAATGGTTTACTGGAATAAGGTATTGAGGAAATAATAACTGTTACACAGTTGAAATAAGTGTTTCAATAACAAATAATAAAACTTCTTAATTGTCGATTTTTAAAAAAACCAAATAATTTAAAAAAAAAGCCAACTAAATGTTTTTAATTTCATGCAGTACATTAGCTCAAGTATAATGAAATACAAATAGTTATAAAATGTTTAAATAAAACCAACAAATATTTATGGATATCCACAAATACCCTTATTTCAATATTCCATAACTCTTATTACTGTCTGTTTTATGGGACTGACAAAATGAATTAAATTTACATGTATAAAATAGAAATTTTATGAAAATTGCTAATCTTGAAAATATTTTGTGTACTGATTATTAACTAAAAAATATTACAATAAGATATTCACAAAACTGACAATTTACAGATCTAAATGTATAACATCCCTGGTAGAAAATCAACGAGTTAAGCCATCTAATTTACTAGTTTTTCATGGAATCACTTAATTATAATGTAAGTACTAAAAATTCCATAAGAACTTGGTCAACGTTTTTCAAGAGGAGTTTAGACTCTAGACTTATTTGCTCTCTGAACTTTTAATACTTCTAACATTAAATATATGTTTATATATATTTAGAATTAAATAAAGCCTACGGGTGTAGATTTATAAGTGCATTCAAGTTTGATATATTTATATTTTAAACATTTTTGCTTGGGTTTAACAGAGTATTTACGAACCAATCAATGGATTTTGTTCTGTAAGGAATTAAATTGTATGTATTTAATACATAATTCAGGTGGAGCTTCTTTTAATGAATTCTAAATGTTTTATTTCTTTTTAACTGTATATATAAGAAATAAAAATTCAATAATATTTTTTTCAGTAAAGTAATTTTTATATACTAATCTTGAAATCAATAAAAAACAAAGCTTCATCAGAATCACTTTTTAAATATGCCTTTTAGAACCTTATTTAAAGCCTTCTAAAATAAAATTCTTTGAACAGAGAAAAAGTCTATGCAAAACTAAAAGTTTAGAATAAACTACAAATTCTAAGATATCCTACCAAATAATGTTAAGCTTTCATAAGCATATTTTTATTATAGGTATTCGAATTTCATTGCGTATACATGAACTATTACAAATTTTTTATGACTATTTTACTTGTTACTTATTATCTAAAGATATTTTTTGAAATTCAAAAACTTAACAAAATTAATGGTACCAATGCAATTAATTTAATTATATACTTGATTTAATATTTGAATACATTTGTATTATATATGTATTCTGGATATAATAACAACATATTGCAAAACATCAACGGGTTAACTGACCGTTGTTAGCAAACCATGATTACCTGTAAAACTTTCTATAAAAACTGTTAATAACTCGTTAAGGCTTCTGTCAGGGATATTAAATTAAAATATTATATGTGAAAAATATTTGTGGCTCTGCTAATAATAATGCTAATCTGTATTTACTAAAATTGTACACAAACTTTTAATAATTTATAATGAAACAGTAAACTTATTTACGATCGTAAAAAAGATAAAATATATTTAAAAATTCAAGATAAGCAAATTTTAGAAGTATCTCAAAAAATTTTCGATGCTAAAGCATTTCCACAAAAATCTATTTTCAAACAACTTTGAAAATAAGAAATTTATTAAGCTATAGACATGTGTCAGTAATATTGCTATAAATTGTTGTATTGAATAAATGGTTTACTGGAATAAGGTATTGAGGAAATAATAACTGTTACACAGTTGAAATAAGTGTTTCAATAACAAATAATAAAACTTCTTAATTGTCGATTTTTAAAAAAACCAAATAATTTAAAAAAAAAGCCAACTAAATGTTTTTAATTTCATGCAGTACATTAGCTCAAGTATAATGAAATACAAATAGTTATAAAATGTTTAAATAAAACCAACAAATATTTATGGATATCCACAAATACCCTTATTTCAATATTCCATAACTCTTATTACTGTCTGTTTTATGGGACTGACAAAATGAATTAAATTTACATGTATAAAATAGAAATTTTATGAAAATTGCTAATCTTGAAAATATTTTGTGTACTGATTATTAACTAAAAAATATTACAATAAGATATTCACAAAACTGACAATTTACAGATCTAAATGTATAACATCCCTGGTAGAAAATCAACGAGTTAAGCCATCTAATTTACTAGTTTTTCATGGAATCACTTAATTATAATGTAAGTACTAAAAATTCCATAAGAACTTGGTCAACGTTTTTCAAGAGGAGTTTAGACTCTAGACTTATTTGCTCTCTGAACTTTTAATACTTCTAACATTAAATATATGTTTATATATATTTAGAATTAAATAAAGCCTACGGGTGTAGATTTATAAGTGCATTCAAGTTTGATATATTTATATTTTAAACATTTTTGCTTGGGTTTAACAGAGTATTTACGAACCAATCAATGGATTTTGTTCTGTAAGGAATTAAATTGTATGTATTTAATACATAATTCAGGTGGAGCTTCTTTTAATGAATTCTAAATGTTTTATTTCTTTTTAACTGTATATATAAGAAATAAAAATTCAATAATATTTTTTTCAGTAAAGTAATTTTTATATACTAATCTTGAAATCAATAAAAAACAAAGCTTCATCAGAATCACTTTTTAAATATGCCTTTTAGAACCTTATTTAAAGCCTTCTAAAATAAAATTCTTTGAACAGAGAAAAAGTCTATGCAAAACTAAAAGTTTAGAATAAACTACAAATTCTAAGATATCCTACCAAATAATGTTAAGCTTTCATAAGCATATTTTTATTATAGGTATTCGAATTTCATTGCGTATACATGAACTATTACAAATTTTTTATGACTATTTTACTTGTTACTTATTATCTAAAGATATTTTTTGAAATTCAAAAACTTAACAAAATTAATGGTACCAATGCAATTAATTTAATTATATACTTGATTTAATATTTGAATACATTTGTATTATATATGTATTCTGGATATAATAACAACATATTGCAAAACATCAACGGGTTAACTGACCGTTGTTAGCAAACCATGATTACCTGTAAAACTTTCTATAAAAACTGTTAATAACTCGTTAAGGCTTCTGTCAGGGATATTAAATTAAAATATTATATGTGAAAAATATTTGTGGCTCTGCTAATAATAATGCTAATCTGTATTTACTAAAATTGTACACAAACTTTTAATAATTTATAATGAAACAGTAAACTTATTTACGATCGTAAAAAAGATAAAATATATTTAAAAATTCAAGATAAGCAAATTTTAGAAGTATCTCAAAAAATTTTCGATGCTAAAGCATTTCCACAAAAATCTATTTTCAAACAACTTTGAAAATAAGAAATTTATTAAGCTATAGACATGTGTCAGTAATATTGCTATAAATTGTTGTATTGAATAAATGGTTTACTGGAATAAGGTATTGAGGAAATAATAACTGTTACACAGTTGAAATAAGTGTTTCAATAACAAATAATAAAACTTCTTAATTGTCGATTTTTAAAAAAACCAAATAATTTAAAAAAAAAGCCAACTAAATGTTTTTAATTTCATGCAGTACATTAGCTCAAGTATAATGAAATACAAATAGTTATAAAATGTTTAAATAAAACCAACAAATATTTATGGATATCCACAAATACCCTTATTTCAATATTCCATAACTCTTATTACTGTCTGTTTTATGGGACTGACAAAATGAATTAAATTTACATGTATAAAATAGAAATTTTATGAAAATTGCTAATCTTGAAAATATTTTGTGTACTGATTATTAACTAAAAAATATTACAATAAGATATTCACAAAACTGACAATTTACAGATCTAAATGTATAACATCCCTGGTAGAAAATCAACGAGTTAAGCCATCTAATTTACTAGTTTTTCATGGAATCACTTAATTATAATGTAAGTACTAAAAATTCCATAAGAACTTGGTCAACGTTTTTCAAGAGGAGTTTAGACTCTAGACTTATTTGCTCTCTGAACTTTTAATACTTCTAACATTAAATATATGTTTATATATATTTAGAATTAAATAAAGCCTACGGGTGTAGATTTATAAGTGCATTCAAGTTTGATATATTTATATTTTAAACATTTTTGCTTGGGTTTAACAGAGTATTTACGAACCAATCAATGGATTTTGTTCTGTAAGGAATTAAATTGTATGTATTTAATACATAATTCAGGTGGAGCTTCTTTTAATGAATTCTAAATGTTTTATTTCTTTTTAACTGTATATATAAGAAATAAAAATTCAATAATATTTTTTTCAGTAAAGTAATTTTTATATACTAATCTTGAAATCAATAAAAAACAAAGCTTCATCAGAATCACTTTTTAAATATGCCTTTTAGAACCTTATTTAAAGCCTTCTAAAATAAAATTCTTTGAACAGAGAAAAAGTCTATGCAAAACTAAAAGTTTAGAATAAACTACAAATTCTAAGATATCCTACCAAATAATGTTAAGCTTTCATAAGCATATTTTTATTATAGGTATTCGAATTTCATTGCGTATACATGAACTATTACAAATTTTTTATGACTATTTTACTTGTTACTTATTATCTAAAGATATTTTTTGAAATTCAAAAACTTAACAAAATTAATGGTACCAATGCAATTAATTTAATTATATACTTGATTTAATATTTGAATACATTTGTATTATATATGTATTCTGGATATAATAACAACATATTGCAAAACATCAACGGGTTAACTGACCGTTGTTAGCAAACCATGATTACCTGTAAAACTTTCTATAAAAACTGTTAATAACTCGTTAAGGCTTCTGTCAGGGATATTAAATTAAAATATTATATGTGAAAAATATTTGTGGCTCTGCTAATAATAATGCTAATCTGTATTTACTAAAATTGTACACAAACTTTTAATAATTTATAATGAAACAGTAAACTTATTTACGATCGTAAAAAAGATAAAATATATTTAAAAATTCAAGATAAGCAAATTTTAGAAGTATCTCAAAAAATTTTCGATGCTAAAGCATTTCCACAAAAATCTATTTTCAAACAACTTTGAAAATAAGAAATTTATTAAGCTATAGACATGTGTCAGTAATATTGCTATAAATTGTTGTATTGAATAAATGGTTTACTGGAATAAGGTATTGAGGAAATAATAACTGTTACACAGTTGAAATAAGTGTTTCAATAACAAATAATAAAACTTCTTAATTGTCGATTTTTAAAAAAACCAAATAATTTAAAAAAAAAGCCAACTAAATGTTTTTAATTTCATGCAGTACATTAGCTCAAGTATAATGAAATACAAATAGTTATAAAATGTTTAAATAAAACCAACAAATATTTATGGATATCCACAAATACCCTTATTTCAATATTCCATAACTCTTATTACTGTCTGTTTTATGGGACTGACAAAATGAATTAAATTTACATGTATAAAATAGAAATTTTATGAAAATTGCTAATCTTGAAAATATTTTGTGTACTGATTATTAACTAAAAAATATTACAATAAGATATTCACAAAACTGACAATTTACAGATCTAAATGTATAACATCCCTGGTAGAAAATCAACGAGTTAAGCCATCTAATTTACTAGTTTTTCATGGAATCACTTAATTATAATGTAAGTACTAAAAATTCCATAAGAACTTGGTCAACGTTTTTCAAGAGGAGTTTAGACTCTAGACTTATTTGCTCTCTGAACTTTTAATACTTCTAACATTAAATATATGTTTATATATATTTAGAATTAAATAAAGCCTACGGGTGTAGATTTATAAGTGCATTCAAGTTTGATATATTTATATTTTAAACATTTTTGCTTGGGTTTAACAGAGTATTTACGAACCAATCAATGGATTTTGTTCTGTAAGGAATTAAATTGTATGTATTTAATACATAATTCAGGTGGAGCTTCTTTTAATGAATTCTAAATGTTTTATTTCTTTTTAACTGTATATATAAGAAATAAAAATTCAATAATATTTTTTTCAGTAAAGTAATTTTTATATACTAATCTTGAAATCAATAAAAAACAAAGCTTCATCAGAATCACTTTTTAAATATGCCTTTTAGAACCTTATTTAAAGCCTTCTAAAATAAAATTCTTTGAACAGAGAAAAAGTCTATGCAAAACTAAAAGTTTAGAATAAACTACAAATTCTAAGATATCCTACCAAATAATGTTAAGCTTTCATAAGCATATTTTTATTATAGGTATTCGAATTTCATTGCGTATACATGAACTATTACAAATTTTTTATGACTATTTTACTTGTTACTTATTATCTAAAGATATTTTTTGAAATTCAAAAACTTAACAAAATTAATGGTACCAATGCAATTAATTTAATTATATACTTGATTTAATATTTGAATACATTTGTATTATATATGTATTCTGGATATAATAACAACATATTGCAAAACATCAACGGGTTAACTGACCGTTGTTAGCAAACCATGATTACCTGTAAAACTTTCTATAAAAACTGTTAATAACTCGTTAAGGCTTCTGTCAGGGATATTAAATTAAAATATTATATGTGAAAAATATTTGTGGCTCTGCTAATAATAATGCTAATCTGTATTTACTAAAATTGTACACAAACTTTTAATAATTTATAATGAAACAGTAAACTTATTTACGATCGTAAAAAGATAAAATATATTTAAAAATTCAAGATAAGCAAATTTTAGAAGTATCTCAAAAAATTTTCGATGCTAAAGCATTTCCACAAAAATCTATTTTCAAACAACTTTGAAAATAAGAAATTTATTAAGCTATAGACATGTGTCAGTAATATTGCTATAAATTGTTGTATTGAATAAATGGTTTACTGGAATAAGGTATTGAGGAAATAATAACTGTTACACAGTTGAAATAAGTGTTTCAATAACAAATAATAAAACTTCTTAATTGTCGATTTTTAAAAAAAACCAAATAATTTAAAAAAAAAGCCAACTAAATGTTTTTAATTTCATGCAGTACATTAGCTCAAGTATAATGAAATACAAATAGTTATAAAATGTTTAAATAAAACCAACAAATATTTATGGATATCCACAAATACCCTTATTTCAATATTCCATAACTCTTATTACTGTCTGTTTTATGGGACTGACAAAATGAATTAAATTTACATGTATAAAATAGAAATTTTATGAAAATTGCTAATCTTGAAAATATTTTGTGTACTGATTATTAACTAAAAAATATTACAATAAGATATTCACAAAACTGACAATTTACAGATCTAAATGTATAACATCCCTGGTAGAAAATCAACGAGTTAAGCCATCTAATTTACTAGTTTTTCATGGAATCACTTAATTATAATGTAAGTACTAAAAATTCCATAAGAACTTGGTCAACGTTTTTCAAGAGGAGTTTAGACTCTAGACTTATTTGCTCTCTGAACTTTTAATACTTCTAACATTAAATATATGTTTATATATATTTAGAATTAAATAAAGCCTACGGGTGTAGATTTATAAGTGCATTCAAGTTTGATATATTTATATTTTAAACATTTTTGCTTGGGTTTAACAGAGTATTTACGAACCAATCAATGGATTTTGTTCTGTAAGGAATTAAATTGTATGTATTTAATACATAATTCAGGTGGAGCTTCTTTTAATGAATTCTAAATGTTTTATTTCTTTTTAACTGTATATATAAGAAATAAAAATTCAATAATATTTTTTTCAGTAAAGTAATTTTTATATACTAATCTTGAAATCAATAAAAAACAAAGCTTCATCAGAATCACTTTTTAAATATGCCTTTTAGAACCTTATTTAAAGCCTTCTAAAATAAAATTCTTTGAACAGAGAAAAAGTCTATGCAAAACTAAAAGTTTAGAATAAACTACAAATTCTAAGATATCCTACCAAATAATGTTAAGCTTTCATAAGCATATTTTTATTATAGGTATTCGAATTTCATTGCGTATACATGAACTATTACAAATTTTTTATGACTATTTTACTTGTTACTTATTATCTAAAGATATTTTTTGAAATTCAAAAACTTAACAAAATTAATGGTACCAATGCAATTAATTTAATTATATACTTGATTTAATATTTGAATACATTTGTATTATATATGTATTCTGGATATAATAACAACATATTGCAAAACATCAACGGGTTAACTGACCGTTGTTAGCAAACCATGATTACCTGTAAAACTTTCTATAAAAACTGTTAATAACTCGTTAAGGCTTCTGTCAGGGATATTAAATTAAAATATTATATGTGAAAAATATTTGTGGCTCTGCTAATAATAATGCTAATCTGTATTTACTAAAATTGTACACAAACTTTTAATAATTTATAATGAAACAGTAAACTTATTTACGATCGTAAAAAAGATAAAATATATTTAAAAATTCAAGATAAGCAAATTTTAGAAGTATCTCAAAAAATTTTCGATGCTAAAGCATTTCCACAAAAATCTATTTTCAAACAACTTTGAAAATAAGAAATTTATTAAGCTATAGACATGTGTCAGTAATATTGCTATAAATTGTTGTATTGAATAAATGGTTTACTGGAATAAGGTATTGAGGAAATAATAACTGTTACACAGTTGAAATAAGTGTTTCAATAACAAATAATAAAACTTCTTAATTGTCGATTTTTAAAAAAACCAAATAATTTAAAAAAAAAGCCAACTAAATGTTTTTAATTTCATGCAGTACATTAGCTCAAGTATAATGAAATACAAATAGTTATAAAATGTTTAAATAAAACCAACAAATATTTATGGATATCCACAAATACCCTTATTTCAATATTCCATAACTCTTATTACTGTCTGTTTTATGGGACTGACAAAATGAATTAAATTTACATGTATAAAATAGAAATTTTATGAAAATTGCTAATCTTGAAAATATTTTGTGTACTGATTATTAACTAAAAAATATTACAATAAGATATTCACAAAACTGACAATTTACAGATCTAAATGTATAACATCCCTGGTAGAAAATCAACGAGTTAAGCCATCTAATTTACTAGTTTTTCATGGAATCACTTAATTATAATGTAAGTACTAAAAATTCCATAAGAACTTGGTCAACGTTTTTCAAGAGGAGTTTAGACTCTAGACTTATTTGCTCTCTGAACTTTTAATACTTCTAACATTAAATATATGTTTATATATATTTAGAATTAAATAAAGCCTACGGGTGTAGATTTATAAGTGCATTCAAGTTTGATATATTTATATTTTAAACATTTTTGCTTGGGTTTAACAGAGTATTTACGAACCAATCAATGGATTTTGTTCTGTAAGGAATTAAATTGTATGTATTTAATACATAATTCAGGTGGAGCTTCTTTTAATGAATTCTAAATGTTTTATTTCTTTTTAACTGTATATATAAGAAATAAAAATTCAATAATATTTTTTTCAGTAAAGTAATTTTTATATACTAATCTTGAAATCAATAAAAAACAAAGCTTCATCAGAATCACTTTTTAAATATGCCTTTTAGAACCTTATTTAAAGCCTTCTAAAATAAAATTCTTTGAACAGAGAAAAAGTCTATGCAAAACTAAAAGTTTAGAATAAACTACAAATTCTAAGATATCCTACCAAATAATGTTAAGCTTTCATAAGCATATTTTTATTATAGGTATTCGAATTTCATTGCGTATACATGAACTATTACAAATTTTTTATGACTATTTTACTTGTTACTTATTATCTAAAGATATTTTTTGAAATTCAAAAACTTAACAAAATTAATGGTACCAATGCAATTAATTTAATTATATACTTGATTTAATATTTGAATACATTTGTATTATATATGTATTCTGGATATAATAACAACATATTGCAAAACATCAACGGGTTAACTGACCGTTGTTAGCAAACCATGATTACCTGTAAAACTTTCTATAAAAACTGTTAATAACTCGTTAAGGCTTCTGTCAGGGATATTAAATTAAAATATTATATGTGAAAAATATTTGTGGCTCTGCTAATAATAATGCTAATCTGTATTTACTAAAATTGTACACAAACTTTTAATAATTTATAATGAAACAGTAAACTTATTTACGATCGTAAAAAAGATAAAATATATTTAAAAATTCAAGATAAGCAAATTTTAGAAGTATCTCAAAAAATTTTCGATGCTAAAGCATTTCCACAAAAATCTATTTTCAAACAACTTTGAAAATAAGAAATTTATTAAGCTATAGACATGTGTCAGTAATATTGCTATAAATTGTTGTATTGAATAAATGGTTTACTGGAATAAGGTATTGAGGAAATAATAACTGTTACACAGTTGAAATAAGTGTTTCAATAACAAATAATAAAACTTCTTAATTGTCGATTTTTAAAAAAACCAAATAATTTAAAAAAAAAGCCAACTAAATGTTTTTAATTTCATGCAGTACATTAGCTCAAGTATAATGAAATACAAATAGTTATAAAATGTTTAAATAAAACCAACAAATATTTATGGATATCCACAAATACCCTTATTTCAATATTCCATAACTCTTATTACTGTCTGTTTTATGGGACTGACAAAATGAATTAAATTTACATGTATAAAATAGAAATTTTATGAAAATTGCTAATCTTGAAAATATTTTGTGTACTGATTATTAACTAAAAAATATTACAATAAGATATTCACAAAACTGACAATTTACAGATCTAAATGTATAACATCCCTGGTAGAAAATCAACGAGTTAAGCCATCTAATTTACTAGTTTTTCATGGAATCACTTAATTATAATGTAAGTACTAAAAATTCCATAAGAACTTGGTCAACGTTTTTCAAGAGGAGTTTAGACTCTAGACTTATTTGCTCTCTGAACTTTTAATACTTCTAACATTAAATATATGTTTATATATATTTAGAATTAAATAAAGCCTACGGGTGTAGATTTATAAGTGCATTCAAGTTTGATATATTTATATTTTAAACATTTTTGCTTGGGTTTAACAGAGTATTTACGAACCAATCAATGGATTTTGTTCTGTAAGGAATTAAATTGTATGTATTTAATACATAATTCAGGTGGAGCTTCTTTTAATGAATTCTAAATGTTTTATTTCTTTTTAACTGTATATATAAGAAATAAAAATTCAATAATATTTTTTTCAGTAAAGTAATTTTTATATACTAATCTTGAAATCAATAAAAAACAAAGCTTCATCAGAATCACTTTTTAAATATGCCTTTTAGAACCTTATTTAAAGCCTTCTAAAATAAAATTCTTTGAACAGAGAAAAAGTCTATGCAAAACTAAAAGTTTAGAATAAACTACAAATTCTAAGATATCCTACCAAATAATGTTAAGCTTTCATAAGCATATTTTTATTATAGGTATTCGAATTTCATTGCGTATACATGAACTATTACAAATTTTTTATGACTATTTTACTTGTTACTTATTATCTAAAGATATTTTTTGAAATTCAAAAACTTAACAAAATTAATGGTACCAATGCAATTAATTTAATTATATACTTGATTTAATATTTGAATACATTTGTATTATATATGTATTCTGGATATAATAACAACATATTGCAAAACATCAACGGGTTAACTGACCGTTGTTAGCAAACCATGATTACCTGTAAAACTTTCTATAAAAACTGTTAATAACTCGTTAAGGCTTCTGTCAGGGATATTAAATTAAAATATTATATGTGAAAAATATTTGTGGCTCTGCTAATAATAATGCTAATCTGTATTTACTAAAATTGTACACAAACTTTTAATAATTTATAATGAAACAGTAAACTTATTTACGATCGTAAAAAAGATAAAATATATTTAAAAATTCAAGATAAGCAAATTTTAGAAGTATCTCAAAAAATTTTCGATGCTAAAGCATTTCCACAAAAATCTATTTTCAAACAACTTTGAAAATAAGAAATTTATTAAGCTATAGACATGTGTCAGTAATATTGCTATAAATTGTTGTATTGAATAAATGGTTTACTGGAATAAGGTATTGAGGAAATAATAACTGTTACACAGTTGAAATAAGTGTTTCAATAACAAATAATAAAACTTCTTAATTGTCGATTTTTAAAAAAACCAAATAATTTAAAAAAAAAGCCAACTAAATGTTTTTAATTTCATGCAGTACATTAGCTCAAGTATAATGAAATACAAATAGTTATAAAATGTTTAAATAAAACCAACAAATATTTATGGATATCCACAAATACCCTTATTTCAATATTCCATAACTCTTATTACTGTCTGTTTTATGGGACTGACAAAATGAATTAAATTTACATGTATAAAATAGAAATTTTATGAAAATTGCTAATCTTGAAAATATTTTGTGTACTGATTATTAACTAAAAAATATTACAATAAGATATTCACAAAACTGACAATTTACAGATCTAAATGTATAACATCCCTGGTAGAAAATCAACGAGTTAAGCCATCTAATTTACTAGTTTTTCATGGAATCACTTAATTATAATGTAAGTACTAAAAATTCCATAAGAACTTGGTCAACGTTTTTCAAGAGGAGTTTAGACTCTAGACTTATTTGCTCTCTGAACTTTTAATACTTCTAACATTAAATATATGTTTATATATATTTAGAATTAAATAAAGCCTACGGGTGTAGATTTATAAGTGCATTCAAGTTTGATATATTTATATTTTAAACATTTTTGCTTGGGTTTAACAGAGTATTTACGAACCAATCAATGGATTTTGTTCTGTAAGGAATTAAATTGTATGTATTTAATACATAATTCAGGTGGAGCTTCTTTTAATGAATTCTAAATGTTTTATTTCTTTTTAACTGTATATATAAGAAATAAAAATTCAATAATATTTTTTTCAGTAAAGTAATTTTTATATACTAATCTTGAAATCAATAAAAAACAAAGCTTCATCAGAATCACTTTTTAAATATGCCTTTTAGAACCTTATTTAAAGCCTTCTAAAATAAAATTCTTTGAACAGAGAAAAAGTCTATGCAAAACTAAAAGTTTAGAATAAACTACAAATTCTAAGATATCCTACCAAATAATGTTAAGCTTTCATAAGCATATTTTTATTATAGGTATTCGAATTTCATTGCGTATACATGAACTATTACAAATTTTTTATGACTATTTTACTTGTTACTTATTATCTAAAGATATTTTTTGAAATTCAAAAACTTAACAAAATTAATGGTACCAATGCAATTAATTTAATTATATACTTGATTTAATATTTGAATACATTTGTATTATATATGTATTCTGGGTATAATAACAACATATTGCAAAACATCAACGGGTTAACTGACCGTTGTTAGCAAACCATGATTACCTGTAAAACTTTCTATAAAAACTGTTAATAACTCGTTAAGGCTTCTGTCAGGGATATTAAATTAAAATATTATATGTGAAAAATATTTGTGGCTCTGCTAATAATAATGCTAATCTGTATTTACTAAAATTGTACACAAACTTTTAATAATTTATAATGAAACAGTAAACTTATTTACGATCGTAAAAAAGATAAAATATTTTTGAAAATTCAAGATAAGCAAATTTTAGAAGTATCTCAAAAAATTTTCGATGTAAAATGAAATTAATGAATAAATATATGAATATGAAAATAATATTCTATACATCATCGAGATAAGCAAGTTGTTAATTGAAAATTTCTTTTGCTTAATTTAAAAAATCTTTCACAATAGTAAAATGAATGTGATAAAAAAATCATAATTGTATTAAGTGTATTTCCTTCAATAACATAAATATTCTAAAAGATACAGATGCAAAAATATGTACACAAATAAAGGAAATGGGTGAGTAAAATATAAAACAGAAGTTCGTGACGCATACTTCAATGTGTGTTCAAAAAATCTAGTCCATGTAGAGTAAGATAGGCCTTAATTATATAATGTGATAACTTCGGAAAAAATAATAAAATATGCAGATGAATGACGTACATCAAGTAAGAAAAAAAGTGTCAGTTATACTTTTTGAAGGTCTTTCGATCTCTATAGTGTGAACGCAGAATGAAGAGTAAAAAGCGTTTTCATTAACAATTAATGAGAAATAGCGAAGCGGATAAAAATCGAATGAAATGAAATCTAAACATTTTTCTTCTTTATCAAGAAGTAGACACATCGTATTATACATACTGAAGATTCTAAATATGACTTACAAATAAGCATGGAAGCATAACAGACACTAATATTTGTGCATGTACACACACGCAAATACACTGCAAAAATTCAAGGAAAAAAAAAGAAAAAAGCTCATCGTTGTTTCTCCTCTTTAATAAATGGTGTAAATGCTGAGATACTAGTCAATTTTCCTGATTCTTTTAAACACACTGGAATATATATTGTCAATAAAGAGAATGAAAAATATAAATGACTTTTTCTTTTTTCCTTCAACCTCTAATATTAATTTGTCAATTTTTAAAAAATGCTTTATTACAATCTGTTACCTTTAAAAATATATTACTGTAAACAGTATATCTTAAAAAATGTTTAATATTAGATAAATTAAACTATGTATGAATACTTTGAAATCAAAACTTTATTCTTAACAAATATAACATTTGTATTGATTATAAATAGAAGTATTATAAAATTTATTCAATCATTTATAAATATTCTGCGTTAATTTTATCTGTCTTTTATCCGAGTCATATTTCAAATATGTCAACGCTATATTGATATTCAAATCAAATGTATAATGTATGATCAGTAATTTTTAATCTTTAAAATAAATTAGTATATTTCATTAAAATATTTTTTTAAATATAATAAAATATTTTTAAATAATTAAATTAGAGTATGTATATTTTCAATGACAATTGATAATTTGAATTATTTTATGACCTTATTTACAAAATGTACATTTTAATAACAGATAAACTCATTAGCTAAAATAGGGATTACAATTGATTAACCTTCAAATATAGGTATCAAAAATGATACACATTAAAATCACATTACATCACATTAAAATAAAAATACTTAATTCTTAGACATATATTTTACAGACTATCTACTATTATCTATTTCATGTATCTGAAATCAATTAAATTAAAGAGTAGAATCTAATAAAATGATTTGTCTGTATAATCAGTTCAATGTATTTTTATCAGACTATACACATACTAATTGCGGATTAATCATTCAAAATAAATTGATCAATCAAGATAGACAATATAATATAAATAAGTGATACAATTAAATATTTTAATATGTAAAATATTAAGAGCGATGCAGCTATTGATATGTTTTCTTTTTATATACTACATTGTAGTCATTGATGGTATGTTAATTTAAAACTATTAATACATTTACTTACTACTTATATTTGAATAACTTATACATATCAGCAATTTATTTAATAAAAATTTATAATTTCTTGTTTATTATTTTAGCCCAAATTTAGCATGGAAATTATTTTAAGTTATAACTTTAAATAACTTATACATTTATTAGTTTCTTTTAATAAAATAGGTCAATATTAGTAAATTTTTATTGATTAGATACTTCACCAATTAAATAACGTGTTTGTAGCTGCTCCCAAAATTATTGGAGGCTCAAACGCTCCGGATGGTAAATACCCATATCAAGTATCATTGAGATCGATGACACATTTTTGCGGTGGTTCCATCTTGAATCATCGCTGGATTCTTACTGCGGCACACTGTCTTGAAAGGTGTGTTTTATATTACGTTAAATATTTTATTTTCCGATATTCCAAAAATTATAAACCGATAAATTAAGTATTTATAATGTGCTTATGGTAATACCTAGATTCTTTTTATTCATCCTACTTTGTAAATATATACCGTCCATTTAAACTTAAATAATAATATAATAATATTTTATAAATTATATTAAAAACGACAATTTTTACATATTAAAATAAAAAAAATCTTTATAAATATGACAATTTATATATTTCAAGTTTATTTAAAAATTCTAAATGACTCGTGTACTACTAATACCTCCAAGACGAAATTTATCGGTAATAAAAATTGGATGTTTTTTCTAAAAAATATATTAAAAAGTACGTGTTAAATTTTTAAATTTTGAATTTGTATTAAACATTTATTAGAATTATTATTAGAACTCGGATTGAACGATTAATGGATTTTTATGTTTTAATGCTTAAATAATTATATTTTTATGCTATTTCAACCTGGAGAACTGTTTGATTTTTATTTTTAAACCTTTGTATATTTTACATACATTATAATGGTAAAAATATCTAAATTATATTTTTTAACGTCTTTTTCTTATTGGTTAAGTGATAAGAAATAATAGTAGTGCATAAGTAGATAGGCGGAATAGAATTTTTTAAATTAAGAAATAAGATAATTTGTAAGGCTTAGAAAGTCAAACTTCTATATAGTTCAATTTAGAAAACAAAGTAAACTATAAATTAGATTATAAACCAAAATACATTCTATTTCAGTTAATGTTTTCAACTTCTTCTCATTAAAGTTGAAATTACTTTTTTTAAATCAAATTATTTTAGATTATTAATTAGTACCATATAAAACAATTCGAACCGAATTAAATCATATTAGATTACGATAAATCAAGTTAAATTATGTTGAGTTACATAGGATAAAGTGACTGTACAATTGTAAACACTGATGAATGGTCAGGAACTAAATTAAACAAAACCATAGATACTGCAGAAATCAAACTACTGAATTAAACCTAACCATGTGCATTACATCAGAATTAAACAAAACAATGATCCATATTAAATCGAATAATTGTACTGTATTAAAACTCCATGACTTAAACAGAATCATTTTCAACCAAATGCTATCTCAATATAAAACTAAATCTAAATTCTATGAATTTAACCAAACTAGCATAAATCAAATTACACTTAACCGTAATTAACCTTAATCATAATACATTATACTAAAACGTAGATTTAGTAATATAAGTTGTAAGGTAACTAATTTATTCTCGAATTTATTCCAAACTCATGGTATCAAATCAAACCTTTTTAAACTATTATAAACCAAAATTGAGTATTATAAACCAAATTTTACCGCATCTTACCAAACTACCACATTTCACCGAGGTTTATCTAGATCTCTAATACTCGCTCACTTAAAAGCATAAATATATAGCACATGATATACAATAATTAATACAATAGTATTGCAAATTTCAAAAGAAATTCTTGCTCATTTCTTATACCAAGGAAGAAATAAAAAGTTGATGCATAATAAGTTATCTATATTTTATTAAGAGTAACTAAGTATAAATAACGTTTGTCTTCATTATAATTTCTTTTTATGTACTAATTTAGATATTTATTATTATCTAATATAAATTAAAGTAAACTTCAAATTTAAATAATTAATAAAAACAGATAGCTCTAACTGCGTACGAAAAGAATTATGAAGAAGATATTTATAATTGTTACAGCTACCGTCATATTAGTAGTGGAAATTATAACTTCTATACAAATACCTTTTAATATTTGTAGTATATTAATAAAATTTTTAATTTTTTTGTTTGAAATAAACAAAATGTAAAACAAACAGGAATTTTTAACATTTTTTAATGAAATCATAACTTCATTATTGTTTTATTTTATTCTTACATTCTCTAAAAAACTCTTTTAGATTTATTTGAAATAACAATATCTTGAATTTTTCTTGAATTATAACTTTAGCAAATTATCCGTTCGAGTTGTGGTTGGTACCAATCTACTTAATGGTGGTGCAGAACAAATTTATAAATCCGACTATATTGTGTGGAATGAAGAATTTGATGAGATAATGGGATTTAATGACATTGGTTTAGTTTACGTTGATCGCGACATTGAATTTAATGATAAGGTCCAACCAATCAGGCTTCCTAAAGAAGATATCAGCAAAATTGGCTATCCCGTTACTTTGACCGGTTGGGGTCGAACCTCGGTAAGTTTAACTTAAAATTTGAACTTTTATGTTTAGTTTTCTCTAGCAGAAGTAACTGCGTTTTTCACGTACATTATTATGCTAAAGTATTTGTCTTGTATACTTTATCTTTTTTGTTCACAAACTGTTTAAAATGTATTACTTGCATTTGACACTGATGCTTCATAATAATTTCAATCGATTTTAATTACATTTTAATGTACGATATCTACCTTCCACTAAATATAATAGTTTAATCTTGACGTTATGAATATTTGATCTGTTCTCGGATTTGTCGCAAGGTGATAAAAAATACCAATCAATATTACATTTAAAGTAACTGTTCACAAACAACGGAGTTTAATCTTTCTACTAAACTTCGTATGAAATCTATAAATTTGAAATTTAAGATTTATTCTTATTAAGTTTTTTAGGAACTAATTTTCAAAAAGTTAATTAACACTATTATGATGGCTCATAATAAAATGGTACTATTAGATAAATAGAAAACGTTTCCAATATTATTTTAACGAGTAATGGGGAAAAGTAATTTTTGTTTGCTCTAAACTATCCTGTTTTAAATGAAGTATTGATGATTACTCATGTTTATATTGTAAAACGAATATAATAAAAATTTTAAATAGATGAGCAGCGATGTTTCTAACTATTTGCAAGAAATCCATCTTAGGATAATTGGCCAAGAAACTTGCAAAAAAGAATTTAAGATAAATTATTCACAAATCTGTACATTAACTCGAATCGGAGAAGGCGCATGTCACGTAAGTTATAAACAAAAGTCGTAATAAAAATAAATAATAATAATATTAAAAATAATTAATCATTATTTTTAGGGAGATTCTGGTGGACCGCTTGTTGCCGATGGAATTCAAATTGGTATAGTTTCATTTGGCCTGCCTTGCGCAGTAGGCAAACCTGACGTTTATACAAGAGTTTACACGTTTCTTGATTGGATTAACGAGCAAATGCAAACATTTAATGCAAAAGATATTTTAAAATAATAAAGATTATTCATTTTTAAATAAAATTTATAATTTTTAAGTAAATATGTTATTAAAAAATTTCCCAATTGAAAATTTAAATCGCTAATTTTCCTTTAGTGAAATTAATTTAATGAAGCGGGATAAAGTTTGCGGAAGAGAACAGCAAGGATCTGGATTCCTGATCCGCCTTGACGAATGTGGAGCGCATGGGCAGCTATCCGATAAAGAACTTCTGCCAGCTATGTCAGAACTTCTCAGCAGTTCAGCAGGTGTGTGGTACCGCAATTTCGGCACGGTCGGTAGAGCACCTAATTGAGCTGGCAAATGACGCACAGCTCATCTTGGAGCGCTAAGAAACATTTCGATCTCCGTCGCCCGCTATGACCGCATTGTTTTAGGATGAGGCATATCAGGAAGAAATGAGCGAAGTACTAACGTGTATAGATAACCTGGCCAAATGAGTCTACAGGTTAAGTACGCGTAGATCTCCGCGAAATAACAGGCAGCCCTGCGGAGAGACCATAAACCAGGAAATGGCGGTAAGCCCAGTGGTAACCGCAGCAGTGACGCGTTGCCTTATAGCGGTAGACCGAATAAACCGCAGTTTCTGAACCCTCAAGATAGAAAGGATTACTGCTGGAGGTGTAGAGCGCCGAACTAAAAGCAGCGCTCCTGCATCTATTGCACAAAAAACGCTAGGGGGTTCGCCAAAGCGGTCTTGAAGCGTTTCCCCCCACAGTAGCGGAACTTGACTACAAAAAGGATCGTAGAGTCGAGCTTCCGCGAGCCTGGAAAGACCAGGCTGGGAAAGGGACTCTCTCCCAGTGTTCCTCAAATGGAACGTTCGGCGACGTGCAAGAAAATGCGCTGTAGCACCGAACAGTTGATGAGCAAGGCAGAGGCTCCTGCGACAGCTTCCACGCAGCTGCGTACCGCGGCTGCGCTGGGCTGCACCGTTGAGCCGATACTTAGGGCTGCAGGCCAGATTAGCGTGAATTGGACCGCCCGTCGACCTAGCTGCGTTAAGTTAAACGCAGCAAAGCGAGCACCGATAGTCAAGGAAGCGCTGAAACAGGCGCATAGAGTTCATCTCTCAGAAACCAAGTTGCACTTTGATCTGTCAATTGGATCAAGGTAGTGAGAGGCATTGGTAGCTCAGAGTGAAAATTGAAGGTTTTCTATTGCACGCGCTGTATGACCCAGGAGCGTCGCGCACGGTATTGGGCTCGATCAGAGTGTTGATCGCGGCCGCCGTTGATCGTACTCTCATCCCAGTCTCAGGGAGGGATGCGAAGGTGATCAACGGACATTTTGTTTCTATTGCAGGCAACACCCCGTTAACCTTCAAGGTAGGCGGACTCGCAAGGTCTTTCGAGGTAGCAGTGATGTCAAATTTAGATGCAGACTGCTACCTAGGCGTGAATTTTGTTAGGGAGTTCAAAGCTGTTCTTAACCCCTGCAAAGATACGCTCTTTTTCATGAATTAAAAAGGTAGGAAGGTAGTTTAAATTCAGGGAAGGGACGGTGTCCGTGTCCTGGAGGCATTGGATAAGCGTTTCATCTCGTCACTTTGTTTACCTCGCGATAATCGACGCAAAAGCGGTAGCTCCTATCTGGCTTTTTCAACAGGACGGGCGCGCTACTCCTCTCGCTCGATGGTCGCTCTATTACATCAGCTTCTAACATACTCTTAACCTCCTTTATGTCGATTCGGCGGGGCACCTTGCACGTCTATATAGTGCTCGGTCAGAGTAGTCAGTCCACAATTGCCGTGTGGAGTCTGGCAACAGGCGGTTTATCCTTTCATGTAATCGCTTTTTCTGTTTGTCGTCCCGCTCTGCGATTACAGCGCATTCGGCCTGAACTCTTGGTGCGACAGCGTCGTGCGACACGTGCGATACGTGCGACACGTGTGGTTATATCATACAGGGCTGATATCTGAATCTCCATCGTTCGACAACGTCGTGTCACTATCGCTGTCATCGCTGTAGTGGCTAAATCTTTCGACGCATCGGCCCCGCCTTGCTGAAATCAACATCGCCGTGAGGAATAGCGATCCGACGGATGCTTCGACGATAGTAACTATTGTCGCTGAATGTGTGGATTACATAACACAGCGTTGAAAATTTGGTATTCGGCCCAACGTTAGCAGTCAAACCTGTACGATGTGGCTCTGTTCAACCACATAGCACTCTCCTTGCTAATCGAAATAGTCGCTAGGCAATATTGGTTTACAATTATCAAAGTGCTTGGTATGTCGTTCATTTCGACTCTTACGTTCGACAATATTTTCGCTCGACAATGGTGCAAGGTCAAGACGTCCCGATCGCGATTAAGTCTCGCAGATTTATTTTCTTTATAAACTTAATTTTCTCCTCGCCAAAATTCGTCAATTTATTTTATTTAAATTATTTTATATTCGTCGTCACATTTTGCTCGTGTGATCGGCCTGGCTCCACATCGGACGCCATTGTAACGCGTCGCTTTCTTGCACCACACTGGAGAGGCCCTTTCGCCTCGCTAATAATTTATAGATAAAGGGCGCTGGCCTCGGCGGGAAGGCACCGGTACGAGCTTCTCTTAAGGCGGCGTCAGAGAGCCCTATCTGTCTGACGCTGAAGGCGACGACCAATATCTGCCGCTGGGAAGGAGCGGCTTAGAGTGATTCTCCCGTCGGCCCTGAAGCGATGTCGGTTGATGAGGCGGCCTCGGTGATGTCGCCCACTGGTCCCTGGAATGCCGTCAGCTGCGTCACTCATCGTCGAATCTCAAGGGAGTGAGCGAGGTCGCAAGTAGTCTCCGCTCACTAATCAGTGACCCAAGATTCCACTAGTGGCTGGTGGCTTCCCTAAGAGTTCACTCGGCGGCGTCATTACTGCGCTGATCTGTGCACTAGGTGTCACGGTTGCCAAAAGGTGCCAAAAGTTATCTTTTTCTGCGACTGCTCATGCCGACTGCAGAACAAAATCAGTCAGGCCCTCCTCTCTGGTACCACTCGCGGTAATGGCGAGCGGAGCTCACGAGGTGCGTGCCCTGCTGAAATGCCTCAGCCCCGCGTCGTATATCCTCTTAGCCTCTTCTGGATGGCTTGTAGAACGGCTACTGTCCTCTATAACTATTCCCTGTCATCGTCATTTCTTGCGTCGGTTTGTCCAAGCACTGCGTTGGGCTGGTATGACATAGCTCCTATATGCTGCATCGCCGCAGCGGTGGAGTTTGACGCTGACCGGCACTTTATCAAGATAGCCGCGGCGTCTCTTCTAGGCCGCTGCTGTGGCCTGCCGAATTGGCGCCATGTTGTTATGCGGTTCGTCGGCTCGGTCTCCAGCAGAGCTGTCGGCTCTCCGCACACTTGCCACTTGTGACCACGACCTTGTGTGCAAAAAGAATAGGGTACTCTCTTCATCTGCGCAGGGCGTAGCCGCGAAACTGGAACCGAAGTTCTGCGGCTCGTACGTCATAACGAAGATTCTTGGAACCAATACGTACGAGCTCGAGGACTGCGAAAGGGAAAATTGAAGGGCGGATTCTCGCCAAGCATTTAAAGCGCTGCGTGGCGAATAGCGACGTGGCTGAAGAGATGCTTCCTCATATCGCTGAGGAATTGGATTGCGAGCGGGTCTACTGCATTAGACCAGGGCGCGGAAGCGTGCGACTAGGCAATGGGTCGATACCAAGCGCTCGTTGGGCGAAATAGCGAGTAGCGCGCTTGATAGAACGGACGCGATCGTAACGCAATCCGTGTCGATTAAGAGGGATAGAGCCTGGCCTCCGACAAACGCGGCGCCGGTAATAACCCTAATTATTCACCAGCGTTCCCGTACGTAACCTACGTAAATGTAAGCGGCGTGAATAATAACCACCCTTGTTTTTCCTATGTTTTAGTAGCACGATGTCGAACAACCTGCACCTTCAGGTTATCTTAAAGGCCCTACAAGCAATCCGGCAGGGCGATAGCGCCGGCGCAGATAATGAGTCTTGTGGAGTTCCAGAATGATGCGCTGACGCTCGCTATTGAAGCAGCGCCATTAGAGGCCATAGAGGATGGCGCAAATCAGCGACATGGAAGACTGATAGTCGCGCCAACCGGTGCTGCGTTGCAAGAAGAGACGTCTGTAGAGGGCGGCGATTCCATGCTCATCGGCGAACAAGTCATGTCCCGACAGCAGCAGGCAGCGGAGGCTGCAAGAAAGGCCAGAGAGACCGAACGAAAGCAGGCCAGGTTGAGAGCCAGTCCGACGGTGGTCCTTCAACCCCGGGAGTTAACACAAAATTGTGTTACGACTATAAACACCCTGGAGTGTCGCACTCAAGGCACTGCCCAAATAGGGTAAATCACCGCCAATTCCATTAGGCGCTGATACCCTAGAATCAGTAGTTCTGTTAGTTTTTTTTAAAGATAATATCAGTTTTTTTCCTATATTAAACCTCCAGTGTTGTTTTTTTTCTCTCTACACTTCTCCCCCTCCACAGGTGAATCGGAGCAGCCACGGGACAGTTGCCTGCATACTGCAAAGCAGCTAATCCTGGGAGGATGACTGTGTCTGTGGGAGTGGATGTAACGGGCACCAGCCAGTGGGCCCGTCAAGGCCAACGTGTCGCAGTGCTGGGAGGAAACTGGAGGGAAAAGGCACGGGGGCGCGTGGAAAAGAGAGCAGTGTGGTCTCAGCACCCGAGCCAATAAACGCATCCCCGCGTACTTTCCAGCCAATAAGGAGAAACTCCGGGTGAAGCTACGCCTTCCTAGGGAAGATCAGGAAGGAAACGGCTTCGGACCGGAGAGAGTCCAGGAGATATAGATACTGGTGAGCGACTTGGAGCGTCGCATCCTCAGGAGCACGACCTGTCCCAGATCTCCCCGTTACAGTATGCACTACTTAAATAACCAGAAGAGAGCGGGCATCGAAGATAAGAGTACAATATAACATGATAATTTTACATTACACAAACCAATATAAGCCATGTAATTTATTACTTTATCCTCGGTCTTGCAACCGAATAGAAGGGCTAAGAGCTCCCCAAAGTCGACTGTGATATGGTGATTATGACTGTGACGTTGTCACATTTGGTCTCCAGGCCAACCTACCTACAACAAAATAAGAAGGGTTAGTAGAGGAATAATATAGAAATGGGGGGCAATAGCTTACGTGGTAGGAAAGGAGTGGTACTTACTACACCTGCCACAAGAACTAGCCGCACCTGAAACAGAAGGAGATTAGTAAACGTTAACCATTAATGAGCCGGAGGGTCGGGGGGAAGGAGCTAGGTAGGTGAAAGGGGTAGGCGATAAGCATACCTCCCCAGTGCCTGTACTGGGGACAGCCGTAGGGTTTGTGGATGAGCAGCACAGCTCAGGGGCCCTTTTCGTGTCTCAGGCGAGGGGATCCGTGCGAGGATTGTACGCGACACGCGCAGGCGACCTCCAGAATCGAATGCGATAGTTGTCTATATCTGTACTTATCGTGTATCTCTTTGAGGGTTACCTGAGCCGCACCAGAGCCAGCGAGTCAGCTGTTGGCTGCTTGCAACTTCCTGCAGCATCATCTGCCAGAGCAGGAGCCAGTTGGCGGCAAGGGATCCAGAGGCGGCGGAGTCGTGGAAACTATGGCGAGCAGTCACAGCCGGCACTGAAGCGGCAGGCCGAGCGCGGCCCATGTGTGCGACAGTGAGCACAACCGCCGCCGACACACCCAGAAGCCGTCGCCGCGGCATGAGGACAGCCGCCGCAAACTTAAGGGAGCGCCAGGGCCAGGAGGCCCCACGCAACACAACACTCGCGGTGCAGAAGAGCGCAGCGGCTATGCGAGCCGCACTCACCATAACCAAAAACACCAGCAGCAGCTCACGAGGCCGCCGCCATTTATGCGCGCTAACAGAAGCTACTCAACGTACGAAGAGCGCGCCACCGTACAGCCAGGTCGCCGCCGTCACCACTGCAACAGGCGAGGCGCAGGCGCAGTCGGCAACGCCGCCGCACTGCCAGCAGGAGGAGCAGCAAGAAAAAGGACCGAAATTCGGCGGGGCGGAATTGTGGGGCGTACCGGAAAGTAAGTATTGTCACGCGTATGCGAGGGAGTCAGACGTACGAAGGGCCACGGGGCCCGGGTGGCGCGGACGTGATTCGCACTTCGCGCGGCGATCGAGGCGCACCCCCGCGGCCAGCGAGGAGACGACGGAGACACTTGGAGCCCTCCCTGTATATCGCATGAGAAGCACGAGGCGCCGATCCAGTGGACAACGCGGCGGATATCCCCGAGAGTAATACGAGCGATCAGCTCATCGGCGCAGGAGCCATCAATCCCCGCACTACCAGTGACCGAGGGGAAGTACCAGGCGCTCACCCCCAACAGACGAGAAGAAGCACCAGGTCGCCAGCGCGGCGAAATATCACCGCACTCTCGCTCTCTGGCAACCCGCGCAGCCAAGCAGCCATCGTACACCAATGCTACCTGGGACTTCCAGCGAACATGGGGCCGCAGGCAGCGGTGAGTCCGGTCGGGGCATCCTCCCCGCGAGCGAGAGTGCTGCTGCGAATGGGATGGCCGGGAAACGCGCACGAGCAACTACGAGGTCGGCGGGGTCGGACCAGAAGCGAACGAAGAGGAAAGTGTCGAGTCGGGAGATCGCGCGCGTGGATCAGCGGAACGCTCAAGCTGTCGTGAACTGTAATTCGCGGTGTGGCGTAGCCCGCCGTTTTCGCGCAGTTTGCTTCGAGCTGGCCAGCGGGCCGTGACCTTGTATGGATTTGTAAGACAACAAAGTACGCCATTATTACCTGGAATAGTGACTAACACCGCCCATCTGTCTCCGTGCCTCACCTCCCCGCAATCATCCTTATAGCAGTCAGCCACCGGACCACGCCTTCCGCGGCGGCCCGCGGATCCTCCTCTGAGGGAGACTCGTGTGCCCACGAGCCTGTCGGGACGAGCCAACCTGGCGCCCATAATCTAAAATTCAGTGGGCTCGCGAGACGTGACGCAGGCAGGGGAGGGAGGCTTCCCGCAGGTCTACGGACCGAAAGGCGACGCGTTATAGTGGCGCCCAACGTGGGGCACTGAGTGGTGGCTGAGTAGAAATAGGAGTAGAAGTAGTAGAAGCTTTCGAATAATTGTCGTCGAATTCGTCGTTCGGATCGTCTCGTCGTCGGGCGAGTCGAAAGTAAATAAATTTGCAGTGTGTGTGTGAAGCACAAGCCTTTGCCTGGCCGCCCACCCAGCAGACCTCTAGCGTCGGCGTGGCGATACCCGGACTAAGCGAGCAGTGGTTCTTAACCGACGCGCGTGCGTGATTTTTCGCTCCCCCGATTCTAGCCGTCAGCAGCAGTAGCAGAGCCCGCGAGAGCGGCGTATGAGTGTGTGTGCATGAGAGGTGTGACGGCCTTTGCGACCGATGCGGAGGCGTGAGCACTCTCGCAAATAACCCCTTCTTTACCTTGCGAGAGCGATAGATAAAAATAATATAATATAATTACTTCAATCGATTTTTTGCTTTTTTTTTTGGTATTGTCATTTACATCTGTGTGCACATTCTGGCATAGCCGCATACTGCAGGAGCTGGAAGCTGAGCTGGCTGCAAAGGCGGCAAACAGAAAAAGGTTTGATCGCCACTGTGACCTCCATAATTCCTGCGTACGATCCCAGCGCACACGAACGTTGCCCGCAGTAGTTAAGACGTTCCTTACCCGTAATAACCCGAGGTATTACATAAATACGGTTGCCCCAGCGGAGTTCTTCTAGTTTATTGTTGCCGCGAGACGTCCAGCCCGCTTGCGAGTAGTAGAATCGCCGTACGAAGGTATTTCGACGCGCGGGTAAATATTCGGGAATAATAAAATTATTCCCACACGAACCACATTCTCCAAAACACGAGTAGGAAGATGCTCCAGTGGGAGTGGTCCGACGTTGAATCGGAAGCTACGAGTTTCCGAGGGAAGCCCTCACGATGGAGGAGGCGGCCGGAGAAGAGGCCCCCGAGCCGTTCGTGGACGAGAGAACGCTGCCATGATCTCTCTCGGAATTCAAACTCAAGCTGAACGCACCGCTGCCTCCACGAGCCCCTCCACCTGCTGAAACCGTATTCGCGGGCCCTCGAGAAGTTCTGCCAATACTTTCCGGGGACAAGTTGCCGATCGTTCGGCAGCCGGAGCAACGCGACGAGATGCCTTTACCATACCCTGCAGGCGAGACGCAAAGAGGGAACGTACCCAGGTCGTTAGGTGTCATACCCCGCCAGCTACCGCGCCTCGGCGGAAAGAGGCTCCCAGAGGAAGTGAATCGTGGAGAGCAGAAAGGGAGCAGAGAGACTCCAGTGCAAAACAGCCGCGAGATCTCGCTGACTCAGCTGCGACGTAGCCAGGAGCGGGAGCAGCGAGAGGGATGGAAGCCAACGGACAGGCATCAGACCTGGGGAGGGGCGCAGTACGCGACGACCGAAGGAGTAGGAGCGAGGAGGGATACAATGACAACTTTGATGTTCATCCACTGACGTCTTCTTTAGTGTGTTATGAGTTGTGGTTGACATCTGCTTCCCCTCGGGAGCTAGATGCTGTTCGAGGTGATAACCAAGCGAACAACGACCTTGCGCCGGTTGCAACGAGCAATACGGCCGGCGAAGTTAGCGAAAGCTCTTCAGGAGTTCGTGAGCTTGGAGTTGATCCTAAGGAACATACCCCGACTGTTTATAAGTAAGGGGTAGATGTCCAGGAAACCTCCTGGCCGGAGTCGATTGAGGTAAATGGGCTGACTTTCCGAATGCAGGAGCAGATGCGTCATATAGTGACGTCAGTGATGACGGAATTATTTGCTTCTCAGCGGAAAAGCCTTCCGCAAACGCTAAGGGAAGCAACCACGCGTCCTTCTATCGCGTTAGCCGGAGGGCCGGCTCATCCGGGTGCGGATTCAAATTCGCCGGAAAATCCTGCTGAGACAGGCAGACCTCCTGCAGCGGCTTCTACGTCGAATAGAAGAAGAGTTTCCCTGTAGAGAGACGAGAGAAGAACAGTAGATGACTTGGATGCAGATGACTCTTCTCGAGCTAACTCAGAAGAAGAGTCTGAGTTGATGCTGACACTGCATTCGAGGAGATCGTTCCATCGTCGTGATAAAGTGCGGAATGGAGAGAAGGCCCCTAGGCGGCACAGTCGGCAGGTTTAACCTTCGACGACTGAGTCACTCACAGGCGCTCTTCAGTTGGTGCCAGTCACAGCTCGTAGTAGTGATGACAGCTCGAGAGAAGCAGATGTGCACTTTCGCAATATGACTAGGTGTATTCGTGCTTTACGAGATGCACGTAACTGTTTTGCAGATAGAGATAAGGAGGACGCGTTTGACTTTTTTAAGCGTTAAAGGAGCATATCAAGCTTTGTACAAGTTTTCCAAGATAAATATTGTGTTAGAGTTAATGATATGACTTTGCTCAAGGAGTTACAGAATTTGCAGCAGAAAGAGGATGAGTCGATAGCGAAGTTTGTGGATACGTTCCAAACGAAGCCGAGGTTGATGCTTCATCCACTGTCGGAACGTCGGCAAAAATCCATGATCTTTGAGCAGATCTTACAGAGAATAGTGGAGTTTGGAAGGCGTTTGGAAGACCTTCAGCGAATTGATGACGTGTTTGAGTCTCCTATACTCGCACTATCGTCGAGCAAGAAGAGAGAAAAGACAGTGGACGTTCGAGTTGGTGTGAGTGCTGCATCCACGGCTTGTAGCTTGCAGCCTGCTATGTTGGAGAAGAAGAAGGAAAAGAAGAAGAAAAAGAGTACATTAATGAGCGGTAGTGGGAACAGTAACTTGGTGAAGTTCCTTTACTACAAGGCGTAGCGAAGCATCAACATCAACCGCAGCGGAGTCTAGCTTCGGGACATATCCCGCCAACGTGCTCTAATCTTCCTCCTCAACAAGGGGGTTTGAGACGATAGATTGGTAGTGATCAGCGGGGTCAGAGGTATCCACCCTGAGTGGCCCAAGAGGACGCGTGCCCAATTGCCTTTACCGCTCCCAATGCCGACACCAGTAACCAATGCACCATTCTACGAGCAGTCCTACATATGCAATGACATTGGGCATCGTGCTGCGATGTGCCGGAAGAGAGTTTGCTATAGGTGCAGACTTCCGGGGTAGAACGCGGTCGCCTGTCCGAACGGAGACTCACAGGTGTTGTGTCAGCTATGTAACTGCCCTGAAGTAGTTTTTCGGACCTGCCCATATTGTGTGAGCGTAAGGGAAAGTCTGGAAAATCCCAGGGCAGAGCCACAGACACTTCACCTGAGCCCTGCAAGGATACGTTAGAGAGATAGAGAGAGAGGACGAGTGGAGGTTCCTGTATTTTCAAGAATCGAGAGAAGAAAGTCGAACAAAGAAAATCAAGTCAAGGGCGTCAAAATCGAAAGAGTCAAGAGAGTGATAGATAAATAAATTTTATTTGTAAATAACTTACAAAATATTACACAAAACACAAATTTATAAATGCAACATCTTAAGTTTACTTACATATATAATCACACTATCTCAGCCTTAGTTAAATAGCACTTATTATCTACCAGTCGCGTCTCACACATGCACACATTCCCGAAATGAATACAAGTATGGCAGTATATATATACGAGTATGATGAATGAAATGAGATGAGATCACGCACGCCTGTATACAATGAATAAAATGAATATATTTACAACATGGAGTGAAAGGTGTGACGGGCGGATTTGCGCGCGCGAGCGAGCGAGGAGTCAGCTGAGCACCGCGGCCGCGGGGCGGGAAGGGCGCGCGGGATTTTGGGAAATGCGCGACCGCGCCGCGCCGTCTAGTTTCGCGCCGGACGCTGAGCCATCGGCCCCGATCGCCGATCGATAAGCGCGACGCGCGAGGAGAAGTACAAAGGAGCGAGAGTGCGAGAGAGAGAGGGAGCGAGCCCAGCTGATACGTGGCCCCGACACCACCTGGGGACGCGAGAGGAAGCCGCGGCGACTTCCCGGCCGGATTGTGGCCGGGGTTACCGGCGTGAAGGCAACGGCCAGGTAGGGCTAAATAATATTATGCCCCGCGCGTAAGAGAGAGAGAGGCGCGGACGCTCGCGGCGGGAGGAGAGTGCTGAAGTTAGAAAAGTTAAGCAGCACTCGCCGCGTACAATACTTGGATGGGTGACCATCCCGTATGAAATTTTTATTTTATAAATGATGATTTCGGAGGATTTCTTCCGTTCTTTTTCAGTCAGAAAAATTTCGAGAAATCCCCTCGTGAGCCAATGAGCCCGTGGCGTGCGATGGCGAATTTTTTATGTTGATTTGTTTAAACAAATTAACATAACTAATTCAATTGCGCACGTTACGGATGTCTGATCTCATTGGTTCTTTTTACAATTAATAGAGTGGGATTGGCACCCCAGCTTGGCTGCAAAAACAATTGCTAGAATTCGTTTATTTAATTATTATTAATAATAATAGCCCGGCATCGTACCTAGTTCAGGTGCGATGGGCAGGATCGAGCCCCCATGGGGTGTTGCATGGAAAACGAGTGAGGGGAGGGTATTTCGCCCGGAATGGCCCTTAGCAACAAGTTTAGCAGGGATCATTAGGTTAAGTTTATTAATTAAGGAAATAGATAGGAGGGAATAGAGTAGGTTAATTTTTAGGTTAAGGGGGATTGTTTGTGGACCAAACAAACGATCCCGGACCAGGTTGGAGTGGCCAGGGATGGATGACCCCGAGGGTGGGTTGCCTGCCGGGGGAGGGGGGAGATTTACTTTTCAGATAGCGGTATGAAGCAGCCCGATATTGCGATGTGATTTGAAATCTGTTCGAGAATTTCTTATCACATTCCAATTTAGAGTAAGTCGGTGATTAGTACCGCGATTAGAATCGTCCCGAACCGCACCCTACTAGCAAAATAGCCCGAATTAGCGGGAGATTCTTTGGCCAGCGACCGGTATAGCTATAGGGTTTCTTTTAGATATAGATTTAATGTGTGTGAGGAGAGTTTTCGAGACAGGGGGGGATGGAGGCAATCAGCCACGCCTAGTGGTGCCGTATTAGAGCAGGCACAGTGGGAGGTGGGATTGTTTCTTCCGGTCCCCTGGGCTCGGGGTTGGCGAAATCCAGATTCGCGCCCCGATGCTGATTTAATAAATGTGTAGATGTAATCAGGGAATTTAGGTTAATGTGCTGTCAGGGATTTTTAGAATAGTAGGTCACCCTCAACCCCTCTGGAGGCTCAGCCGGGAGGGGCGTCGTCGTAGCCGATTAAACAGGGCAATCGGTACGACGACAAGGGTGTTAAGGGTCGATCCACTCCTTTTCCGATGGCTTAGCCGGGAAAGCACCATTGCCAGAAACTGCCGATCAGTCAAGGCATGGCAAAGAGTGGGCGACCCCCGATGCATCTGTGTCCGATGGCCCAGCCGGGAAACACCCCTATAGGAGCAGCCTAGGATCCTGGGGTAAAGGACGTAAAATTTAGCCAGTCTAGCGTTCTTCGAGGGCTTCGCAGAGAGAGTGCCGCCTACCAAAATTGCCAAGGGCAAACGTAGGGGGCAGCGCTAGATGGCATATGGAATAATTTAGTAAATAAGCACAGGGGATTAGGTTTAGGATAGGTTAGGATGATTGTTGTTAAACGGCCAGGACAAAATAACATCAAGCTTGCTACCCGGGGGAACGCTCCCTATCTCACATTACCGATTTCGGGGAAACACCTGCGGGCGTGGGGGGGGGGGGGATACTCCTCTCTCTCGACCGTACCACTATTATATATTAATATGTATATTTATTGCATTTATTTGTATTTTCTTCAATTTGGGGGCCAGGAGACAGTGGGAGTGAATTCCCCCACGTCCGCATTCAGGCGTCCCACCCAATCAAACCGAAATCGGTGGGATAGGCTTGGCAACACCAGGGCGGCGGCGAGAAAAGGGTGGACCCTGCGGAGTCAGTAAGGAGGAGGCTCAGGTTTAACGAGCCGGCTCGGGGGATGGAACCACCGCCCCGGGCTCCGCCCGTTAAGGGAGAGCAACAGGGAAGGTTGGGAGCCCAGGGCGAGGAAGGGCAGGCCCGTTTGGCCAACCCTTTTGCCCGGCATGAGGGCAGGATAGACGAGGAGCAACGGGAAATGCAGGCTTACGAGCAGCGAGTCCGGGCGTTGCTAGAGGATAGGACGGCCAGGAAACTTCGCGAGAGGTATCAGCACTCTCGCTTATGGAGGTGGCCGTCAAGCTAGTGGCCAGTAACCTCAATTTTAGAGGGACTGAGCCGGAATTGCTGGAACGGCTTTGGCGCTCCCTGGTCAGATCGGCAAGGCCGGAAGCGGACGTGCCTTGGATTGCCGGCTATGATGATGACCCGGGGTTCGATCGACGCCCGATTCCATTATGTTGTGAAGCCTTGTGGGTGGGCCGCCAAAATACAGCTCGACCCGGTAAACAAGCAGAACAACCAAACCCGTCAGGATTGGAGAGCTCGGCCGAGAGCTCCCGGGACGTGATGTCGCGAAAACCTGGCCCGGAGGTGCTGGAAGGACGGGATTTGGGGCGAACCGCCCAGGTAGCCCTACTTCCCAGCTTGCAGCGAGCACAGGGTCGGGAAGGACCATTTGGACCCGTACTGCAGTTGTCGGGAACTGACGCCCCCCGGTTGAACGAAAATCTAATCCCGTTTGGGATTTCAAGAGTAGGCGTCCTCCCCTATATCAATCAGTACCATAGGGTACTGTCGGGGCTGGAGCCTCAAATCGAAAATTTGCGGGGGGCAGTCGGCCGGGTCCAAATCGCGGCAGGCATGACGCACACCGTAGGGGAGGTTTCGGAATGGGGGAGAGGAGCAGCGTTGTCGCTCCCTCCTCAGTGCCCTCCTGCCGCATCCACCCCCGATCACATGCGATCGATACCTCTTGAGAGGGGAAGGGAGATCGAGAGATCCTCGGAGGAGTCCGATACTTCGGAGGACTCGGATGGATCTCTGGACGATTTATTTCGGAGCGGTGCGCAGAGGGATCGCGGAGGGCGGAGTAGGAGAGGAGAGGAGATGAGAGCACCAGCCTCAGTCCAGGAAGGTGATCGAGGCCCAATAAGGCCTCCACAGTTCGGGGACGGGTCTGGTAGAAGGAGGGACAGGTCGGGAGGACGTCCGAGCTACCCGGAAGCGGAAGGGCCGATGAGATCGGACGACGACTCTCTTTGTGCCCGGGCTCTGCGGGATGCAGCTCTAACCTTTTCGAATCATGAAAAGGAGCACGCGATGGACTTCCTACAGGGGGTCACGCTGATCCGTAATAGAAACCGATATACGGAGAGATGCCTAATAGCGGCGCTCCATTCTGTACTTTTGAAGGATGCCCGTCGCTGGTATCGGGACCTGGAGCACACGTTTGTGGATGGGCCGGCGTTCTCTAACGCTTTTCAGGCCAGGTTCTGCAAGCGAGTGGCGGACTCGGATCTACGACGGGATCTGGAGGATATACGCCAGGAAAAGAGGACGATTGGCCAGTTCGTGAGCGCGTTCAGAGCTCAGGCTAGTCGTCTTCGGCGCCCCCTATCAGAGCGTCATCAGATCCACATGATTCTGGAGAGGGTCCGGTCCGAATTCAGAGATTATCTGATGGATAAAGACATAGAGGCCCTGGACAGACCAGTCCAACTAGGGGGACGCAAGGAGAGGGTCAACCTCCTGAACGAACGTTACGAGAGCCAGGAGGCCCGTACGTCCAAGGGAGAGAGACACCTGAAGAAAAAAGTGGGCAGACTGGATGCGATAGAGGGACAAGTTCGCTCGACAACCCAACTCGAGGCGCCCGGTGAGAACGTCAAAAGTGTGAAAAAGGCGAAAAAACCCGTGGTCGACTGGGACTGGGAATGGGAACCGTATGGGGAGAGCGAGATCGCCGCAATGCATGGCCAGGCAAGACAGGGTCATGGCGGCGGTAATCCCTCCATTAATAGGCATCCGGGATCCAAGGCCCCGACCCGGGATCAGGGTTGGGTGGGATCGGAGGGCCAGCGCCCGTCCAGGCAGTCCCTAGCGAACACGGGCCATCTCCCAAGGCCTTCGCGAGAATGGGGAGGACTAAATATGCAACAAGGGCCGGTTTGCCTCAGGACGAGTTCCGGCGAACGTGGCCGGTCTCCCGGGAATTCTCCAGAGCGGGAAGGTTCCCAAAACCAGGGGTTTGCAGGGCAGGTTCCGGCAAACCCGGCTCCTTTCCCGGAAAGTACCCCAATGTGGGGAGGGCCAACGAGCCAGGCGTTTGTTGGAACGAGTCAGGGAAACTCGAGCGGACCTTCGGATAATGCCCGGAGGGATAGGCGAGGCCCGTTCCCGGGCGCATGCTATTCCTGCCAAGGCACGGGACACAAATCGTCCTAGTGTCCGAGAAGAGTATGCCTGCGCTGTCGTCAGCCCGGACATTGGGCGGCGAATTGCATATCGGGGGAAACGCCCTTGCGCTGCCAGGGTTGCGAGACCCCCGGATACACGTTCATGACGTGTCCCGGCTGCACGTCTCTACGGGAGAGTATAAAAAACGCTAGGGCGGGGGTGTAGAATCGCTCTCTATACCCTGCCGCCCGGTAGAGCGAATCGTAGAGGAGAGGGAAGAAAATTTCAGGGAGGGGGAGGATCGAACGAGGGCTGTCTCGAAGATCATCAGATCTAAGGTATCGCCCGCGTTCGATTGGGAAACGCTGTTGGAACCGATACACTCAGGGGAAGCACCAAAGGACCCGGATATTGAGGGCCCGAAGGCGCTGGTGCCAGGAAGCTGCACGGAGAACCTTCTGGCTACGGATAACTCCTTCGGGATCGTGCAACCGTTGGAGACCGCCGGAAGCGACCTGGATATAGCTAGCGCGTGGGAAGCTGTCAAGCCCGTAGGGCTAACAGTTTACCTGGCAGACCCTGAAGTGCAGCCTGGATAGTCGCTAGCTGCCACCCAGGAGGAAAATCGTTGGTTTTGTGCGGTGAACCTGGGAGGCCGGGTACTGAAGGCGCTATACGATCCGGGGGCCCAGATCTCGTGCATTCACGCTAGCTGGGCCCAGGATTTTAAGGATAGGTGGAGACCAGCACAATTTATGGTGCGAGGGATTACGGGATCGGCCCAACAAGCGCTAGGGGTGCTTAGGATCTGGTTCAGCATTGGTGAGGATGAAAAGATGCTGGAGGTAAGGATCATAGCGGCCATGGATTATGATATGATCCTGGGGGTGGACTTCATCCGAAAATGGGCGTTTGAAGTGCAGCACGGGCAAGGGCTGTGGCGTACTCCGAGTGGAAAGTGGAGGAAATTTATCGAGGAGGATATGGAGGGTCAGGGAGCAGGAATCCGAGGGGAATGTGCGGGTATCGTGGAGGTACACGATGAGCAGCGTGAGTGCGTGATGGCTCTGGTGGATAGCCTTATCCCGGAGCCAGGTGAAATTCACGGGTTTAGCACGCTGATCAAGCACCATATCGACGTACAAGGGGGAAGGCCAGTTCGGCATGCACCCCGGCGCATGTCCCTGAGGATCTTGGAATTCGCTCAGCAAGAGGTTCAGAAAATGCTGGACAAAGGCATTATTGAACCCAGTGCGAGCGAGTGGTGTAGCACACCTGTAATCTTCCGCAAGGGGGAGGGCAGCTACCGCTTTTGTATCGACTTTCGAGATATTAATAAGTTGACTCAGAGAGACAATTATCCATTGCCGAATATGGATTCAATACTGGATCGGCTGAGGAATGCCAAATACATCTCGAAAGTCGATCTAAAAAAGGCATACTTCCAGGTGTTTCTAACGGAGAGTAGCCGGCAATATACGGCGTTCTCGGTGCCAGGATCAGGACAGTGGCAGTTTGTGAGATTACCGTTCGGACTTTCGATCGCCCCGGCCACGTTTTGTCGACTGATAGGGGCACTCTTCGGGCCCGAGGTAGCGCCACATGTCTTTTGGGTACCTGGACGATCTTATCGTGGTGACGGAGACATTTGAGGAACACCTGGAGTGGCTAGAGTACGTGCTCCAGACGGTGGTGGGTGCAGGCCTTGAGATTAATCGCGAAAAATGCGAATTCTGTTGTTCGAGCGTGGTTTTTCTCGGATACCGTCTGGACGCGGAGGGACTCAGGGCGGACCCGGATAGGGTTAGCCCGATACTAAATTACCCAGCTCCGGAAAACGTCAAGGAATTGAGAACATTCCTGGGAATGGTGGGCTGGTACTCAAGGTTCATTCCGGTGGAGGCAGAGGTTAAGGTGCCTCTGGTCAAACTCCTGAGGAAGGACCAGGAATGGGAATGGGGGGAAAGACAGGAAGCTGCTTTTGCAACACTGAAGGCGGCCCTAGCAGAAGCGCCAGTGCTGGCGCGGCCCGACTTCTCGAAACCCTTCACGGTCCAAACGACGCCAGTAATTATGCCATTGGCGCCGTGTTGATCCAGGAAGATGAGGAAGGGCATGAGCACCCCATAGTGTACGTGAGTCGCGTACTAAATGCGGTGGAACGGAATTACACTACCACCGAAAAGGAGTGTCTGGCCTTGCTGTGGGCAATTAAGAAGCTGCGACCATAATTGGAAGCATATGAATTCGTAGCACGAACGGATCATAGCGCCCTACGGTCATTGCAGAATCTTAAGGATCCCAATGGCCGCCTGGCCCGTTGGGCCTTGGAAATGCAGCAGTGAAACTTCCAAATCGTGCACACGAAAGGTTCTTTGAACAAAGTCCCGGATGCACTCTCGCGGGGAATTGTGGACGACGCGCCGCAGGTGGCCGCCTTCGAGGAAATATCGGACCCATGGTATATAAAACGTCTGAAAGACGTGCAACAGAGCCCTTCAGAATTCCCGGATTGGGGAGTGGATGACGGTCTGTTGTATCGATATTCAATAGACGAACTGCTGGATCCGATAGCTTTTCGAGAGGAGGGTCGGAGGCTAGTCGTCCCCGCGGAGCACAGGGTGAGGGTCATGGTAGACACCCACCGCCACCCATCGTCCGGACATCTGGGAATTGAGAAGACGTTCGATAGGATGGCCCGCGACTACTATTGGCCCGGTTTCTATCAGGAGGTGAGGGACTTTGTGCGGGCCTGTGTAGAGTGCCAGAAGTATAAGGTGTCCCAGCAGGGACCGGTAGGCTTGATGGGCGAGAGGATAGTCGAAAGACCCTGGCTGGTGGTGGCTGCGGATCTGATGGAGCTTCCCAAAAGTAAACATCAGCATAGATACGTGGTCGTTTTTGAAGACCTATTTACACGTTGGGTTGAGCTTAAGCCTCTACATGCAGCCACGGGGAGAGCCGTCGCCAGCGCCCTGGAGGAGCTGATTCTATTCCGTTGGGAAACCCCGTCGTTCCTGTTGACAGGCAATGCCACGCATTTCGTCAACCAGCATCTGCAGGAGGTGCTGGAGGAACATGGGATAAAACATGTGACGACGCCCCTTACAGCCCCCAGGGAAACCCGGTTGAGAGGGTAAATAGGACGCTAAAGACGATGATAGCCCAGTATGCAGGGATTGATTATCGTAGCTGAGACTAACATCTGCACGAGTTGCGGCACGCGCTAAATACGGCCGTACACTCGAGCACGAAATATTCCCCGACGGTCCTGAATTTCGGGAGAATCCCTCGACCCAGCAAGTGTCTGAGGAGGGAGGTGGAAAGGAGGGATCCGATAATCCCGGTAAATCCCGGAATTTGGGCTAACCGAATGGAACGGCTCGAGCTGATCAGGGATCTCGTTAGAAAACCTAACGATGACGCCCGGGAGCGGCAGAGCAGGGCATATAATCGGAACCGGAGATATGCCTCGTTCCAGGAGGGGAACTTGGTGATGCGGCGCGAGCATGTCCTGTCTAATGCGGCGAAGGGGATATCCGGGAAACTGGCTGCCAAGTATGAAGGGCCGTTCACGGTAAAACAGGTGCTGGGGGAGACGGTAGTGCTGCTGGGGGATACAGGGCGGAATATGGATAAGTTACACATCCAGCATCTGAAACGATTCATCCCGCCGAGGACAGGGGGTGCTCGGGGCGTATCCAGCCCGGAGGGAGAGGGATCGGGCCCGGGGGAGGGAGAAGCTAAGGGAGGGGGGTGGACGGGCTGACCAAGAGCCCGTTAAATAATATTTTCTTCTTCTTTTCACAGGATGGCCGAGGAGGGAGAACTAGCTGTCCTTGCTGTTGAGAACCCGTGGGGGTCTCCAGCAGGGAGACTAACCGTAGAAGAGGAGAAACGGCTCTTGCTCGGAGACCTGATCGACCTTCGCTCTCCGGGACCCGGCCCGGCCGCATCGGCGAGCCGGGAGGAAGGCCCAGAAGCGGAGGCCATGGAGGTCGAGGAAGCCCCTCCGACACCCCAAGCAGCTGAGGCGCCATTGGCCCAGGTGGCCGCGGCCCCCGCCGAAAAGCCGAATGAAGTGCACGCGTTGTCGCTGGCCTTGGAGGCCGCGGCAACCGAGCAGGTCGGCTTGGCCCCGCCGCCTGCGGACTACGTGGAGGAAGTTCGGCGGGAACAGTGGCAGGCGGAGCTGGCCCGACAGAAACATCGGCCCAATCGGTAGCGGCGGCGGCAGCTGACGATGGACGACTACGAGTCGTCCAGCACCCCAATGGCGACCAGGTACCGTCCTCTGCCGATCACTGGGAGCCCGGCGCCTTTGAGGGCGCCAAACCTACCACCAGCAGCAACGCCCCGGCCAGGATAACGGCAGCCGGAGGCGAAACACCCGGAGGGCGGTAAGGGGGGCAGCGGCCCCCAGGGTGTACCACCGACGCCCCGATGACGGAGCCAACCGCGGAGGCAGAAAGGGGGAACGGGAGCACCCGGAGCGGTTGGGAAAGTGGCGCGGCAGCCACCCTCTTGAATCAGACTGGACATCTTGAATCCGCGGGGGATGTCAAGTCTGAGGGAGGGCTGTGACGGGCGGATTTGCGCACGCGAGCGAGCGAGGAGTCAGCTGGGCACCGCGGCCGCGGGGCGGGAAGGGCGCGCGGGATTTTAGGAAATGTGCGACCGCGCCGCGCCGTCTAGTTTCGCGCCGAACGCTGAGCCATCGGCCCCGATCGCCGATCGATAAGCGCGACGCGCGAGGAGAAGTACAAAGGAGCGAGAATGCGAGAGAGAGAGGGAGCGAGCCCAGCTGATACGTGGCCCCGACACCACCTGGGGACGCAAGAGGAAGCCGCGGCGACTTCCCGGCCGGATTGTGGCCGGGGTTACCGGCGTGAAGGCGACGGCCAGGTAGGGCCAAATAATATTATGCCCCGCGCGTAAGAGAGAGAGAGAGGCGCGGACGCGGACGCGGACTACGAAGAGCCTCCGTAGTATACTGACGGAAAAAACGTAAACTATATAAAACCTGGTTGATTCTTTTGCAAATTAATTCAATGTGTGGTATCCAGGTAAGACCCAAGTCTAGCACAACACCAATGCTTTTTACAGTCACAGACAAAGACACGACTATCCCCTCCCAAAGTTCAATAGAATTGAACCCGGCCGACTCAATGTCAGAAAGCAACATCTGGCTCCTATCTCGAAATTATCCGTAGAAAAACTATGGTAAACCTGGAGGTTGTCAGCATATAGAATATGTCTTACATCCATGTGTCGAGGACAAGACCAAGGTCATTAATGTAAAGACAAAATAGCAATGGTCCTAAGACAGAACCCTGAGGAATATCTAGTATAGTGGAGAGCCAAGAAGATTTTATTGTTCTATCTCAGATCACAACTTGCTCTATCCCAGACAAGTATGTTCACATCCATATCAGCACCTCTCGCGAGAAGCCCATTCGCATCATGCAGTTCAATAAACGAGCGGGACATATAGTATCGAACGCCTTGCTAAAGTCAAACAATAACAGTAACGTCACCTGTCTTTTATCTATAGCATAGCGTACGTCTTTAGTCAATCTCAGCAGAGCAGTTTCAGTCAAACTGTACCGTTAATACTCAGTGTGGAGTGGGTCGAGAATGTTATGAGACCCCAAATACTCTATAAACTAGTCATAAACAATTCTCTCAAGCACCTTTGAGAGAAAATAGAGCAGTGAAATCGGCCGAAAATCATCTGATCCGAAAGGTGCTTCTGATTTGGTAAATTACACTACACAAGCCTTCTTCCAAACCTCTATTGTACTATTGTACTATCGAGCTATTGTACTATTGTACTATATTGTACACGCGCACTAAAAACGGACCAATAACCGGAAGAGCCTTAACAAGTAGACTATGCGGAATGCCATCCTCACCAAGTACCTGCAATGTGAACTTACATATTGACAGTACAATATCATTAATATTTATATCTTTAAACCGAAAAATACCACAGCAGCAGAGTTGAGCATGGCATGTATTCCATTGTCGTTGATGGTATTTGACACAGACACAGGATAAGCCCATGCAAAGACCCACTTGCTCGTGGTAGGAAGGGATTCCGCAACTCACTCAGATTGCGCTGGAATTTTAAGAATCGAACAGGCGACTATGAACGTATTCAGTCCTCACCTGATCTATCTTCTCCTGAACGTGTTGCGGAGATCGAGGAAGCTCTCAAGGAATTGCCTTCGTCCTGTTCATCTGTACCGTCTGTATAGTGCCTCACTCTTACACTGCAGGTTACGACGCTCAACCCCAATCCAAGTGTTGCGGATATACGATGGAAGAGGAGAGAAGGTGAAGGAGTGAAATAATAAACTCTGGAGAAATTCTTTGTTTTGATGATTGTGAGACACCGAGGCAAAAGCTGGCAAGACTCAAACAACAATGCCGCACTCCACTCCCAAATCGTGAGTTGAAGCCCCCCCCCCCTGCCATCGACATGCTGCGGCCGAACCTGTCCGCCGGCGCGGCTCCCCACTCAACCGTCCGCCGCCGCGCTCGTTTTCCCGCGAGGAAAAGCGCGGCTTTGTTCCCGCGTGGCACTTCTCGGAACCTTCTACCCATGCATCTCAGGGCGAGATTTGCAGGCTTGATCGCCCCTAACTTCGGGAAGTGGCCCCAGGGTCGTGTGCAGCCGACCCTGTTCACACCGGTCTCCATGACCCAGGAGCCTCGTCGTTCGACCCTCGACTCTGGTTGGAGGCTCCCTAGGCGAAGAGGGGGCGAAGAAACGCAGCATCATTACCAGCAATGCAGAGATCAGCATCCAGATTACGGAGAATGATTTTATGACTGTAATCCGTTGATAATCGCCGGAATTCATCCAAAAATTTATAATTCCTCTATAATTCCTTATAATGAAACACCCTTGACTTTCCAGGAGCCTCATTATTTGAGGTAGAGAGTAGACTTACTCGGAATTGCTTGTCGCCATAAAGCGCGACTCCCCCACCATTAATATTGCGATCTTGCCGAACCTCAGAAAATCCATCAGTCCCAATAACTTCATCTATGATACTAGAACCCAACCCGGTTTCCGCTACATTGAACAGATGATAGGTAGGATGATCATGTAGATGCTGACAAGGTCTCTCAATGTGAGCATCTTTGATACCTTTAAGGTTTTTTTTTTACCTTGATACCTACAAAGAATTATTTATTTATTACATAAATAATGTATTGATTAATTCTACTTAATATATTAATAAATAAATATAACTTCTTTTATTAATATACTTAAACATTTATAAATATGTACGCTAATAAATTATTTAATCATTTAAATATTATTATTTGCCGTTTTTTTTAATAATTAAACCTCTAATGTTGTATATCTATTGCAAAGACTTTTTATAGCACATTGGGACTTACACAAGCATATGACTTGCATACATATTTTTGCAAATGTTAATTTATTTTGTAACAAAATTTATTGTTAGGTAGTATTTATTTACATTTAATAATATTAATGTGGCACAATATATAGCGCGTCGTGCAGGCGCGTATTCCTTCTTCATCCCCTCCAGCGCCTCCTATTTCAAACTGTGCGCGAGTTCTCCACTTATCAGCACAGAGGCGTTGTGCGCAGGTGCGAAAAGTCTTGGTTTTCTCACTGTCAATGGTGGGCAGTGAGAAGTCCGATCTCGCCTTTAATACTTCCCATATGACCTGCAAGGAAGACTCCAATAATGCTGGTGATGATGCATCTTCTGTCACATGTCTGTCTTCTGGCATATCTTGCAAGTCGCAGCAAGGCCCGTCGAAGCAGTTTGATAAAGCGACGCCTGCCGTACGGTGTCCCGCTCCGCATCCGTGCGGGCGCCTCTATCCGTCTACCGTGCTGCAGGCGATGATGAGTGCACAGACTGGAGAGCGCTTGCTAGATTCAGTCCCGCGGTGCGGGGTGCAGGCTGCTTGGCTCTACTCGGTTGACTGGTGGAACGGCGAAGCAGGAGAGTAGCGCTCTTTCTCTCTCTCATTCCGCCGGTCTTGTCTCTCTTTCTCTTGGACATGGAAGGGGTACTAGGCGAAGCGCGCTTAGACGGTACATAGACGTGACATGTGTATACATGTACCACACCCGACGCTGCCGTGGAGCATGCTGGATTACAATGCAGCCCACATTTGATGTATTTCATAGGCAAAAAAAAAAGGATAGGCGGACCGCTACGAATGTTAAGTGGTGTGTGTCTGTGCGCAAAATAGGCGAGAGATTTCGCGCTACGCATTCCCACCGATGAGGCACATATAAGTACTACACAATCACTTACCTGTGTGTACACTGCTCACCCAAGCCGTCCTCCAGGCATGAAAGAAATGAAAGTTTAAAAATCAAACTCGTCGGCTCCTAGTGAAGCCACGCAGCTAATGCTCCGGCTTCATGGAGCCTGCAGAAGTCCTCGTGTCTCTGTAAAATATATAAACTCCCCACCAAAAATTAATATTGCTAAATGCCATTTAAGTAGGGAGCTAATCGGTAAACACCTGTCATACTTACCGAGAGAGATATGAGTGAGTGTGAGTGAATGTGAGAATGAGAGAGAACGTCTCGAGAAGATGCTTCAAGTTCGCAGGATTCAAGAATCCAGAATATTTTCGGAGTGCTTGAAGTTAAATTCGAAGTGGAATATATCGAGCAAGGAGTCAAGTTCAGAATCGTACCAGATATAGGTCACCCTATTATTCTAGGAGTAGATTTTAGTCTCAAGTATGGTTTTGAGTTATCGCTTGTGACGTGGTGCTCCCACCTCGAGGCCGACGAGCCTCGGAGGGGCCCGGAGCACCAGCCACTCTCCGGTCACGCCCACCTGCCCATCGCGCAGGCTCGTGGTCGCCCCGGAGGGGATTCGGCCGGGCTAGCCCCGGGCGGCTAACCTCGCGGCGGTCGACGTGGTGGAGATCGCGGATGAAGGGAAACGCACAATAATAATACAGAGGGCTCAAGATAAAATAAGGTTTATTCGCGGCCGGGCGGACAATTCCCGCTCGGACGCTAACTCGCAACAGGCGCGCAGCACCTTCGACAAATCGGCGGTTGTCACAGCCCGCGAGACTTCGACGCTGGCGGCTGACCCGGGATGGTAAGGGGTGCCGCCTAGTCGGGACACCTCTCACGCCCTCGCCTATGACAACTGACCCTTGGTGTTATGAGGGTGGGCCTGGGTGCTTCTGGGTGGTGGCTAGCGAAAGGCACACTGGCAGGCTGAATTGCGCGCACTAGTGCAGCGAAGTGCACCTCACTACCGCGCGAGGAGAGACTAGGGCTTTTCAGAGAAATCGTGGCTGCGGGAAACGCGGTAGATCGGGACACTCGGATTCGCGCGGCAAACCGAACTAACTTGAATCACCTGTCAATCACCCGGCGATCGGCGCTAATTCTTCGCGTCAAACCGCCGGGTGATTAGCACACGCCCGTGCTGACGGAGCCTTGAGCACCTTTTTAACAACACGCCGTCGTGTTATAGGTGACCCGAGGCCTTCGTCACATACTGCTGAAATGTTTCTGGAAAATTGCTGCTGAAAGATGGTGTCCTTTCTCGAAAATGGGTTAGTTGAGTACAGACCCGAGAATTTTCGCAGATTGCTGTGGTATCGTTGAGATACGAGATGGGGAGTGAGAGCAAGTGAAAAAGATGCTTCCAGAATTTGTAGACCTTCACGGGTTTACGACTGAACATCAGATCGATGTTCAGGGTGCTTCGCCGGTGAGACACGTGCCTCGGCACATCCCAAGGTTCTCGAGTTTGCTCAAAAGCAAGTGAAGGAGATGTTCGAGAAAAGGATTATTGAGCATAGTGCTAGTGAGTGATGTAGTGCACCCGTTATTGTGGAACGAGAAAGAAGCTATCGATTTTGCATAGAATTTAGAGATATTAACAAGACAGCTAGACGCGATAATTATCCTTTACCGATGGACGATACGATTTTGGATAAGTTACGTGAAGTTAGATATATCTCTAAAGTCGACTTAGGAAAGCTTAATTTCAAGTATTCTTGACTGAAGTCAGCCGGCAATAGACTGCTTTTGCTGTACCAGGCTCCGGTCAATGGTAATTCGTTCGTTTATCCTTTGGATTGAAAAATGCGCCAATGACGTTTTGTACGTTAATTGGGGCCTTACTTGGGCCCAAAGTAGATCCTTCTGTTTTTGCATATTCGATCTAATAGTGGTGTCACAAACGTTCAAAGAGCACCTGCAATGGTTGAAGTTTGTATTACGTACGATATTGGAAGCCGGAGTTGAAGTGAATCGTGAGAAGTGCGAGTTTTGTTATTTGAGTGTGCGTTTTCTAGGTTACCGGCTGGATGCTGATGGATTAAGGCCTGACCCTGAACGGGTTGAGCCAGTCCTGAACTATTCGGCTTCCAAGAATGTTAAGGAATTATACACGTTTTTGGATATGGTAGATTGGTGCGCACGTTTTATTGAGAGAGAGAGAGAGAGAGTCGGAGTTTCAAGTGACACTCACGAAGTTGTTGAGGAAAGGTCAAACATGGGAGTGGTTTGAAGAACAACAAGTTACATTTAGTACTTTGAAGGATGCGCTTGTACAGGCCCCTGTGCTTGCCCGACTGAATTTTTCTAATTTATTGACTGTCCAAAGCGATGCTAGTGATTACGCTATTGGAGCTGTTTTGATTCAGAAGGATGATGATGGGTTTGAGCATCCGATTGTGTATATCAGTCGTGTTCTTAATCCGGCTGAAAGAAATTATACTACGTCGAAAAAGAAGTGCCTTGCTTTACTGTGGGCGATCAAGAAACTGAGACCATACTTGGACGCATATCACTTCGTTTCAAAAACGCACCATAGTGCTCTAACATGGCTTAAGAATCTGAAAGACCTTACAGGGAAGCTAAAGCGTTAGGCCCTTGAGATGCAGCAGTGGGATGTTGAGATCGTGCATATAAAAGGCACGCTCGATAAGGTTTATGATGCTCTCTAGAAGGATTGATCGAGAGATAGCTGTTGTGGTGAATTTTAAGACGATCTCGGATCCCTGGTATCTTGAGAGAATAAACGATGCGCAGCGTTGCCCTCGGAAGTTTCCAGGATGGAAAGAGTCAGATGGCATACTGTGATGTCATTCTCCTGATGAGATGTTGGATCCAATCTCTTTTCAGGAGAAGGGGTGTAGACTCGTCGTTCCAGACGAGTATATAGTTGGAGTGATTGAGCAGGCAATCTGGACGCCACCTGTCGTCAGGTCATCTCGGAATAGAGAACACCTACAACAGGGTTAAGAGAGAATATTATTAGCCTGGTTTTTATGATGAAGTACGTGCGTACGTGCAGCAGCGTAGCGAATGTCAGCGCTATAAAGTCTCTCAGACGAGTCTTCAAGGTTTGATGGGTAAGCGGATAGTTGACAGGCCATGAGCAGTGGTGGCTGATAATGTAATGGAGTTGCCTCGTAGTAAGAGCCAGTATAAATATGTTTTAGTATTTCAGGATCTTTTTCAGGACCTTTACGAGGTGGATTGAGTTGAAACCGTTGCGTGCGGCTAATGGTGTTGTTTCGGTGGGAGACCCCCGAGTTCTTATTGACTGATAATGTTACCGAGTTCGTTAATAAGTATATCAGGGACATGTTGGAAGATTACGGTGTAAAGCATGTAATCACACCTCCATACTTTCCCCAAGCCAATCCAGTTGAGTGTACTAATAGGACGTTGAAAACGATGATTGCTATGTACGTTGAAGCTGATCATCGTCAGTGGGACGAGCACTTGCATGAGATTCGACACGCCATTAAACCGAGACGAAACTCACCACCTACCTATAAAATATATTTGATAAGGTTTAACACGATTTATTCAATGTCTCAATAGAAGAAGGTCAACTTTTTTTGAAACATAAATTAGTTATGCACGTGGTTATGCAATTAGTTAATTAGTCACGTGGCGGTTACCGGGTGGCTGATTTCGCCCCGGCTCCCAGCCACCACGCGACTTAAGGACTTTCCGTCCTTTCCTCCCGCTCGATGCCGTCGCACGGAAAATCCGCGGACGCGGCGGAGCAAGCCTGGGTGCTCGCTGCTGTAGGGAACGCGAAAAATTGGGAAAAGGCACACGAAATAATTGCGCGGATGTTTAACTTCTTAAATGAATTAATTATTTATTATAATAAAAATTACACTCAAAACACCCGATAATTAACCCGATTATTATAATAATAATAATAAACGGCGCGACACTATTAACTAACTTTCTTTCTCTCTCTCTTTCTTACTCCCCCGACGCGGATGATCGCGCGCAAAATGCACAAAAAATATATATATATATATATATAGACAAACACCACTTACTTTGGGTGGCGGCGGCGATCTCCGAATTGGCGGGAAAACGCTCACACTTGCTTCACCAATCTCAAACCGCAAGGGCGAGATCAAAGCGTCCCAAGGTTCGCTATCTCTATTCATATCTAAGTGCACCTGCACTGTGGTGCACCTCTCTCTCTCTCTCTCTTCTCTCTCTATCTCTCTCGCTATCACTCTCTCTAAATACTAGCACAAAAGTTTGTCTCGCGTCGCACGAAATCGTAGCGCTTCGCCGCTAATAGTATCGGGAGGCACCGTGTCCCGAGACACACTGATCGAAATCGTGCAATCAAGCAAGGATCGAGGGCCGATCGCGCGCCTAATTGCCCTCTCCCCTTCATTAGCCGCCGCGGCCCGCGCGCATTCCCGCGCGACAATTACCGCGGTGCGCCGAATTTCGCGCAGCCCAGTGCCCCCCACTCGGCGCATGGTCAAGGCTGCGAGCACGTGCTCAGTACAGCGGTGACCACGGCAAGATACTCGTCGCAGCATCTAACAATAATCCAGAAAAAATTTCATCACCAAATAAGCTGAGAAAATCACCCTTAGAGGAGCTTAAAGAGGCTGTAATAACCAATTATCAGATTTTAGCATTGTTTCCATACCATGATTAAGAGTTTCGACGTGTTTTTATTTGCTTAATCGAAAGCTTATTGTGAGACGAATTTGTGCTGAAAATTTATAAATCATAGAATGGGAAACTACCCTGTGATCCTGAAGTTGCAAGTTTCATTATAAATCTTGCTTATGACAGTTGCAGCGTCAACATCATTGTTCTTCAAGGAAACTCCAAAAGCATCCTTGAAAATAATTTATTTATCTATTTGTTTAAACATATTTTGTTATAAACAAGGGATAGACGCTCAAAATTATATTTAACGAAAAATACTAGTTATTTTTAACTACAAATATTCAAGCCAACATCTCAAAAAATTGATATTTACGGAGTTATGCATTTTTGAAAGTTTGACTAGATCAGCCGCCAAGGTGCTTGAAGCATATCATAAAATATCAAATGGATCCTTCTAGGAAAGCTTCGAATTATAGAACTGACCACTACTGTCAGCAACTAACACATTTATCAGAATTTTGGATCATATGCTTTTAAATTTGTTGTGGTGAAAATTGGTGAAAAGTGGTAAAAAATTTCTCCCCTTCTCTAATGGACAGATTTGCGATCGAGAAAAAAAATGTTTAGAATTGCCTCAGCTATCGCGTGGTTTAACTGGAAAGAATTTCTTAAAAGACAGGCTGTGTACGCTATTAATTATTATTTAAAACCCCCTTAAGCCCTCCTAGCGGTCATTTCCCATTCTTCGGTTTGGACGGAATTTGGAGCACATACTCACCTTACAACAAGCTTTCGATTCATTCAATAAAAACACGAGGAAACCCATAATCATGGTCTCCAAACAATGTTAAAATATGAGGATTTGTTAGTTTAACCACTAACAAATCACGTCACGTTTGTGCGCTTGAAGACCTCGCGTACGAGTCGCGTACGAGTCTGCGACGGAAAGTCTACGTCTGAAACAGTGATTGCGTTAGCGACGCGATATCTAATATTACTGTCGCCTATGAGATCGAAACTCACTTTTTCGCACGGTGCAAGCAGTTCGTTTCGGTTCATGAGCCCTCGAAGTCTAATATTTACGCGTTCTCCACGTATTTGCAAACTTCACGCGAATTGTCGATTGATTAAAGTGATCGTCGATCCATCGTCGAGAAACGCGAATGTATTCGACGCGTTAGTTCCGATGACTCCGATCGGCATGATCTTTAGCAATACGCTGTCCTCTAGTCAGGAGAAGCGTGAATCCGCTGCTACTATTTGATTTTCGGCTTGACGCGATGTGCCACCGATGCATGTGCTCCGTCTGCCGGCTGCCGGCTTAGGGTGGGACGTGTTGTGAACCAAATTGTGGTGGGGCGGTCCGCATTTTTCGCAACCCGGCAAATTGCATTGGGTCATCAAATGTCCGCGTTTGAGTCATCTAAAGCACAATTTATGTTTGTGTACAAAAAACTATTTGCGCTCTACCGAACAGCGGAGCAACGTGTTACAGGACGCCGACCCGTGATTTGTTCTATTACAAATCGGGCATTCATTATTCGACGGACCCGCTACGGTCGCGGCAACCTCGGGTTCATGCGTAAGAATACAAACTGGAGTACGCCTGCTGTTGTTTACCGCCAGCTTTGTTTTCGTTGGAGCTTTGTCCCGGATTTCTTTCGCGGGCTCCAAATCGAACATGCCACCTACGACTGATAATTCGGCGTGCGTAAATAAATAATTCGCGAAATATTCCTTAAGCCCCACTAGGGGTAGATTCCCATACTTCCATTTCGACAAAATTCAGAGCACAGATTCGACTTACTATAAACTTTCGAATTGGCAATGAAAAACACGTGGAAACTCATAATCATGGGTTCGAAACAATGTTAAAATCTAAGAATTTGTTAGCTTAGCTCCTTAAGCCTCCCTAGTGTTAGTTTCCCCTTCCTCAATTTAGACGAAATTTAGAGCACAGATTTGCCATAGAAAAAGCTTTTGATCAAGCTTCTAAAAACATGTGGAAACCCATAATCATGGTCTCCAAACAATGTTGTAGGATAAGGGGCTACGGCGTGTCTATATTTTCCCCGGGATTTAGCTTCATGTACCGCGCGGATTGTGCCCGAAGGCCTGCTATTTTTCCACACACCGCGATCTAGTGAGCGATAGGTCGGGGTGTTGGGGGAAGGCGGGGATGGGTTTCGGCTCTCGCTCTCCAGGGGGGAATGTATTATATTATATTATATTAAATTTTAAATATTTATGTTTCCAACTGTTGATTTATTGATACAGAGGGGGGGGTGTCATTCCCCGTTATCACTGCACCACGATACCTGCGGCAGTCGTTGTCGTTGTGTTTAGGGAAAGATGCCTTTTTAGAGGGGGGAAAACAGACTCTGTCTGTGAGGAGGAGGCTAGACATTGACAATCCGGCCCGGAAATGGACGTTCCGTCCAAGGGCCAGCGAGTCAAAGGCGAACAGCCTCGAGGCGCGAAGCCCAAGGTGAGACTGAGCGAGGAGCGGTCCAGGGCCGCGGAGCGGGCCATGTTGAGAGAAGGGATTGGCGAGGAGTGCCTGGATGCGCGTGCGGAGTATCACTCCCGCGTAAAGGCGCTCCTGGACAATAGGACGGCCAGGAAGTTGCATCGAAAAGCTATAGCTTTCTCGTACACGGATTTGGCCACCTATATGATCGCCAATGAGTGTAATTTCCGAGGTCCGGAGAGGGACTCGAGATGAGAGAGGACCCATCGAGGGAGCTTGCTCACGAGGAGGGTCTGGAAGAAGGCTCTTCACAAGAGCGGGACTCCAAGGCCTAACGGTAGAAGTTCGGTTGTGTCAGGGACACAACGTGGCTCCAGGTTTCCGCTGCAACATAGCCCGGTATGAACCTCCAAGAAAGGATTTTTGATCTCTCCTGTGTAGAGGCACAAGGGCCGGTAGCGGGGCCTCAGACACGGCTATCCGGCATGCATCCTGCCCTATCGAGGCTGCAGCCCCAACTGCGCGAGCTCGAACGGGCAGTTGACGGTGTGCGGCTAGCCGCCGAACCCGGTAAGACCGGCAAAAAGAGAGAGAAAGTGCTCAAGAGCATTATACGGCCCCTTCCTGGCGATCTTTGGGTTGGCTGGGGGCCGCGGCTTCTACCCCTGCCACCGCCCAACGAGGAGCGAAGTGCTCCCCATAGGAAGACTCCGGGGATGAAGTAGGGTCGGATTCATCCGATTCGCTGCCTCCGTTGAAGCCTGGAACCACGGGGAAGGCAGCAATCTCTCCGCAACCTATGCCTAGGTTACGGAGGCAGTGGTCGCGGGATCTGAGTGGGGAAAGGGAACGGCCCGCGGCTTCAAACCTACGAGGGACATCCCCCCACCGGATCCATGTGACTACGGCCACAAGTAATGGTAGGAGGCAAGGACTCAGGTCATGGCCAGCGTCGCGAGATGCAGCACGTTGTGCGAGGGCCCTACGGGACGCCTCACTCATTTTCACGGGCCTTCGCATCTTCTATGAGAGAGGTGCCTGCTTTCCGCCCTGTTTTGCGTCCTTCTTAAAGGACCCCGAAAATGGTATGGGCTCCTGGAGAGGAAGTTCGTGGACTGGGCGATGTTTGAGGCGGAGTTTGAAGACCGATACTGACCCTTGGGCCTGCAGGAGGACCGGCGACGTGAACTAGAGGATATGTTTCAGGGGAAAACTGAGAGGTTGGGCCAATTCGTTAGCAGATTCTGTTCCCAGGCTGGTACTCTGCAGCCACTCCTACCCCAACAACAGTTAATTGAAATGTTGATGGAGCGCGTCAGGTCGGATTACCGGATTGGTATAGTTCACCAAGAGGTCCAAAGCATACAAGACCTGTTGCGCTGGGGAAAGGCTCATGAGAGCGGATAAGCCCGGGAGGAAGGAAAAGTATGTGGAGGCAGTAGGGAGGGCCGATCCTAAATTGCCGACCCCGAAGACCTCCGCTGCAGCCGCTTTTGATAATCGGACGAATGCACTGAGGGTAAGGTTCCCAAGGGACCTGGCGGGCGAGGAGGAAAAAGAGAGAGGAGTAGCTGAGTTGCGTACCTTCTCTCTGCGGCCCGTCCTGCCTCTACGGACCTCGTTCCCAAGCACTGGCCGTGGTTTGCTAGAAAACCCAGATATGTCACACCCCGAGTGGGAAGAGTCCGCGTTGCCATACGGTGGGAGGGGGGGGGGGTCACACCCGGCCGGGTCCGGGTTTCTTCCGGCAACGCTCGGGGGGTGGAGGGGATCAATTGTGACGTTCGCCCGGGGTGGGAGGGACCGATCCTATAGGCTCTTGACCCAATACAGGGTGGCCGTCAGGGTCGGTCAACTTCCGCTGGAGCTAGTCATGATTCCAGGTGTGGTAATTCCCTCAAGGACCAATGCTATACGTACAAGGGATTTGGACACAGAACGAGACAGTGTCCATCGACAGCATGTTTCCTGTGCGGTAAGGCAGGACATCTCGTTGCTCAGTGCCCGCAGAGAGGGTCGTCGTTGTAGTGCCCCGGTTGTGATCGTCCGGGCGTGACATTCACGACGTGCCCCAATTGCACTCAGGTAAAGCAGTGCCTAAATAACTCCAATGCAGGGCGGTAGAGTCGCTTCCTATTCCCTGCGTGCTCGATGGGGGAGCGAAGGTCGTTGAGCCAGGGGCGAAGAAGACCGTCTCTTCGAGACAAGGGCTCAGAGGAAGGCCTGGTTTCGATTGGTCCTCGATCATTGAGCCTGATCTTCGGGCGAGCCCGAAGGTAGGCGAGGTACCGAAAGGAGGCCTAGGAAAGAGGCCCGTGAGCGGACCCGGAGATACTCCTGTACCTTTCTATGGTGAACCCGTGACCCTGTTGCCATACGAAGATCACCTGGGAAAGGAGAGTACCAAGACCCAAAGCTACACAGAGGTAGAAGGCCGGGCGGCGGTCCAGTGGTAGGAGTCCCGTGCTCTCACAGAGCTCCCAGGGATCAGAGAATCGCCGATGTTTTTTTAGACAATCGGTAATTTTTGACGGTTCGACTTGTACCTTTTCCGTGTGCTTTCTCCGGTACCATTCAGCAGACGCTGGGCGTAGTGTGAACTTCGTGTGAACTTCCCCGTTGAGGATAAGGAGAGGATGATGGAGTTGGGATTTCTTCCGGAGATGGGAATTCGAAGTACAGCTAAACAAGGAACAATGGCGTGTCCCTGACGCAGATTGGCGGGGTTTTGTACAACAGGACTTTCCTGGGCAAACTCCAGGAATTATAGGCGAGTGTGCCGGCATCGTTGATGTTCAGGAAGAACAGCGAGAGCGGGTAAGGGTTCTGGTCGAGTCAATTATCCCAGAACCCGGTAAATTACATAGGTATACGACCCTAATTGTACATGATATTGATGTACAAGGGGCGAAACCGGTTAGGTACGCGGCCCGGCGAATGTCGCCAAAGATTTTGGAGTTTGCCCAGCAGGAGGTCCAAAAGATGTTCGAGAAAGGCATAATAGAACCAAGCGTCAGTGAATGGTAAAATGTGCCCGTGATTATCTGAAAGGAGGAGGACAGCTACCATTTCTGCATCGATTTTCAAGATGTGAATAAATTGACTCGTAAGGAAAATTACCCTCTACCAAACATGGACTCGATATTAGACAAGCTTCGGAGGGCCAAATACATCTCAAAGGTCGATCTGAGAAAGGCGTATTTATAGGTGTTCCTCACAGAGTGCAGTCGTCAGCATACAGCCTTAGCGGTGCAGGGAGTAAGGTCAGTGGCAGTTTGTGCGGTTGCTATTCTGCTTGTCGAATGCACCCGCGACCTTTTGTCAGTTAATAGGGGCCCTATTTGACCCGGAGGTCGAACCGTACGTTTTCGGTTATTTAGACAACCTCATTATAGTAACAGAAACCTTTGAGGAACACCTGAAGTTGTTAGAGTATGTACTCCGAACGATAGTTGGCGCAGGGCTGGAGATCAATAAAGACAAATGCAAGTTTTGTTGCTCGAGCGTTGTCTTTCTAGGATTTCGCCTAGATGCCGAAGGACTACGGGCAGACCCAGAGAGGGTCGTCCCCGTTCTACAATACCCTCCCCCCGCAATATTAAGGAGCTCAGGACCCTTTCTACTATTTCTAGTATTCCCGATTCATTCCCTTGGAAGCGGAACTAAATGTTTCGTTGGTTAAGCTCCTGAGGAAAGGACAGGCCTGGAGTTGGGGAGAGGATCAATCCAGATCTTTTGAGAGGCTTAAGGCCGCAATTTTCACATTGGCGCCGTTATGACCCAAGAAGACGAGAATGGTTGCAAGCACCCCGTAGTGTATGTAAGTAGAGTCCTTAATGCGACGGAAAGAAATTACACCACTACAGAGAGGGAGTGCCCGGTCGAAAAGGTTAACAGGATACTTAAGACAATGATTGCGCAATATGCTGGTGTAGATCATCGTAACTAGGATGAGCACTTGCCGGAGTTGAGGCACGCGTTAAATACCGCAGTCCACTCCAGCACGAAGTTCTCGTTTTAATGACGAAGCCCGTGAGAGACACAGCCGGGTTTATAATTGAAACCGGCGTCCAGCCACGTTTCTACCGGGCGATCTGGTTCTCCGACGCGAACACACCCTGCCTGACGCCGCGGAGGGGGTTTCCGGCAAACTGACCGTCAAGTACGCTGGTCCATTTGAAGTTAAGCAGGTATTGGGCGAGTCAGTGGTCCTCCTGCAGGACTCCGGTCGTAAAATTAATAAGGTGCACGTACAACATCTTAAGATATAAGTGCCACCTCGGTCAGGGACCCACGATGGGGTATAGAACAGGAATAGAGTCAGCCTGGGATGGGCCCGCGGGATTAGAAGGGGGAGGATCTAGCGCGTTCCCCACTAATCTCTTCTTGATTCTGTCCAGGAAACGTGGAAGAGCTGAAGAGGGACCGGCGGTTGGAGGAACAATGACGCCGGAAATACCATCCCAACCGTCGCCGCCAGGCCCAGCTGACCCTGGACGACTATGAGTCGTCCATCAGTCCCGTCCGTTCGGGGCCGGCGGTATCTCTTCTGGGAGAACTCTAGTCGTCGTTCCAGTCATCACCAGTATGGCTGTAGTCTACCCACCGATTCCCGCCCCTCGAAGACGTCGCGCTTCGTTGAGTCAGGTAGTCGCACGACCCAAGGTCCTTCCCCGAAATGGTTTAGTTGTAGCAAGAGGGGTAAATTCGCCGGATGTTATCACGGAGACAGAGGGCAGCGCAGGGGCGACAAAAACCTTGGCCCCTATTCCGGAGTCATTAGGGGAGGCTAAAGTTAGGGTAACCAGGCCTGGTAGCGCCCGCACGGCCGGTGGGGACCATGGTTCGCGACGGGAGCGCGGCAGGAGGGCTTTCCTCGAGAGTAATTACCGTAGGTCCTATTGTTAAGGCGACCAGTGGGCTCGTCTTCGATGGAACTCGCGAATCCCGGGGAACGCAAGGAGCCCGAATTGGTCGCCGAAGGCACCAAGGGAGGCACCGTGAGCGTTCCTCCGTACGGAGGGTTGGGGGGTTCTGGAGACGCAGCCGCCAGAGAAGCGGCGGGGTTTCTCCATGTCGCTGGCAACATTCTCCGGGATATCGAGGCTTCAGTCTCGAGCTCAGAGGTCCGCGTAGAGCTGCAAAGGGTAGTAGTGGCATGATTGGCAGCCTGTCGCTGGCGCTTCGAGAGCGGCTCGCGCGCAATGCCCGAGGGTGTGTCGTCCCCCCGAGGGAATTGGGAGATGGCAAACTTGACATCTGCAGGAGGATGTCGGGTTAGGGGGGGGCTGTGACGGAGGCCTCGGGTCACCTGTAACAAGGCGACGTATTGTGAAACAGGTGCTCGGGTCTACGTCAGCGCGGCGGATGCTCTAATCACCCGGCGGTTTACAGGGAAGGAGTGGAGGCGATATATTGCTCTATTACACGATATCGAGTTCATACGGCGATGCGTGAGTGTATATGCAGTATGTTTCACGTTAGACACCGGAGAAGGTATCAACGCGACATGGAGAAGGGGCAACGATTAAGCAAAGGAGATTGGCATGGATGCTGCACCGTGTGTTGGCGCCGAGACTAGAGTGCATACTATACTTTAACGGAGAAGTAATCGGCGGGCCTGTGACGATACACTTTTTCCTATGGACATTCTGAGGCGTGTTTTCCCGTATTGAATAATCAATCGGCGAAACAGGGGATGATGTAATGATAGCATCGAATCTATGCGTGACAGTATCTAACACACCCTACTACCATTAGATCCCCCTACTCTGGGGGACTCGCGCGATCGATCAGCCTTTACAAAATCGACCGCAGGACCTTGCGGATCGGCCCGGCACGGGCAGGATCTAAGCGATGATCGCCCGGTAATGCACGCCAACCTAAGGCAGGGGATCTTACTCTAGACCGCAACCCGCCGCTATAACCTCCTAGCATAGCGCTGCTTAAGTCACCCTAGGTGTAGATTCCCTTACTTCGATTTGGACGAAATTCGGGGCACAGATTCGTCTTAAAACAAGCATTCGAGTAAACAAATGGCGGCGCTGGGAATCTCATAATCATGGTATCGAAACAAGTATAAATGTCTGAGAATTTATTAGTTTAGACCCATAAGCCCCATGGGGTTAGCTTACCATACTTCGTTTTTTCTGAAATTCGGAGTACATATTCGTCTTACAACATGTTTTCGATTAAGCAAATTAAAGCGCGTGGAAACTCAAAATAATGGTGTCGAAACAATCTCACTATTTCAGTATTTGTTAGATTAGCCACTTAAGTCCTCTTACGGGTAGATTCCCATGCTTCGATTCGGATGAAATGCGGGGCACAGATTCGTCTTATAACAAGCATTCGATTAAGCAAATGGAAGCGCGTGGAATCTCATAATCATGGTATCGAAACAATTATAAGTGTCTGAGAATTCGTTAGTTTAGATACTTAAGTCCCTCTAGGGGTAGATTGCCAAGCCTTGATTTTGACGAAATTCAGGGCACAGTTTCATCTTATAACAAGCTTTTGATCGAACTTTCAAAACCACGTAGAAACTCATAATCATGGTGCCGAAACAATTATGAATGTCTGAGAATTCGTTAGTTTAGTCCCTTAAACCACATGGGGTTAGCTTACCATACTTCGTTTTTTACGAAATTCGGAAGACAAGTTCTTCTTACAATAAGCTGCCGATTAAGCAAATAAAAGCGCGTGGAATCTCATAATCATGGTGTCGAAACAATCTTACTATCTGAGTATTTGTTAGATTAGCCACTTAAGTCACCCTAGGTGTAGATTCCCATACTTCAATTTGTACCGAATTCGGGGCACAGATTCGTCTTAAGACAAGCATTCGATTAAACAAATGAAAGCGCTGGGAATCTCATAATCATGGTGTCGAAACAATTATAAATGTCTGAGAATTTGTTAGTTTAGACCCTTAAGCCCCATGGGGTTAGCTTACCATAGTTCGTTTTTTACGAAATTCGGAGCACAGATTCGTCTTGCAACGTGTTTTTGATTAAGCAAATAAAAGCGTGTGGAAACTAATAGCGATGGTGTCGAAACAACTATAAATGTTTGGGAAGCTTTTAGTTTAGCCCCTTAAGCCCGCTGCAGTTAACTTGCCATACTTCGTTTTTGTTGAAATTCAGAAGACAGATTCGTCTTATAACAAGCATTCGAGTAAACAAATGGAAGCGCTGGGAATCTCATAATCATGGTATCGAAACAAGTATAAATGTCTGAGAATTTATTAGTTTAGACCCATAAGCCCCATGGGGTTAGCTTACCATACTTCGTTTTTTCTGAAATTCGGAGTACAGATTCGTCTTATAACAAGCATTCGATTAAGCAAATGGAAGCGCGTGGAATCTCATAATCATGGTATCGAAACAATTATAAGTGTCTGAGAATTCGTTAGTTTAGATACTTAAGTCCCTCTAGGGGTAGATTGCCAAGCCTTGATTTTGACGAAATTCAGGGCACAGTTTCATCTTATAACAAGCTTTCGAACGAACTTTCAAAACCACGTAGAAACTCATAATCATGGTGCCGAAACAATTATGAATGTCTGAGAATTCGTTAGTTTAGTCCCTTAAACCACATGGGGTTAGCTTACCATACTTCGTTTTTTACGAAATTCGGAAGACAAGTTCTTCTTACAATAAGCTGCCGATTAAGCAAATAAAAGCGCGTGGAATCTCATAATCATGGTGTCGAAACAATCTTACTATCTGAGTATTTGTTAGATTAGCCACTTAAGTCACCCTAGGTGTAGATTCCCATACTTCAATTTGTACCGAATTCGGGGCACAGATTCGTCTTAAGACAAGCATTCGATTAAACAAATGAAAGCGCTGGGAATCTCATAATCATGGTGTCGAAACAATTATAAATGTCTGAGAATTTGTTAGTTTAGACCCTTAAGCCCCATGGGGTTAGCTTACCATAGTTCGTTTTTTACGAAATTCGGAGCACAGATTCGTCTTGCAACGTGTTTTTGATTAAGCAAATAAAAGCGTGTGGAAACTAATAGCGATGGTGTCGAAATAACTATAAATGTTTGGGAAGCTTTTAGTTTAGCCCCTTAAGCCCGCTGCAGTTAACTTGCCATACTTCGTTTTTGTTGAAATTCAGAAGACAGATTCGTCTTATAACAAGCATTCGAGTAAACAAATGGAAGCGCTGGGAATCTCATAATCATGGTATCGAAACAATTATAAATGTCTGAGAATTTGTTAGTTTAGACCCTTAAGCCCCATGGTGTTAGCTTACCATACTTCGTTTTTTACGAAATTCGGAGCACAGATTTCTCTTACAACAAGCTTTGATATAAGCAAATAAAAGCGCGTCGAAACTCATAATCATGGTGTCGAAACAATGTTCATCAGGACATTAGAGCACAAACTCTTATCTACGACACCTGAGTATTGAGTAAGTCTCCAATTCTTCCTACATTTCCAATTATAACTGCTTCAACTTGGGTTTATTTAATAAGTCATCGAAATGGAAGAGCTTAAAAAAAAGGCGAAGCATTGTTAAGGCGGCTCTTACGTGATTTTCAAGATTTTTGGACTCCTCTACTGCTTCGGAAGATATTTCTGTTTTAAAGGCGCGTTTAGAGAAAGAGGAGCAATTGTACAATAAGTTTTCGAATATACAGGGCGAAATTTATATGCTCATTGACGACGATAAGATGATGCTCGCGACCCAAGAGCAAGATTCTAAAACGTTCGAAAATATGTATTTTAAGGCAATTGTAAGGGCTCGCGATATTATAAATAGCGCTAATGCGTCGATACAGCGTCGCGAGATTGCTGCAACACCATCAGATATGTCGCAGGTAGTGGCTCCCTCGGTGTTGCAACTACCAAAAATTAATTTGCCCACTTTTGACGGAACATATGGTGGTTGTGTAAGGTTTCGCGATACCTTTATATCATTAATACACGATAACACTGCATTAAGCGAAATTCAAAAATTTCATTACCTAAATGCTTCAATAATCGGCGATACTGCTGCCTGCATAGAACAGTTAGGCGTTTCTGGCGCGAATTATAGTACAGCATGGCAAATTATTAAAGCACGTTACGAAGATACCACCGTGTTAACTTATCATTATGTTCGCGGTCTTTTTGAAATAAATAAAATATCGCGCGATTCACACATAGAGCTGCAGCAAATAATCGACAAATTTAAAAACCACCTCGTCGCATTGAAGGCTTTAGGCGAAAAAACGGATGCCTGGGATACTTTATTAGTGTATATGATTTCCACTAAGTTAGATCCCAAGGTAAAGCGAGAATGGGAAAAGTCGCTGAGCGTATCCACAAATAAGCCTACTGTCGAAAATATGTTTTAATTTTTATCTGCGCATTGCAAATTTTCGCATAGGTTAGACACGGATAACAAAGATGCAAAGAAACAAGAAAAAAATATAAGCAGTTCTCTGAAAAAAGGCCATAGCAAATCATATGCTATAGCCGTAAAAATCTGTGCATATTGCAAGGAAAGCCATGCACTATATTCCTGCGCCACGTTCAGGAAATTGAGCGTCCCCGAACGTGTAAAAAGGGTCGGGGAATTACGGCTTCGTTTTAATTGCTTAGGCAGTGGACATAAGAACTCCGAGTGTAAGTTCGGATCGTGCCGTAAGTGCGGTAAGAAGCATAATTCGCTTCTCCATTTACCTGCACTCAATAATTTCAACCTCTTGTATGTACGGACGCCTCCACGGTAATTGAACAAGAGGTATTAAACCCTCCACCACCCGTTGAGAGATCTCTGTGCGGCCATATGCGCGCTGCGTCGCAGGGATCTGAATACATTTTATTAGGTACAGTTATGGTGATAATTACCGATCGCTATGGTAAAGAGTACGAGTATCGTGCTTTATTAGATTCCTGCTCGCAGCCGCACATTATGACGAGCCATCTCTGCAAAAAATTAGGCCTACCATTAGTACCATCCCGAACTGCCCTCACTGGAATTGAACAGGGTATCAAAAACGTACAGTACCAAGCTACTGCATCTATACACTCACGTATAAATGACTTTTCAGCGACACTTACGTTTTTGATAATTGATAAAATAAGCGAAGAAATGCCCAGCAACTTAGTAAAGGCGGCCTTAGTAACCACCTCCCGATTATCTCTCTATGACGTGCAGCATGTAGGCCCTCTAATACAAGACGACATCTTTTCAATAGCCCTGCGATTTCGCATGCACTTATTTGTAATTTCGGACGATATTGAAAAGATGTATTATCAAGTATTAATTAACCCATCACAACGCAGTCTTCAGCGCATATTATGGCGCGAGCATCCAACTTTGCCAGTGGACACGTATGAGTTGAATACGGTGACGTACGGATCAAGCTCTGCGTCTTTTTTATCAACGCGCTGTTTAAAGGAATTGGCCGAGGAATTCAAAATTACCCACCCAGTCGCAAGTAGCGCGATACTAGGCGATTTTTACGTCAACGACTTATTGACAGGAGCCAATACTATAGAGCAAGCCATTGATCTCAAGCGCGCATTAAATATGATTATATCCTCGGCAGGTATGAAGCTGCGTAAATGGGCGTCAAATAACTCGCGAGTACTTGAAGACAGTGCTGATATAAGTCAAGAAGTTGTAAATATCCAAGGAGACAAGGACGCAAAGACTTTGGGATTATCCTGGGATCCTTCGTCTGACAAACTTAGATATAGCATAAACTTCCATAAAATGCCAAGGGTGACGAAACGAATAATTTTGTCTGCAATCGCCCAAATTTATGATCCTCTTGGACTTATCGGCCCATGTGTTATACAGGCCAAAATTATAATGCAACAAATATGGTCATTAAAATTAGACTGGGATGAGTCCGTGCCCCAAGACATACATAGCTCATGGCAGGCTATTTATGAGCATTTGCTCGATATAAATAAAATCAATATAGATCGTCCTATTTTATCGACAAAGTATAAAAAATTGGAACTTCATGGATTTTGTGATACCTCCGAAGAAGCTTACGGCGCCTGTATATATGTTTGCTGCGAGGAGAAGACGCATAAACGCACTGTAAAGTTAATGCGTGCGAAATCTCGAGTAGCGCCTCTGAAGAAAATATCGCTACCACGACTAGAGCTAATGGGAGCATTGTTACTTGCGCAATTAGCTAAAAAGGTATCAGATGCATGTGGTTTGAAATGAAGCAATGGTGCTTCTGGTCTGACTCAACCATTGTATTAGCATGGATTCGAGGAGAGCCTCATCGGTTCAAAATATTTGTTGCTAATCGCACGTGCCGTCGGAAGAAGATCCTGCTGATCTAATTTCAAGAGGTTTCAATGCTATTGAACTCCTTCATACAACCTTATGGTGGGCGGGGCCTGACTGGCTTACTCGCACTGAAGACAACTGGCCTGCCGCAAGAAAGGATTTAACTGTACATTCTGAAAAACAAAGGGTCAATCAGACCAATTTAATAGTTAAGCCGATTAATCCCGAAAATATAGATCAAACAAATATCTTAAGAACACCGACGTTATCACTCATTACGTTCAAGCGATATTCCTCATTTTCTACATTAATTAGAACTTGCGCTTATATTATTAGATTTATAAATTGTTGTAAATCCTCAATATTTAAGAGGAAGGATGTCTTTGTTACTAGGAATCGCGAGATAATGACATTAACTGCATCTGAAATTCAACAGGCAACAATTCATGCTGTGAAATGCGCGCAAGCAGAGTCATTTCATAATGAACTCAATCACCTTTTAAAAAATAATAATCAAATTTTTAATAACAAAAAACTCAGATCGCTGTTGCCCTTTTTAGATGATCGAGGAGTTATAAGAGTCGGAGGAAGATTAAAAAACGCGAATATTCCTTTTGAACAAAGGCATCCTATTATATTAGCCGCCGATCATCAATTCACACATTTATTGATAAAACATGAGCACGCAAGATTGCTTCATGCAGGTTGTCAATCAGTGATCGCGTCTATTCGTAGATATTACTGGCCATTATCCTGTAAGAACATTGTAAATAAAGTACTGCGAGTGTTGCGGTACCGATTGACGTCTACAAAATTGCTACATATGTTTTATATTCTGACTTTATTATTTATTTATTTATTGTAAGCGGCGTTACTATATAATTATACTATTGTATAGTTCCAAGAAAATACCTACAATTTATTTATTGTACGTTGTAAAGTTAAGCAATAAAAGGCTTGTGTAAAAAGGGGGAGCGATACTTCGCTAGATAGAATAAGTTTTATTAGTTTATACATTAATTTGGCGGGATTCGGAAGGCCTGATCCGCGTACGCGGTGAACAGAGAGCGAACCCGTAGCCGCGTAGCTCAGTGGTTCGCGGAGGCCTCGAGCCGAAGCGAGATCACGCGACTTCAGCCGACGGGCTAGGAGAGCGCAAGCAGTCAGTGATGAGCGGAAATTTCCCTCGATCACCTTCGAGCTTTGGAGACGGCGCCGAATTCCCAACCTTTTAATTTTCAATTCTAGGAAACGCGGAGCGCGCGACAAAGCTTCGAGGGCTTTGACCACTGGCTCGAGCGCGCGACCTACTCACTTGCTGTTCGACATTTGTCATATAAGCATCGCTTTTCTCTTTCACAAAGTACTAATCCATACATATATATATTGAATTTGAATATTTTATTACCACCTATCACCTCCACCCTCCTCCGAGGCCTTCAAGCTACATTTATACGCGAACAGCGAGAGTGCGTTACTTGCTTCCGCGCTCGACCGCGCGAATTAATTCAACAGATGGGAAATCTCCCCGAAGAGTGGGTAAATCCAAAACCTCCATTTTTTAATACCGGCATAGATTATGCAGGTCCATTTCAAATTAAAGAAAAAATCCGTAGTCGCGTTTTAATAAAAACCTATGTCTGCATATTTGTATGTTTTTCAACCAAGGCCGTGCACATCGAATTAGCCCATGACTTAAGTTCTGATACATTTTTAAAATGTTTAATACGGTTTATAAGTCGACGCATCTGCAAAAACTTATACTCTGACAATGGTACTAATTTCATTGGTGCCAAACGCGAATTGAGCGAATTAGGAAATATGTTATTAGACAATAATTTTAAAAATAAGATCACTGATTTTTTAGCTAGTAACAATGGGATCAATTGGCATTTAATACCTCCGCGAGCGCCTCATTTTGGGGGACTATGGGAAGGTGCAGTAAAATCGCTTAATTATCATTTGAAAAGAACCGTACAGGGCTCTCAAATAACTTACGAGGAATTTTATACGTTATTGACCCAAGTTGAAGCATGTTTAAATTCCAGGCCTTTATTTCCTCTTTCGAACCATCCTGACGATCTCATTCCTCTAACTCCCCCCATTTCCTTGTCGGAGACACTCTAAAGGCGCTCCCCCAAGAAGACTTGCGAGATGTCAAAATATCTCGATTAAATCGCTATCAACATATACAAAGACGGTTGCAGGTATTTTGGCAGCGTTGGCATCGAGAATATCTGCCGCTGCTACAAAAAAGGCAAAAATGGACAGGAAAGCCTCTGTCTATACGCCCGGGTATGATGGTCTTAATTAGAGAGGATAATTGCCCGCCTATGCAGTGGCCTTTGGGACGGGTGATAGAAGTACATCCAGGAAATGATGGTATTGTCCGTTTAGTCACTTTGCGCGTTGCACGAGGCACAATCAAGAGAGCGATCACCAAAATATGTATTTTGCCAATTGACCAAGAAGAGGATCCACAGCACATTATACCAGAAAACAATCTTATTTAAATTTTTTATTCATTGTTTATGTTGGAGTCGTGGGTTGAATAACTTAGATTTAGTTTATAATAATATTTATTTATTTTTGTGATGCGTCGTCAAACAAGACTGTCTCCATCAAAGACTTACAGGAGAGTGAGACCTAAATAGAGCGCGACTACAGTACAGGTGTGAGCGCTCAGTTCTCATTGTATATCATATGTTTTCATGTTTACGTTCTCGCGGTCGCGCTTGTCTCTCTATACAAAGTCATAGAAAAAACTAGAGATGGAGCGATCTGTATCCATTTCAGTATAATGTTGATTTAAGAAAATGATTATGATATTTAACTAGTATTCAACAGTTTAAGCTTATTTAAATCATATTTGAGTGTAATGTTATTCAAGATTATATTTAATTTTAAATAATTATGTAATACTCTAGTATGTTCATTTAGATTATTTTAGTTCCATAGGTTTATTATAATATTATGTAATGTAATTTTATAATTCATATTTTCGTTTTTTGAAAGGTAATCTTTCAAGGTGGGCGATATGTTGGAACAAGTACCGTAAATACTTTTATGTTTTTATTGATTTGTAACTCACTCGAAGAGAAAGAAATAATCTATGAATCCGTTAGCTAGTCCTATCCGAGGTATCTTTTTTTATTATGCATTTTTGAGAAACTATATTATGTACAACTGCTTGTTTAATTACTTCTTTCCGTATTGTATCTGCGTGCATGGAAAGGGATTATAGTTTGAGCATGCCTCAGGTATCGACAATAAACCTTTTCTCTTCACCCTCGCTTATGCGACCCCCCACCTTACCACCATCCTTTTAGCTTGTAGAATAATGCGACTTCAAATTTTTACATGTATATTTCGTCAGTCTCAGTTTCGACACGATATCGAGAGGTCGACTGAGGAACATAGTTGTTCGCACAATTAATCACACAATCCATAAAATATTTGTAATTGTTATTGTTAATAAATATTATAATTATGTACTTTAATACAGCGTTTTGAAATTATTTTTACCAAACGCAAACAGTGTCGAAACAATCTTAGTATTTCAGTATTTGTTAGATTAGCCACTTAAGTCTCCCTAGGGGTAGATTCCCATACTTCGATTTGAACGAAATGCGGGGCACAGATTCGTCTTACATTAGGCTTCCAATTAAGCAAATAAAAGCGCGTGAAAACTCATAATCATGGTGTCGAAACAATCTTACTATCTGAGTATTTGTTAGATTAGCGACTGTGACAAGTGTCACGCAGCGGCCATCTTTTAGGAGATTTGGCCGGCCCGACCGCCGCCGCCCCCTGACGAATTCTCCCGCGGAAACGAATTCTCACGCTAGCGGGCGTAGAGAACAAAGCGACTATGTTGTCGTCGAGCGGATTTCGACGCATCGACACCAGACTGGTTGCGACCCCTTGCGTATAACCCCCAATATTTATATCTATTTCCCAAAATTATAACCCGGGCAGATGCCTGGAATTCGATGCGCTAGCGTCGCATTGAATACAAGTTCTCGGAGGGCACTTGCAACGTCGATCTATTCGACACAGCCCGAGAAAATAATATTCGTTCCACGAGGTAAACAATCCCGACGATAGCAAGGAAAACGGGTAGAAAGTAATACAGCGGCTCATAGAGCTGCATACTCCCCAATTGAGAATAGAAGCCCAATTTAGGAGTTTGAGTGAGCGGAGTGGGGTAGATACCCTCCGCGAACGGATCTGACGCCACGACCTGCGTGTCCAGCGGCGGGAAACGCACCGCCAGACCAACGACGTCCCGTGGTGTTCGGATTGGGACCGGGACGAGGCGACCACCCCTACCGAATGCGGTAAAATGTGCTTAGGCCTTCTATCGCTCCCGACGGACGAGGAAGAGGCAGAGGCTGGAGACTCAGCCTCAGCGAGGAGTGTCGGCGCGGGGGTAGAGACAGAGCGTGGAAGGGAAACTACGTCAGAGGGAGAGGTCGTTCAATTACGGGCCGGAATGCTGCGACTGCAAGCGCGCGAAGTTGCCTCCGAGTCGGATCGGCCCGGCTCACCGTGCGAGCGGCCAAGAGTTGCGTCGGCGGAGCTTTCCCCCTCCCAGCGAAGCGCGTACCGCACGTCGACCGCGGCCGCGGAAAGCCGCAGGCAGCCGGCCGGCGGTCACCCGCCACTAGGGGCCGCGCATCAATCCCTTCCTGCCCTTTATGACATAGCAAGGTCATGCCGAGCCGGAGCCGCCGGACACCTTTTTTCGGATTGAGGTGCCCGAGCCCGGCCTCAGTTCGGCCAGTCGCCCCGCGATGCCGCGATGAGCTCCGAGCACCCGAATCCGACGCGGACGAGTCGGCTGATCGAAATAGCCGGAGATTGTACTCCCACGAAGACAACCGGCGGCGCGAAACCCGAACGCAACTACCGCGTGGCAGTGACAGCGGCCGAGAATCCCGACCACGCGCCCGCGATAACCGCATCGGGCGGAATATACTGCCCCCCACCTGCGACGTGATCGGCGAAGAGTAGTTGAGCCGAGAGAGGAAGGGAGACAGAGTAGGTACCGCCGCACACACTCTTCCCCGGATAGCGAGGACGAGCGGCGCGTAAGCCGCGAGCACCCCAGCCGCCGGCGCGACGACCGCCCGTACGAGAGACGCGAGAGACGCGAGAACCAAGACCGTAGCCAGGGAGCGCGATCTCCCTTCGGGCCATATGAGTGGAGCGATTCGAGCAACAGTGACGCGACCGAGTCGGACGAGGGAGAGCTCGACGTCACGATAAGGACAACACGAACGCCCGCCCGCGGCTCCCGAAGCCGCCCGCGGTACAACGACACGTGGGCATGCCTCAAAATGTTACGCGACTTCAGACTCCAGTTTGCGGGCCAGACGCTGGAGAACGCGGAAGCGTTCCTGGACCGGCTGGACGTGAAAAAGCCGAAGAAAAAGCCAAAGAAGGCGAAAGGAACGCGCGCCGGGCGCAGTTCGACAACAGAGGAAGAGACCGGCGGGCGCGTATCCGCGGCCGGGGATAAGTTCAACGCGCGTAACGGCAGGCCATCCCAATCGGCGGAGGAACAGGCAGCCGCGCTCGAGCACGGACGCGGCGTGCCGCCAGGTAGGGGACCGCGAGCAGACCGCCCACACCTGGAGCGGGCTCGAAGACGGGCGCCGCGTGCCCGTTCAGCAATGTTGTTGGGTAGAGTAGACGAGAGTAGAATGGATAGAGTAGGCATGGAGCCGCGAGATGCGAGGGAGAATGCGGTCGCGCGCGAACCGGGACCCGGAGCGTGGACCCTTCGAGACACGCGCCCGTTTCCTCGAAGCACCGCGGCGCCGGCCGATGAAACCCTCGAGAGAAGCGTGGGCGTGAGAGGGGAAAAAGGCGAAATAAAAGGGAACGAGAGACAACCGCGTGGAGTCAGGAGGCGGGGAGAGAGAGAGGAGAACCGGTCGGGAGGGGTGCCCAAGAGGCCAAATTGGAGTGAGAGCCATGACCCGTAAAGCCGACGAGCAGGCGGTCGAAGTGGCGACATCTCCTCCGGTCGGGGACCCAACTTGGGGGGGGGGGGGGGTTGGATACTGGAGCCCAGATAACCGTAGTCGGGCCGGAGGTCGCCCGACAGTTCCAAGCCCGGCTGCGGCCGGCCGATACCGTTCTCGGTTCGGTACTCGGCACCACCGTGAAGCGGCTGGGAACGCTGAGGCTGACCGTAGAAGTAGACGGGAGAGTGGGGGCGATTAAGCGATGAAAAGCCTCGAAAACGAAATGATTTTGGGGATTGACTTTCTCCATCATTTCGACTTAGTAATCTGGGCAAAGAGGAACGCCTGGAGGACTGGGAAGGGCCGCTGTCAGGACTTTGTAGGATCGGACGGAACAGCCCCGCGAATTCATGCTGAATGCGCCGACATCGCCGAATTGAGAAACGAGCAGAAGAGGCGGCTGGATGAGCTGGTAAACCGCCTATTACCCGAGTCGACGCCGCTACTAGGTCTCACGATGCTGACCGAGCACTATATTGACGTGCAAGATGCCCCGCCGAGCCGACACCGAGCCCGTCGCATGTCGCCGCGGATGCTCGAAGTCGCCCGCGCGGAGGTCAACAGCATGTTCGAGGCCGGGGTAATTGAGTGGTCGTCAAGCGAGTAGAGTAGCGCGCCCGTCCTGCTGAAAAAGTCGGATGGGACCTACCGCTTTTGCGTTGACTACCGAAACAAATAAAGTGACGCGACGCGACGCGTACCCCATCCCCCGAATGGAGTCGATCCTCGATAAGCTGCGGCACGCGCAATACTTATCGACGATCGACTTGAAACAAGCATATTTCCAAGTCCCGATGGAGCGGTCGAGCCGAAAATACACGGCGTTCGCCGTCCCGGGCCTGGGGCTGTTTCATTTTAATCGGCTCCCATTCGGTCTGATGAATGCGCCCATGACCTTTCAGAGGTTGATGGACGCGCTCTTCGGGCCCGAATACGAGCCGCACATATTCGGGTATTTAGACGACATTGTAGTAGTCACGGCAGACTTTGAGGAGCATATAAAATGGCTCTAGTTAAAAAAATCAATCGTAGTAAGTGTGAGTTCGGGCGGACTCAGGTAACTTACCTGGAATTTCGTTTAGACTGCGAAGGGCTGAGGCCGGACCCCGATAGGGTACTGGACTACCCTCTCCCGCAGAATATCAAAGAACTGCGCCGATTTCTCGGGATGGTCGGGTGGTACTCGCGATTCATCGCGGGGGACTCGGACTTCAAGCAGCCGCTGGTGAAACTCCTACGCACGGGCGAGACGTGGCGTTGGGGCGAAAGCGAGCAGGCAGCGTTCGAGAAGCTCAAGGCCGCGCTATCCGAAGCCCTAATGCTCGCGCGGTCGGACTTCTCGCGGCCGTTCGCGATACAGTGTGACGCGAGCAGTGGAGCGATCGGAGCCATGCTTACGCAAGAGTTCGAGGACGGGGAGCATCCGATCACTTATATTAGTCGCGTGTTGACGAGTGCTGAGCGTAACTATACGACGACGGAGCGTGAGTGTTTAGCTATAGATGGGGCTATTGAAAGACTCCTCCCGTACGTCGAAGGTTACCCCTTTCAGGTAATAACCGATCACAGCAGGCTGAAGTGGTTGCGCGATTTGAAAGAGCCGACCGGACGACTTGCGAGATGGGCCCTTGAACTCCAGCAATAGGATTTCGAGGTGATCCACTGCAAAGGAGCCCTACATCATGTACCCGACGCCCTTTCGCGAATTTTCAACGGTGAGGTGTGTGTCGGGGCATTTAAGAGACAAGCGGACGAGTGGTATTTGCGCCGGAGGAAAGAAGTCGAGGAGACACCGTCAAAGTTCCCCGTGTGGCGCGTCGAGAACGGCGCACTGTATCATTACCGACCTGACCGACTGCTTGACCCGATACGGCCTTCCGAGGAGGGCTGGTGCCTAGTCGTGCCCATCGGATACCGCGGTAGAGTGCTAAGTGACGCACACGGGCCGTAGCCTCCGCCGATGCGAAAGCCGTCGTCGAGTCCTTAGACGATTTGATAATCTTCCGCTGGGGAACCCCTACCTACTTATTGACAGAAAACGGGCACGAATTTGCAAGCGCGATGCTAGGAAATTTCCTCGAGGAAAACGGAATCCGCCATGCAACCACGCCGCCGTATCACCCGAAGGCGAATTCGGTCGAGCGCACGAACCGCACACTTAAAACGATGATTGCGACGTTCATGCGGGAGGACCACCGCGAGTAGGACCGACATCTCCCGGAATTTCGCCAAGCGATAAATACGGCTGTGCAGGCGACCACCAAGGTTTCGCCGGTGTTCTTAAACTTTGGACGAAACCCGCCGCCCGTGAAAAGCCTACGCCGAGAGATTGAAGGCGCGCGGGCCGTCGTGTGGATTACCGAAGAGACATGGGCGGATCGAGTGACGCGACTAGAAGCATTGAGGGATACAGTATTGAGTTCAATCGGGAAGGAGCAAGTGCGACAGGTTCAAAACTATAATCGGGAGAGACGTGACGTAAAATACTATGTGGGCGACAAGGTGATGCGGCGAACACACGTTCTGTCGAAAGCGGCCAACTAGTTTTCCGCAAAGCTCGAGACGAAGTTCGAGGGGCCGTGTACGGTAGTCGAGGAACTTTCGCCGACGGTATATTTAATCCGACGCGGCGATGACGGCCGCGACGCGCCTGTCTCCCAGCTGAAATGGTACCTTCCGCCCCGGGAACCCGGAGGGCGGTCGAGGAAGTGAAGCAGTAGGAGGTAATACGAATGCCACGACGCAATGTCGCGATCCCGCGAAGAAAAAAAAAATGTAACGCGAACAACGGGGTGTGCAGCAGTCAGATGTTTGACCGATAATAGCGATCGCGCGCGGAGAGCGAGCGAGAGGAGAGATATTGGATAAAATAAGCGTAAATTGTAACGCGTGACCGCCGTGCGACCTCCAAGCATGCAGGGACGGGCCGTAGTTGCGCCGTAGGGAGAGCCGTGGCAGCGGCTATCTTTTAGGAGATCTGGCCGGCGCGACCGCCGCCGCCCCCTGGTGACCCGCCGTGTGGAGGAGAGTTTGCTAGGGGGGGGGGGGGGGGCACACCGCCGACGCTAGCCCCGCGCGCCGCCGAAAGAGGGCCATGAAAAAAAAAAGAAAAGAGCTCGCGCGGTCATTAGCGCCCCCAGCCCGGCTGATTATATTTAGTCATTGATGTGACGAGACGCACTCTAACGAGCCCTGACCTTCCAACGTCGTGACGCGCTGCATATCCAAGCGAGCAGAGCAGCGAAAGAGGGATTACCCCAACAAAGCCACCAGCCGTCCTCCTGTGGAAGCCACTAGGGTGTGGAGGAATACCCCAGCGGAGCAAGCAGCCTGTCCGGGAGGAAGACAACGACTTGCGGAGGAGACGGTCCCGCGACATTGGAGGGGAGGACCCGCAGGATCCCCAGCCGACGGTCTCGAGAGAGGGCCGCCCACCAGTTTCCCCGAACAGAGGCCTCCAGCCCACGGGAGCTCGTCGCAGGCGGATCGCTGCTACCTAAGGGGGACGACCCACTGCCTACCGTCGCTATCTCGACCGGCGGCCGCCGCCGCCCATCAGCCCATCGCTAACCAACAGCCGGCCATCCAGGGTTCAAGGTCATCGGTTGATCGCGGTGAGTGAGCCACCGGCTCAGTAGTGCGGGCGGAGTGCTTGGGAGGGACGCGACGCGACGCGACGAGAGGGGAGAGAGAGACGCGACCGGTTTTGTGAGCCGAGGGAGGACGCGGACGGAGGTCGCACCGCGAGCGCGCGACCGGTAAAGTAGCAGGGAAGCGGCCAGCGAGGCCGCCGCGAAGTAGCGACGCGCGAGAAGCGGCCAGCGAAGCCGCCGCAACTTTGTGATGCGGGCCAAGTATCCAGCGAGGCTACGGCGGAATTGTGACGCGAGAGAAGCGGCCCTCGAAACCGCTACGTTTACCCGAATTGCGAGAAGTGGCAGACGCGCTGCCGCTTATATTATAGAGCCCGGACTAAGTATAGTGAATGAAGCATCGGAAACTTATCACCCTCTATAGATTTATCATTTGCGGCACCCGAAATCCCGGTTCCCTTGTGTTGTCCCTTCTTTTTTTTTAATATAGCGGCCGGAGACGACTGTTTGTGCGGTGCCTTCCCGCCGAGGTCGGCGGAGCCACCTCTGGGAGAGAGTCCGCACGCGCTAGCCAGGGTAGCTTGCCTGGCGCCCAACAACCTAACAAATTATTGGCGAGCTACAACATTTTTGGACCGCCGCGGCCAGAAGGGCCCTTTCCGAGTTAATAGGAAAAGCGACGTGTCACACCACTTAAATCCTTCGAGGGGTAGATTCCCATGCCTCGATTTGGACGAAATTCAGGGCACGGGTTCGTCTTACAAAAAGCTTTTGACTAACAAAATAAAAGCGCGTAGAAACTCATAATCATGGTGTCCAAACAATCCTAAAATCGGAGAGATTGTTAGTTTAGCTCCTTAAGCCCCCTGGAATTAGCTTACCATACTTCGTTTTTTACGAAATTCGGAGCACAGATTCGTCTTACAACAAGCTTTCGGTTAAACAAATGAAAGTGCGTGGAATATCATAATCATGGTATCGAAACTGTAATTTGCGAAATTATAATATCTTGAAAACTTCAGAGGAAAATGAAGGATAGTGATTAGGAGACAGAGAAAATGCTTTTATTTAATTTTGATGTGAGCTGTTTAGACGATGCTGCTACCTTGAAGGTAAATTATCTAATGAATATAAAAACAAAACTTCGCGCGATCGCGCCAACGGACAAAGCTAGCCGCGCTTTTCCTCCGCCCGCGGTACGCTTTCCCGAATGTAAGTAAAAGAATCGGGGATTCGAAGCCGTCATTGTAGCTCGCCTATGATCGTGGGGACCACACACCACTGACTCGGGCGATCCTCTCCTGGCTCGGCTGGAGTCTTGTATGATCTCGTTGCGGCCCTCGGCCTCAACGAACCACTGCGAGGACGAATCGGGCTTACAAAATCCGGCAAATCAAATAAATAGTAAACAATAAATCATTAGACGCATCTCGCGTGTAAGCAGTATCGACCGCAACTTCCATGTGATTTTTATTACAACAATGAATAATTTTTGGATAAATAATATCAGCCCCGTGCTAAATACTTAGCGGTGTGTCTAATTATTTTGCACTTTGTTTGTCCATAAGTTTAATTAACTTTCGTGTGGGTCGAATATAATCACGTATTAAGGTGCGTACTTTTGCGACTCTGACTTGGTTATCTTTTGCCGGAAAAACCTTTGCCGCAGCTCTTGACTCGCCCCGCGGGAGTTTGTCCCATTGTCGCTATACAATACCATCGGAGAGCCACGTCTACTGGACATTCGTCTTAACGCCATAATTGCGCTACTCGCCGTTAGACTATCCGCCGTTTCAATATGAATCGCTAGCGTAGTAAAACAAATGAAGAGAGCGCCCCACCTTTTTTCTCGCCTTTTTCCGACTTTTAATAAGAGGGGTCCAAAATAATCAAGCCGGCAGTGCGAGAACGGACGCAGACTATACGTAAGGCGCCCTGGTGGCAGAGCGGCTATCTGTGGCTGTTGGGGCTTACCGCGTCGGAGTATGCACGCTAGGCAATAACTTACTATATAGTTTAATACGCAACCAAATCCGACAATTACATATTCTTGTCTTATTTCATTTAAGACGGTTTGATGACTCGCATGTAAATATTTTGAATGGAAGCGTTTGACCAGCTTTCATATGGCGTAATGTCTCCCGTCTAATATTATGGGTTGATTTTGCATCGCGGTGCTAATAAAACGACTCGTGCGGCTGTTCGTTCGCATAATTCCTTTCTCGTCAATAAGTGGCAAATATTTTCGTATGCGGCTTTTTTTTATCTACGGTCCCGGCGCGGCGTTAGTCTCTTATTTTGCGCTCGAAACAGTGTAATTGTATTACTCGGTACCAATATTCCTCGTCAGCCCGTACCGTATCTACTGTTATTTCACGCGCTCTTTTACGAAAGCGATCGAACGGGCGGTGCAGTTTTCGCGCAAACGCTAGAAGTCCCGGCTAGCCCAAAAACCTAAGGGACGTCGTGATTTCTGGAGAGGTGACCGCGACGACGTGAACATAGCCCTTCTTCATTTCTAACGCATTAACACGCGAGTACTCGGCTGCCTCTAGCGGCTTGCTAATTAGCCATTCGCTTTCGGCCGCGCTTAAGAAAGCGGGACCCGTGAACCACGCGCCGTCTCTGGACAAACGCTTACACTCGTTGCGAGTCGCGATATCTGTGGGATTGTCTTTTTTCGGGACCCAGCGCCACTCGGAAGGCTTACTTAGAGCATGAATTTCGCCTAATCAATTTCCAACGAAAACGGTTCTACTACAGGGCTCGGACTTAATCCAATAAAGGACTGCAATGGAATCACTCCAAAAGCAGCGTTTTTTTATCGCAAAGTTGGTTTCTTGCTCCATCGTTTTGAGCAGACGCGCACCGAGTAAAGCCGCTTGAAGTTCTAGTCGCGGTACCGAGGTTGGTTTAAGCGGGGTTACTTTCGTTCGCGCCATCACTAATGACACATGCGCCGGCAGGCCCGCTCGTTCGAAACGTAAGTACGCCGCCGCTGCATAAGCTTGCAAGCTCGCGTCGGAAAAGACGTGTAGTTGTACGGATGTCGCTGATTTTGGGGATAAGCGACGCGGGATTTGTAGATGTTGTACGCTTTGGGCAAACGCGAGCCAACGTCTCGCGAGAGGATCATACACGAATTGGAAGCAGAGCTGTAATCGGCGTATTATCGCCCATCGTTTCTCCGAATCAGCTCGCAAATACTTCCTACATTGATTGACGGAATGCCCGGACAAACGACAATATTGACATTCGCTTTTAGCAATATGTCTAGATGTTAATTCCTCATGCTCGCGGTCAACGATATTGTAAACACCCCATAAGCGCCCCGCGTCCCGTTTCGTCTCGGGCTCTCTCCCTTTGTCTTTTCGCCGTTCTTCGTCGCGGCGACCTTTAAAATTTATGTTGCGACGTCTAGCTTCGCGACCTCTACGCGATATGTCGCGATCTTTGTGAGCCGACAGAGGTTTCGTGCCTAAAATACCGCTTGCCGTGGCAAGTTGGGCTTCGCGGAATAAAAATTCGCCTAATTTTTCTATTTCGCTTCTGCCCGTAGTATTTCTTGCGCTACGCCGATGGTATTGTTGCGCCAATGACCGGGGAATCTGGTTTCTGCTAATTCGGCGTTGTGTAAAGAGCCCGGGATCTTTAAAGCTTTTAGCGCTTTCACACAATTGCGCAACTTCGATGCGAATTGCACCAAGTCCCAATCCCGCGACCGGGCATTAGGTAACGCGAGCAGGTCCTCACAAATGTGTCTCGCTATTAATTTAGGGCTGCCAAATTGCAACTCGAGTGTTTCTATTATTTCTCGCGAATCGCTCGATGCGACGAGTAACAGGTCTACAGCTCGGCGCGCGTCGCCGTGAAGGGTATCGAACAAGCACGCTATGTTCTCGCTTTCCGTATATTGCTCTGTTTCTGTTGACGTTATAAACATTGCTTTAAAATGTGTCCATTCGAACGGATTCCCGGAAAATTTAGGCAGCTTATTTGTCGCTGTTAATCGACTCGCGAGACGAGCGTTTCCTTCCGCGGACGAGACTCTAACCGCGTTTGTAATGGCCTCCGACAGACGTTGCATCGATACATCTTTAAACGCGTTATTTTCCGACCTCATTTCTCACTGTCCTTGATTATCGCTCACCCAACCTCGGAAGAACTCGCTGGGTCTGCCCCGCTGCCATGGTGTCTCTGTCGTTGGAGATGCTTCGCCGTGGAAGTCGTCGTCGTCGTTGCTTGAATTCTCGACTCTCGCTCCACCTTGGCGCGCCGGCGGAGTCCGCCACATCTCTCGTGGCTTCTCTACTGCAGTTCATCTCCGTGGCGCAGCCTGGTGAAGCGAAAGGTCAACCCTTCGGGATAATAATTCCTGACCCGCTGTCGGCCCCGATGAAGCGCGTCACGAGCGCGCAACGCTTGCAGGCCGCCGACTCTCCCATTTCTCCTCCATTTGCGAAGCCTGCGACAAAGTCCTCGCAGGTGTTCCTTTCCTTGACTCTTCTCGCTCTAGGCTCGAGCGCCGCTGACTTATCCAACTTGTGTCATTGCACTGCACCTCCCTGATGCCTTCAAGTGCCGGCGCCTCCTGGTTCTTCGCTGCGCTTCTCCCAATGCGTTTCTCTCCCTGCGGGAGTGCCGAAGATGTCCCTCGTGCAGGTTGTCGACGGGCTTTTTTCACCGGCGGCGTCCCGGCCGTAGTTCGTTGTGCCCTCCTTCTCGACGTCATATTGTTGCCTCCGCTTCGGCTCGTGATCGTCAACTTGCCAAATGCAATTGGCTCTTGATAAATTCTTCCTCCGAAATTCCAGTAAAAATCCTGGTCACGGCACCAAATTGATTTTGATTGCGTTTTTTGCGAAATTCGGAGTACAGATTCGTCTTACAACAAGCTTTCGATCGAACTTCCAAAACCGCATAGAAACTCATAACCATGGTGTCCAAACAATCTTAAAATCTGAGAATTTGCTAGTTTAGCTCCTTAGGAATAATGGGGTCAGTTTTCCATACTTAGTTTTTTGTGAAATTCGGAGCACAGTTTCGTCTTACAACAACCTTTGATTGAGCAAATAAAAGCGCGTGGAAACTTATAATCTTGGTGTCGAAACAATCTTACTATCTGAGTATTTGTTAGATTAACCACTTAAGTCCCCCTGGGGGTAGATTGCTCAATTGAAGAATCGGGCAATCGTTTATCGGATAGGCGATAGCTTAGTACTTATAATCATGGTGTCGAGACAATCTTACTCACTGAGAATTTGTTAGATTAGCTACTTAAGACCCCCTGGGGGTACATTCCCATGCTTCGATTCGGACGAAATTCGGGACACAGATCCGTCTTAAGACCAGCATTCGGATAGGCAAATGAAAGCGCTTGGTAACTTATAATCATGGTGTCGATACAATCTTACTCTCTGAGTATTTGTTAGATTAGCCACTTAAGTCCCCCTAGGAGTAGATGCCCATGCCTTGATTTAGACGAAATGCAGGGCACAGATTCGTCTTACAACAAGCTTTTGACCGAACCTTCAAAACCGCTTAGTAACTCATAATGAAGGTGTGGAAACAATTATAAATGTCTGAAAACTTGTTAGCTTAGACACTTAAGCCCCATGGGTCTAGCTGCTCATACTGCGTTCTTTGCGAAATTCGGAGCACATATTCGTCTTACAAGCTTTCGATTGAGTAAATAAAAGCGCGTGGGAACTCATAGTCATGGTGTCGAAACAATCTTAGTATCTGAGTATTTTTTTGATTAGCCACTTGTTGGCGACGGATGCCATGCGCCCCGTGGCTGTGCGGCCTATATGTAAATATGTGTGCGTATGTTTGTACACTGCTATAACTAAGAAGGCGCGGGCTACGCAAAGGACGGAGGGCTGGGGAGGATGTAAAAAGGGTGACCGCGAAATGCCTCCGTGGACGAGGTGAGCTTGCGCTAAGCCTAGGCGCGGTATCGCTTGGCGAGCCGTGGCCGTGTAGTCGTTTAGCTAGTGGCAGCCTTGAGCAGCCTCTAGGCTATATTAGATCCGTTACGAGAGAAATCTCGGGTCTGTAAGGATCACACGTGCGCGGGGAGCCGGAAGGCTCCTCCAGGTCGGTACGACCAAAGGGCAAGGCGCGAGTCTCGCGGACGTCCGGTACAAGTCGGAGAGTCGCGGTGGTTGGCGGATGCGCACTAGGCGTTTTCCCGCGCACGCGAGATATTGGGACGTTTTTTCCCGCCAAAGGTGCGGCAGTTCCCGCGTATTCCCTTCCTTGCTTTTCCGGCCAAAGCGGTAAGCCCTAAGGGCCCCGGAAGTGGGGGCGCGCTAGGTACGATTGCGCGCGAAGACGAGCGCGCGGCACTTGCTTTCGACTGTTCACACAGTGCGTTCGACTTTACGTGGCACTTGCGTAATTTGTCTTTTTTGTAATTGAGCATTTGCGGTATTCTATCGTTTAAATAAATAAATTAAAGACAAAAAAAAAAGAAATTTTCACCATAGTTATATTATAACAAAAATATAGAGTGTGTGTTGCTTATTTACCCGCACGATACGTCCTTTGAGGGAGAGACAAGGAGAAGAGCCCAGCTGACGCGTGGCCCCGACACCACCTGGGGACGCGTGAGGAAGCCGCGGCGACTTCCCGGCCGGATTGTGGCCGGGACCACCGACGAGGAGGCGACGGCCAGGTAGGGCCGTATCATAGCATGCCCCGCGAATGAGAGAGAGAGAGGCGCGGGCGCGGTCCCTCCCCCCAAATATCGTTATTTGATGTGCGACCACGGCGAGGGTTCGGACGAGGCGAGGTGCCTGTAGGGTCACCAATGCTTCGGCCCGATACCCGAAGGCCCGAGGTCAGCACCGCCGCGAGCCCGTGGGGGCTCGCCGGCCAGGTCGAGAGGCAAGGTGCGCGGTGCCAGAGGGAGGCGCGCGGGGCGAGCGGGCCGGCGACAATTATTGTACTGGCGAACGCGGCGGGGCGGGCTTGTCCCCCCGTCGCCTTTTATACATATAATAAATATACATTGTGAAAAGAAATGCCCTCCCGTGTAGTGATTTTGACGGACCCTCCCTCCCCCCGACTTCATAACTGCCGCGACCGACGTAGGCCAGCCGCCCGGGCTGGCCCGGCCGGGTCCCCTCCGGGGCGACCGCAGGGACCTGCATCAGGGCAGGATGGCGCGACCGGAGGAACAATGGCGTGGGGCTCCGGGCCGAAAAGCACCACGTCACAGGCTCTATTCCTTAGAAAAACGTCTCGATAAGGACGAGCACTACGTAGCTTCTTATTATGCGGAAATGAACCGATTCATCGGTAACGGATACGCCGTAAAAATAGATGATACGGGCGGAGAATCGCGTAATTGGTATTTGCCGCATTTTGGCGTTACGCATGAGGACAAGCCCAGCAAGGTACGGTTAGTGTTTGACGCAGCCGCGAAATCGTCGGGAATCAGCCTAAATGATCAGTTGCAAACCGGCCCCGATTATTTGCAAAATCTTCCCGGCGTGCTTATCAGATTTCGTCAGTTTCGCGTCGCCTTTAAAGCTGACATTAAAGATATGTACCTCAGGGTAAAGGTTCGCGAGGAAGATCGCGGCGCGCTGAAATTTCTTTGGCGGGGAAACAAACGGCGAGGTCTACCAGAGACGTACGCAATGACTCGACTGCCCTTCGGCGCCCGCTGTTCTCCGTGCTGCGCCTTGTTCGTCAAGGACACGAACGCCCGCGAGTTTGCCGCAGAAAAGCCCGACGCGTCCGCCAGTGTGATACGTAATTCGTACGTAGACGATTACATGGCCAGCCGTGATTCGGTAAGCGCAGCAAAAACACTAATCGCTGATATTGTGCACATAAATGCTCGCGCCAATTTCCAAATGCATAGCTGGGCGAGCAACGACGCGCGAGCGATCGACTCGATTGCGGAGTCTGCGCGGCCGCGCAAAAATAAGTTAACGCAATTTGTGACGGGCGGACTTTGCGCGCGCAGGCGAGAAATCAGCTGGGCGCCGCGGCCGCGGGGCGGGAAGGGCCCGCGGGAATTTGGAAAAGGCGCAACCGCGCCGCGCTGTTTAGTTTTGCGTCGGACGCCGAGCCATCGGTCCCGATCGCGTGTTAGGAAGTATTCGTGTAAGCGAGCGAGAAGGACAGGATATAGGCGGTAGAGAGAGAGAGAGAGAAAGGAGTGCCCAGCTGATCGCGGTCCCAACACCACCCGGGGACGCGAGGGAGAACGCGGCGACCTCCCGGCCGGATTGTGGCCGGGATTATCACCGAGAGAACGACTGCCAGGTAGGGCATTTGTATATCTGCATGCCCCGCGAATGAGAGAGAGAGAGGCGCGGGCGCGGTCCCCCCCCCCCCCCAACTATCGTGAGTTGATGTGCGACCCGGCGAGGGTTCGGACGAGGCGAGGTGCCTATAGGGTCACCAAGGCTTCGGCCCGATACCCGAGGTCCCGAGGTCAGCACCGCCGCGAGCCCGTGGGGGCTTGCCGGCCAGGTCGAAAGGCGAAATGCGCGGTGCCAGAGGAAGGCGTGCGGGGCGAGCGGGCCGGCGGCAACTATTGTACAGGCGAATGCGGCGGGCCGGGCTTGTCCCCCCGTCGCCTTTTATATATATAATAAATAGATCTTTCCAAAGAAATGCCCTCCCGTGTGATGATTTTGGCAGACCCTCCCTCCTCCCGACTTCATAACCGCCGCGACCGACGTAGGCCAGCCGCCCGGGCTGGCCCGGCCGGGTCCCCTCCGGGGCGACCGCAGGGACCTGCATCAGGGCAGGATGGCGCGACCGGAGGAACAATGGCGTGGGGCTCCGGGCCTAAAAGCACCACGTCACAAATTATGCGACCGAGGGGGCGGCGAGCAAGTGCTCGGCCTCTCGTGGGACACGGACACCGATACCCTCGGTTTTAAAGTAGGACTTCAAAAGATACCGCGTGACATCCTGTTAGCGGAACGAAGACCCACCAAGCGCGAATTTTTAAGAATTGCAATGTCTGTTTTTGACCCTCTCGGGATTTTAAGCGGTTTCACAATTATGTCAAAAATACTAATGCAGGCGATTTGCCGCAGCGGCATAGGTTGGGACGACGTCCTACAAGACGAACAGTTTGAGGGCTGGACTTCATGGTTAGACAATTTAAAATCACTCGGAGACTGCCGTGTACCTCGCTGTCTTACCCCAGCTTCCGGTCCGTACATAAGCGTACAGCTTCACACCTTTTGTGACGCTAGCCTGCGGGCGTACTCCGCGGCCGTGTATCTGCGCGTGCTGTCTTCGGACAAGGACAAGGCGCACGTGTCCTTGGTCATGGCCAAGTCGCGCGCAGCTCCGGTGAAGCCGTTGTCCGTCCCTCGACTGGAGCTACAGGCCGCGACTCTAGCCGCGCGGCTGAGCACCGCGGTTGTTCGCGAACTCGAAATAAAAATCCAGCGGCAGTATTTATGGTCCGATTCGCAAACGGTGATCAGGTGGATAAACACGGAGCCGCGCGTGCGCCAGGTGTTCGTCGCGCACCGCTTGGGCGAGATCGGAGAATTGACAACCGCCGCGGACTGGCGGTGGGTGCCGACGCATTTAAACCCAGCTGACATCGCTACGCGATGGTCAAACTCTATAGGAGAGACGTTTAAAACATGGGTAGCGGGGCCGGTTTTCCTGCGCGAATCCGAGGAGCACTGGCCGTATCAGCGGCCGTTACTAGAGTCAGAAAAGACGAGCATCGACGCGATGGAACTACGCAAATCGCACGCGATTTACGCGACGGTCGCTGTTCGCGAATATACGCCGTTGACTGCGAGATTGGTGGGGTGGCGAGGACTGTTGGCGGTCGCGCGCCGAGTTCTTAGGGCAGTCGCGCGTTGGCGCGGACGCGCCCAAGTGCACGACGTCGTCGCCGATGACGACCAATTAACCACATTTTGGTTGCGCGACTCGCAAAGCGAGGCTTTCGCCAAAGAAATGCACTGTTTGCAACGAGGGCTTCCGATGCCGCAAAGTACGAGGGTGAAGGGTTTGACTCCCTATATAGACGCAGACGGCATTATGCGAGCCAAGGGGCGCGTTCTCTCGATCGAAGGCGCGGATTTTAATAACAACCCAATAATTCTCGACGGCCGGCATCACGTGGTTAAGCATTTGCTTAGGGAATACCATCGGCGGTATTTGCACGCGAGTACGGAGACCGTCGTCAACGAAGTGAGGCAAAAATATCATATTCTCGGATTGCGCACGGTTCTAAAAACGATATCGCATGGATGCTTACGATGCAAGCTGCGCCGCGGAAAGCCACAAAATCCGGTGATGGCGCCTCTGCCTTCGGGTCGACTAGGCTACCGACAGAGACCGTTCTTTCATTGCGGTATAGATTATTTCGGACCCATGCTGGTTAAAATAGGGCGACGACGAGAGAAAAGGTGGGGCGTGTTATTTACATGCCTCACAACTCGGGCAATTCACCTGGAGCTTGCGCACTCGCTGAGCGCGAGCTCAGCGATCATGGCGCTGCAGCGGCTGGCAGCGCGGAGAGGTGCACCAAAGACAATGTATAGCGATAACGGTACGAACTTCCGCGGCGCGTGCTCGGAGTTAACTGATGCTATACGGAGAATAGATCAAAGCAAGCAGCGGGAATACGCGCTGCGCAATGGAATGCGCTGGATTTTTAATCCGCCCGACGCCCCTCACATGGGCGGCGTGTGGGAGCGGTTAGTTAGATCTGTGAAGACCTCGCTCGCCACGGTTTTGCACGAGCAAGCGCCGAGTGAAGAAGTTTTGGCAACGATTCTTTGCGAGATCGAACACTCAGTGAACTCCAGGCCGCTTACGCACGTGTCGGCCGATCCGCGCGACGCGGAGGCGCTAACCCCAAACCACTTCCTGCTCGGCGCGTCTTCAGGCGAACTCGGGCTAGGTCGGTACGAGACCCATGAGGTCTGCCTGCGTAAGCAATGGCGCATGGCGCAAGCATTTGCGGACAATTTTTGGCGTCGCTGGCTGCGAGAATACCTCCCCACACTGATCGCTCGGCAAAAATGGCTAGAAGAGACCGAGCCACTCAAACTCGACGATATGGTGCTCATCGTCGATTCCCAAGCTCCACGGAATGTGTGGAAGACCGGCAAGGTTATCGAGGTCTACCCGGGTAGAGACCGAGCGATCAGAGTGGCCAAGGTTCAGACGTCTTCAGGCGAATATGTGCGGCCTGTGCACAAACTAATTCGGCTATTTACCTGTGAAAATGTACAAAAATAAGCGTATTTTGTACGAGGGGGAGCATTGTTGGCGACGGATGCCATGCGCCCCGTGGCTGTGCGGCCTTTATGTAAATATATGTGCATATGTTTGTACACTGCTATAATTAAGAAGGCGCGGGCTACACAATGGACGGAGGGCTGGGGAGGATGTAAAAAGGGTGACCGCGAAATGCCTCCGTGGACGAGGTGAGCTTGCGCTAAGCCTAGGCGCGGTATCGCTTGGCGAGCCGTGGCCGTGTAGTCGTTTAGCTAGAGGCAGCCTTGAGCAGCCTCTAGGCTATATTAGATCCGTTACGAGAGAAATCTCGGGTCTGTAAGGATCACACGTGCGCGGGGGTCCGGAAGGCTCCTCCAGGGCGGTACGACCAAAGGGCAAGGCGCGAGTCTCGCGGACGTCCGGTACTAGTCGGAAAGTTGCGGTATTACCCTTCCTTGCTTTTCCGGCCAAAGCGGTAAGCCCGAAGGGCCCCGGAAGTGGAGGCGCGCTAGGTACGATTGCGCGCGAAGTCGAGCGCGCGGCACTTGCTTTCGACTGTTCACACAGTGCGCTCGACGTTACGTGGCACTTGCGTAATTTGTCTTTTTTGTAATTGAGCATTTGCGGTATTCTATCGTTTAAATAAATAAATTAAAGACAAAAAAAAAAGAAATTTTCACCATAGTTATATTATAACAAAAATATAGAGTGTGTGTTGCTTATTTACCCGCACGATACGTCCTTTGTAATTAAGAAATTGGTGCCGAAACCCGGGACTATCTTCAGGTAAAGTGAAAGGACGCGCAAAGAAAAAAGAAGTGCAGAACATCAGGACATGGCTCCAAGGAAAACAAAGGCCAAGCCCACCGCCCTTGACACCACGGAGCAGCCCAAGGCGAAAAGGCCACGCATCGTCTCGATAAAGACCGTAACGTCGCCTATTGTCGCTGGAGGTCGCCGAGGCAAGCCTGAGACGATCAGGAAGGCGCGACCTGAGTGGACCAACGAAGAGGAAGGACCGCCATCCTCCAATTTTTCGACGTCGACATCGGCTACGCGGTGCACTCAAACCGCTCGCAAGCGACTTGATGCCTCGCTCCCGCCAGAGATCCACGTCCTCGAGGATGGAGCCGCTGAGCAGCGATGGCCACCTGACACAACGAGGACGACCACGGACGACGAGAGCCCCGCGACCTCGTGGAAGGAAGATAACATCGAAGCGGAAGGTTCAGCGCCCAGGAGTCAGCATAAGATGAGTACTGCGTCTGAATTTATTCTCGGCGTCGAGCCGAGTCGTGTAAATACAACGTGCGCGAATGCGACAAGCGGGCTCTCGAGCGAGAGAGCCGCGAGTTTCCCAGCGTTTTCCGAGAACGCAGGCGCGATGCATGCGACGGGTGACCCGATCGCGAGACTCACCTCGGTTTTAGAGACCATCCTGAGAGCTGTGCGCGACGGGCCGCGTGCGGAGGTGCGAGATTGTGTTTTGAGCCGTTTAGCGTCCGGTAAAGAGCTGCCGGCCTTCTCGGGCGATCCATTAGAATGGATATATTTTAAACGTGAATATGAGATATCGTCCTCCGCGGGTGACTATTCCGATCAGGAAAATTTTAATCGCCTTTTCAAGGCACTAAAAGGGGAGGCGCGAGAATCCGTGAGCGCGTTGTTAGTATCGGCTCAGAACGCGGCCGATGGGAACCAGCTGGGCACCGCGGCCGCGGGGCGGGAAGGGCGCGCGTTAATTGGGAAAATGCGCGACCGCGCCGCGCCGTTTAGTTTCGCGCCGGACGCCGAGCCATCGGCCCCGATCGCCGATCGAGATAGGCAACGCGCGAGCGAGGGAGAGAGATAGCGAGAGAGACAGGAGGTAGGAGATAGAGGGAGAGACAAGGAGAAGAGCCCAGCTGACGCGTGGCCCCGACACCACCTGGGGACGCGTGAGGAAGCCGCGGCGACTTCCCGGCCGGATTGTGGCCGTAATTAACAACACGTAAGTCCCTCTAGGGACAGATGCCCATGCCTCGATTCGGACGAAATTCGGGACACAGATCCGTCTTAAGACGAGCATTCGGATAGTAGAATGACAGCGCTTGTTAACTTATAATCATGGTGTCGAAACAATCTAACTATCTGAGTATTTTTTTGATTAGCCACTTCAGTCCCCCTGGGGGTAAATTCCCATGCTTCGATTCGGACGAAATTCAGGACACCGATCAGTTTTAACATGAGCATTCGGATAGGCAAATGAAAGCGCTTGGTAACTCATAATCATGGTGACGAAACAATCTTACTATCTGAGTATTTGTTAGATTAGCCACTTAAGTCCCCCTGGGGGTAAATTCCCATGCCTCGATTTAGACGAAATGCAGGGCACAGATTCGTCTTACAACAAGCTTTCGACCGAACCTTCAAAACTGCGTTGTAACTCATAATCAAGGTGACGAAACAATCTTACTATCTGAGTATTTGTTAGATTAGCCACTTAAGTCTCCCTGCGGGTAAATTCCCATGCATCGATTCGGACGAAATTCGGGACACAGATCCGTTTTCAGATGAGCATTCGGATAGGCAAATAAGAGCGCTTGGTAACTTATAATCATGGTGTCGAAACAATCTTACTATCTGAGTATTTGTTAGATTAGCCACTTAAGTCCCTCTGGGGGTAAATTCCCGTGCAACGATTCGGAAGCAATTCGGGACACAGATTTGTCTTACAACAAGCTTCCGACTGAACCTTCAAAACTGCGTAGTAACTCATAATGAAGGCGTGGAAACAATTATAAATATCTGAAAACTTGTTAGTTTAGATACTTAAGCCCCATGGGTCTAGCTAACCATACTGCGTTTTTCGCGCAATTCGGAGCACAAATTCGCATTACAAGCTTTCTGTTGAGCAAATAAAAGCGTGTGGAAACTGATAATCATGGTGTCAAAACAATCTTACTATCTGAGTATTTTTTTGATTAGCCACTTAAGTCCCCGTGGGGGTAAATTCCCATGCATCGATTTGGACGAAATTCGGGACACAGATCCGTTTTCAGATGAGCATTCGGATAGGCAAATAAGAGCGCTTGGTAACTTATAATCATGGTGTCGAAACAATCTTACTATCTGAGTATTTGTTAGATTAGCCACTTAAGTCCCTCTGGGGGTAAATTCCCATGCTTCGATTCGGACGCAATTCGGGACACAGATTCGTCTTACAACAAGCTTCCGACTGAACCTTCAAAACTGCGTAGTAACTCATAATCAAGGCGTGGAAACAATTATAAATATCTGAAAACTTGTTAGTTTAGATACTTAAGCCCCATGGGTCTAGCTTACCATACTGCGTTTTTCGCGAAATTCGGAGCACAAATTCGCATTACAAGCTTTCTGTTGAGCAAATAAAAGCGTGTGGAAACTGATAATCATGGTGTCGAAACAATCTTACTATCTGAGTATTTGTTAGATTAGCCACTTAAGTCCCCCTGGGGGTAAATTCCCATGCTTCGATTCGGACGAAATTCGGGACACAGATTTGTCTTACAACAAGCTTCCGACTGAACCTTCAAAACTGCGTAGTAACTCATAATGAAGGCGTGGAAACAATTATAAATATCTGAAAACTTGTTAGTTTAGATACTTAAGCCCCATGGGTCTAGCTAACCATACTGCGTTTTTCGCGCAATTCGGAGCACAAATTCGCATTACAAGCTTACTGTTGAGCAAATAAAAGCGTGTGGAAAACTGATAATCATGGTGTCGAAAACAATCTACTATCTGAGTATTTTTTTGATTAGCCACTTAAGTCCCCCGTGGGGGTAAATTCCCATGCTTCGATTCGGACAATTCGGGACACAGATTTGTCTTACAACAAGCTTCCGACTTGAACTCAAAACTGCGTAGTAACTCAAAGGCGTGGAAACAATTATAAAATCTGAAAACTTGTTAGTTAGATACTTAAGCCCCATGGGTCTAGCTAACCATACTGCGTTTTTCGCGCAATTCGGAGCACAAATTCGCATTACAAGCTTCTGTTGGCAATAAAAAGCTGTGGTACATAATCAGGCGAAACAATGAGGATTTTTTTGATTAGCCACTTAAGTCCCCGTGGGGTAAATTCCCGTGCAACGATTCGGACGCACTTTCGGAACACAGATTTGTCTTACAAACACACGCTTCCGACTGAACCTTCCAAAACTGCGTAGTAACTCATAATCAAGGCGTGGAAACAATTATAAATATCTGAATACTTGTTAGTTTAGATTGTGACGGGCGGATTTGCGCGCGCGAGCAGGGAATCAGCTGGGCACCGCGGCCGCGGGGCGGGAAGGGCGCGCGTTAATTGGGAAAATGCGCAACCGCGCCGTGCTGTTTAGTTTTGCGCCGGACACCGAGCCATCGGTCCCGTTAGCGTGCGGTAATAATTTTGGGAGGCAGAGTATTAGAAAGTAAACAAAGATAAAGAGAGAGAGAGAAAGAGGTGCCCAGCTGAGCGCGGTCCCGAGACTACCCGGGGAAGCGAGAGGGAACACTGCGACCTCTCGGCCGGATTGTGGCCGAGGTTATCACCGACCGTTCGACGCCAGGTAGGGCTTTATTTATATGCATGCCCGCGAATGAGAGAGAGAGAGAGGCACGGGCGCGGTCCCTTTCCCCAAATATCATAAATCGAGGGTGATCCGGAGAGGACCCGAGCAAGGCGAGATGTCTGGGTCCCGGGGTCAGCGACGCCGCAAGCCCGTGGGGGTTCGTCGGTCGGGTCGAGGTAGGCAGTGCTCGGTGCCAGAGGGAGGCGTGCGGGGCGAGCGGGCCAGCGGCAACTTGTATATTCGAATGCAGCGGGGCGGGTTTTGTCCCCCCGTCGCCTTTTATATGTTTATTAATTAAACATTATTTTGCAAATAGAAGCCCTCCTGTGTAAATGTTTATTTCTAAGGACCCTCCCTCCTCCCGACTTCATAACCGCCGCGACCGACGTAGGCCAGCCGCCCGGGCTGGCCCGGCCGGGTCCCCTCCGGGGCGACCGCAGGGATCTGCATCAGGGCAGGATGGCGCGAGCGGAGGAACAATGGCGTGGGGCTCCGGGCCTAAAAGCACCACGTCACAAATGGCGACCGTGACAGGACGCCGGCATGCGTCTGTGTTAAAGCGGGAAGTCGCGGGTGGGGGGAGTTGTCCCCAGGTGTCCCCCAGGAGTTGTGAGGTGAGAAGGCGAGGGGCGGCCGCCCGCGCTAGGAGGCGGGCCGCTCTCACGTATATGTGTGGCCGGGAAGGGTACCCGCAGAGGTGCCCGTGAATGGAGGTCGTGCGCGGACTTGGAGCGCGCCTTCGAGGCGTTCTTCAATTCGCGCGTGAGCAGTGTTGTTGTGTGGAGGTCGCAAGACCGCGCGCGGGCAATGTAAACTTTGCCGCGCGCGGTGACCTCCTCGTCGAGACGTAGGAGAGGCGCGTGCGGCCGAAAGTGCGTACGAGGGGGCCTCCGCGCGGCGCGGGGGGGGAGCCCGGTTGGGGATCCTCGCGGGACGCGGCGCGGAGGGAGTAGCGCCGGACGGGGAGAGCCCGGCTGGGGATCTTCGCGGGACGCGGCGCGGAGGGAATAGCGCCGAACGGGGAGAGCCCGGTTGTGGATCTTCGCGGGACGAGGCGCGGAGGGAGAGCCCGGTTGGGGATCCCCGCGGGCGCGGTCGGAGGGGAATGCTAGCTTACGGAGGTTAAGCAGCAATCGCCGCGTCCCGTACTTGGATGGGTGACCCACTCGTACGGGAGGTTAAGCAGCATTCGCCGCGTACCGTACTTGGATGGGTGACCCACTCGTGCGGGAAGTTAAGCAGCATTCGCCGCGTACGGTAACTGGATGGGTGACCCTCCCGAATGAAATTTTTATTTTTACAATGATAATTTTGGGGGATTTCTTTCGTTCTTTTTCAGTGTGAAAAATTTCGAGGAACCCCTCGCGAGCCAATGAGCCCGTGGCGTGCGATGGCGAATTTTTTATGTTGGTTTGTTTAAACAAACTAACATAACTAATTCAATTGCGCACGTTACGGATGCCCGATCTCGTTGGTTTCTTTTTCCATTAATAGAGTGGGGTTGGCGCACTAGTTGGGCTGCAGAAACAATGGCTAGAAGTCGTTTATTTAATTGTTATTAATAATTAAATGAATGAATTCGACAATGCCATTGCTTTTTGTATTCCCATGATCAAGATAATAGATGTGGCACTCCAGAATTTCAATAGCCCGTGGACGCACCTAGTTCGGGTGTGATGGGCATGATCAAGCCCCCAGGGAGTGTTACATGGAAAGCAAGTGAGGGGAGGGGAACCCAGTAGATGTGCTTTAGAGGTACTTCCGAGCGCCTGAGGCATCAATAGGCGCGTCTGGTGGGTCGCTAGGAAACATCCAGGTATTTTCGCCCGGGATGGCCCTTTAGCAACAGGTTCTGTAGGGATAAATAATTTAAATTTAATAATAGAGTAGGTTGGTCTTTAGGTTAGGGGAATTGCTTGGAGACTAAACAAATGATTCTGGACCAGGTCAGAGTGACCAAGGAGGGATGATCCCGAGGGTGGGTTGTCTGCTGGGGGGAGGGGGGAGGATTACCTTTCCGATAGCGGTATGAAGCAGCCCGATATTGGGATGTGACGTGAAACCTGCTCGAGAATTTCTCATCATTTCCCAATTTAGATAAGTCGGTGATTAGTACCGCAATTAGAATCGTCCCGAACCCCACCGTACTAGCAGAACAGCCTAGTTTAGCGGAAAATTCAGCGGTCAGCGACCTGTATGGTTCTGGTTTATTTTAGCTTAGATTTAGTGTGTGTGTGGAGAGTTTTGGAGACAGGGGAGGGATGGAGACAATCAGCCACGCCTAGTGGGGCTGTATCAAAGCAGGCGCAGTGGGAGGTGGGATTGTTTCTTCCGGTTCCCTGGGCTCGGGGTTAGCGAAATCCGGATTCGCGCCCCGTGCTGATGTTATAAGTGTTTAGTTATAAGCAGGATCGTGTATTGTCAGGGAATTTTTCTAGGTTAGGAGGTCACTCTCAACCCCTCTGGAGGCTCAGCCGGGAGGGGCGTCGCGTAGCCGATTAATCAGGACAGTCGGTACGACGACAGGAGTGTTAAGGGTCGACCCATTCCTTTTCCGATGGCTTCGCCGGGAAAGCGCTATCGCCGAGGACTGCCGAGCAGTCGAGGCATGGCAAGGGGTGGGTGACCCCCGATGCGTCTGTTTCCGATGGCTCAGCCGGGAAACACCCCACATAGGAGCAACCTAGGATCCTGGGGTAAAGGGCGTAGTTTTGGCGGTCTAGGGTTCTCCGAGGGCTTCGCCGGGAGAGTGTCGCCTACTAAAATTGCCGAAGGCAAATGTAGGGGGCAGCGCTAGACTGCATTTAGTATGTAGAACAGGGAATTAGATTTAGGATAGGGAAGAATGATTGTCGCTAAAGGGCCAGATTAAGGGAATATTTAGATTGCTACCCGAGGGAACGCCCCTATCCCACAGTACCGATTTCGGGGAAATGCCTGCAGGCGTGGGGGGGAGTATCCTCTCTCTCGACCGTACCAATATTATATATCAATATAAATATTTACTTGTGTTTTTGTATTTTCTTTAATTTGGGGGCCAGGAGATTGTAGGAGTGAATTCCTCCGTGTCTGTATTCAGGCGTCCCACCGAATCACAACGAGGTCGTTGGGATAGTTTTGGCAAAACCAGGGCGGCAGCAAAGGAAAGGTGGACCCTGCGGGGTCAGGAAAGAGGAGGCTCAGGTTTGACGAGCCGGCTCGGGGGATGGAACCACCACCCCGGGGCCCGTCCGTTAAGGGAGAGCAGCAGGGAAGATTGGGAGTCCAGGGTGAGGAGGGGCAGGCCCGTTTGGCTAACCCCTTTGCCCGAAACGTGGGCAGGTTCGAGGATGAGGATCAGGACATGCAGGCTTATGAGCTGCGAGTCCGAGCATTGTTAGAGGACCGGACAGCCAGAAAGATCCGGCGGGAGGTATTGGCACTTTCGCTTACGGAGGTGGCCCTTAAATTGGTGACCGGTAACCTCCATTTTAGAGGAACGGAGCCAGAGTTGCGGGAGCGGCTTTGGCGCTCCCTGGTCAGGTCGGCAAGGCCAGAGGCGGACGTGCCTTGGATTGTCGGCTATGATGACAACCCGGGGGACGACCGACGCTCGATTCCGCTATGTTGCGATGCCCTGTGGGTGGGCCGCCAGAAGGTAGCCCGACCTGATAAACAAGCTGAACAGCCGGGCCAGTCAGGGTTGGAGAGTTCGGCAGAGAGCATCCGGGGCGTCATGTCCCAAAAACCTGGTCCAGAGGTGCTGGAAGGACGGGATTCGGGGCGGATTGTTCGATCAGCTCTACTCCCTAGCCTGCAGCCGGCACATGGTCGGGAAGGACCATTGGGACCGGTACTACAGTGGTCGGGGATTGACGCGCCCCGTTTGACCGCCAATCCAATCCCATTGGGAATTTCAGGAGTAGGCGTTCTCCCCTACATCAACCAGTACCATAGAGTACTGTCGGGGCTGGAGCCTCAGATTGAGAATTTGCGAGGGGCGGTTGGCAGAGTGCAAATTGCAGCAGGTATGACGCACACCGTAGGGGAGGCTCCGGAGTGGGATAGAGGAGCAGCGTCGTCATTTCCTCCTCGGTGCCCTCCTGCCGCATCTACTCCCGATCACAGGCGATCAATACCTCCCGAGAGGGGAGCGAGGGGAAGGCAAGTTGAGAGATCCTCGGAGGAGTCCGATCCTTCGGAGGATTCAGATGGATCATTGGATGATCTATTCAGGAGTAGTGTGCGTAGGGATCGCGGAGGGCTGAGCAGGAGAGGGGAAGTGACTGGAGCACCAGCCCCCGTCAGGGAAGGTGGACGAGGCCTAGTGAGGCCTTCACAGTCCGGGGACGGGGCTGGTAGAAGGAGAGACGGATCGGGAGGACGTTCGAGCGAATATCCGAGAGCGGAGGGGCCAATGAGATCCGATGATGATCTTCTTTGCGCCCGAGTTTTGCGGGATGCCGCCCTAACCTTCTCCAATCAAGAAAAGGAGGACGCAATGGACTTTCTGCAAGGGGTTACACTGATCCGGAATAGGGATCGATTTACGGAAAGATGCCTAATAGCGGCACTCCACTCCGTGCTCGCGAAGGATGCCCGTCGGTGGTATCAGGACTTAGAGCGTACGTTTGTGGATTGGTCAGCGTTCTCCAACGCTTTTCAGGCCAGATTCTGCCAACGAGTCTCGGACACAGATTTACGACAGGATTTGGAGGACATGCGCCAGGGAAACAAGACAATTGGGCAGTTCGTGAGCGCGTTTAGAGCTCAGGCCAGTCGGCTTCGGCGCCCTCTATCCGAGCGTCGTCAGATCCGGATGATTTTGGAGAGAGTCCGATCCGAGTTCAGGGAATACCTGATGGATAAGGACATCGAGACCCTGGATAGGCTGGTCCAACTAGGGGGACGGAGGGAGAGGATCAACCTCCTAAACGAACGTTACGAGAGCCAGGAGGCCCGTACGTCTAAGGGAGAGCCGTCACCAGCGCCCTGGAGGAGATGATCCGTTATCAGACGAGACGTCCAGCACCCCGATGGAGACCGGGTACCGTCCGTTGTCGATGGCTGGAAGCCCGTTCCCCTTGAGGGCACCAGACCCACCACCACCAGCAACGACCCGGCCAGGACAACAGCAGCAGGAGGAAAGCCACTCGGAGGGCGGTAATGGGGGCAGCGGCTCCCAGGGTGTAACACCGACGTCCCTATGGCGGAGCCAACCGCGGAGGCCGAATGGCGGAATTTTGGGAGCCCGGAAGGGGCTAGGCGCGCGCGGCAGCCGCCCTTTTGGGTCAGACTGGACATCCACGGGGGATGTCAAGTCTGAGGGGGGGCTGTGACGGGCGGATTTGCGCGCGCGAGCAGGGAATCAGCTGGGCACCGCGGCCGCGGGGCGGGAAGGGCGCGCGTTAATTGGGAAAATGCGCAACCGCGCCGTGCTGTTTAGTTTTGCGCCGGACACCGAGCCATCGGTCCCGTTAGCGTGCGGTAATAATTTTGGGAGGCAGAGTATTAGAAAGTAAACAAAGATAAAGAGAGAGAGAGAAAGAGGTGCCCAGCTGAGCGCGGTCCCGAGACTACCCGGGGAAGCGAGAGGGAACACTGCGACCTCTCGGCCGGATTGTGGCCGAGGTTATCACCGACCGTTCGACGCCAGGTAGGGCTTTATTTATATGCATGCCCGCGAATGAGAGAGAGAGAGAGGCACGGGCGCGGTCCCTTTCCCCAAATATCATAAATCGAGGGTGATCCGGAGAGGACCCGAGCAAGGCGAGATGTCTGGGTCCCGGGGTCAGCGACGCCGCAAGCCCGTGGGGGTTCGTCGGTCGGGTCGAGGTAGGCAGTGCTCGGTGCCAGAGGGAGGCGTGCGGGGCGAGCGGGCCAGCGGCAACTTGTATATTCGAATGCAGCAGGGGCGGGTTTTGTCCCCCCGTCGCCTTTTATATGTTTATTAATTAAACATTATTTTGCAAATAGAAGCCCTCCTGTGTAAATGTTTATTTCTAAGGACCCTCCCTCCTCCCGACTTCATAACCGCCGCGACCGACGTAGGCCAGCCGCCCGGGCTGGCCCGGCCGGGTCCCCTCCGGGGCGACCGCAGGGATCTGCATCAGGGCAGGATGGCGCGACCGGAGGAACAATGGCGTGGGGCTCCGGGCCTAAAAAGCACCACGTCACAAGATACTTAAGCCCCATGGGTCTAGCTTACCATACTGCGTTTTTCGCGAAATTCGGAGCACAAATTCGCATTACAAGCTTTCTGTTGAGCAAATAAGAGCGCTTGGTAACTTATAATCATGGTGTCGAAACAATCTTACTATCTGAGAATTTTTTTGATTAGCCACTTAAGTCCCCGTGGGGGTAAATTCCCGTGCAACGATTCGGACGCAATTCGGGACACAGATTTGTCTTACAACAAGCTTCCGACTGAACCTTCAAAACTGCGTAGTAACTCATAATCAAGGCGTGGAAACAATTATAAATATCTGAAAACTTGTTAGTTTAGATACTTAAGCCCCATGGGTCTAGCTAACCATACTGCGTTTTTCGCGCAATTCGGAGCACAAATTCGCATTACAAGCTTTCTGTTGAGCAAATAAAAGCGTGTGGAAACTGATAATCATGGTGTCAAAACAATCTTACTATCTGAGTATTTTTTTGATTAGCCACTTAAGTCCCCCTGGGGGTAAATTCCCATGCCTCGATTTAGACGAAATGCAGGGCACAGATTCGTCTTACAACAAGCTTTCGACCGAACCTTCAAAACCGCCTAGTAACTCATAATCAAGGTGTGGAGGCAATTCTAAATGTCTGAAAACTTGTTAGTTTAGACACTTAAGCCCCATGGGTCTAGCTTACCATACTGCGTTTTTCGCGAAATTCGGAGCACAAATTCGCATTACAAGCTTTCTGTTGAGCAAATAAAAGCGTGTGGAAACTGATAATCATGGTGTCGAAACAATCTTACTATCTGAGTATTTTTTTGATTAGCCACTTAAGTCCCCCTGGGGGTAAATTCCCGTGCAACGATTCGGACGCAATTCGGGACACAGATTTGTCTTACAACAAGCTTCCGACTGAACCTTCAAAACTGCGTAGTAACTCATAATCAAGGCGTGGAAACAATTATAAATATCTGAAAACTTGTTAGTTTAGATACTTAAGCCCCATGGGTCTAGCTTACCATACTGCGTTTTTCGCGCAATTCGGAGCACAAATTCGCATTACAAGCTTTCTGTTGAGCAAATAAGAGCGCTTGGTAACTTATAACCATGGTGTCGAAACAATCTTAATATCTGAGTATTTTTTTGATTAGCCACTTAAGTCCCCGTGGGGGCAAATTCCCATGCATCGATTCGGACGAAATTCGGGACACAGATCCGTTTTAAGATGAGCATTCTGATAGGCAAATGAAAACGCTGGTTAACTTATAATGATAATGTCGAGACAATCTTTACTATCTGAGTATTTGTTAGATTAGCCACTTAAGTCCACCTGGGGTTGGTAAATCCCATGCTTCGATTCGGACGCAATTCGGGACATCAGATTCGTCTTACAACAAGCTTCCGACTGAACCTTCAAAACTGCGTAGTAACTCATAATCAAGGCGTGGAAACAATTATAAATATCTGAAAACTTGTTAGTTTAGATACTTAAGCCCCATGGGTCTAGCTTACCATACTGCGTTTTTCGCGCAATTCGGAGCACAAATTCGCATTACAAGCTTTCTGTTGAGCAAATAAAGCGTGTGGAAACTGATAATCATGGTGTCGAAACAATCTTACTATCTGAGTATTTTTTTGATTAGCCACTTAAGTCCCCGTGGGGGTAAATTCCCATGCATCGATTTGACGAAATTCGGGACACAGATCCGTTTTCAGATGAGCATTCGGATAGGCAAATAAGAGCGCTTGGTTAACTTATAATCATGGTTGTCGAAACAATCTTACTATCTGAGTATTTGTTTAGATTAGCCACTTAAGTCCCTCTGGGGGTAACTTCCCTGGCATACGATTCGGAAGCAGCACTTCGGGACCACAGATTCGTCTTCACAACAAGGCTTCCGACTGAACCTTCCAAAACTGCGTAGTAACTCATAATCAAGGCGTGGAAACAATTATAATATCTGAAACCCATTGTTAGTTTAGATACCTTAAGCCCCCATGGTATAGCTTAACCATACTGCGTTTTTCGCGCAATTCGGAGCACAAATTCGCATTACAAGCTTTCTGTTAAGCAAATAAAAGCGTGTGGAAACTGATAATCATGGTGTCAAAACAATTTTACTATCTGAGTATTTTTTTGATTAGCCACTTAAGTCCCCGTGGGGGTAAATTCGCATGCATCGATTTGGACGAAATTCGGGACACAGATCCGTTTTCAGATGAGCATTCGGATAGGCAAATAAGAGCGCTTGGTAACTTATAATCATGGTGTCGAAACAATCTTAATATCTGAGTATTTTTTTGATTAGCCAGTTAAGTCCCCCTGGGGGTAAATTCCCATGCTTCGATTCGGACGAAATGCAGGGCACAGATTCGTCTTACAACAAGCTTTCGGATAGGCAAATGAAAACGCTGGTTACCTTATAATGGTAATGTCGAGACAATCTTACTCTCTGAGTATTTGTTAGATTAGCCACTTAAGTCCCCCTGCGGGTAAATTCCCATGCATCGATTCGGGTCGA